>BSBK01005150.1:2500-380000 GCA_027943335.1 Chamaecyparis obtusa | reverse complement strand
TAGTACCTACAAACTTACATAAAAGAAAAGCATGTACATCCATATATATATATATACATATATATATATATATATATACATATATATATATATATATATATACATATATATATATATACATAGATATATATATATATATATATATATATATACATAGATATATATATATATACATATATATATATATGTATGTATATATATACATATATATATATATATATGTATATATATATATATATATGTATATATATATATAAGAAATGGTAAGGATCAGGATATCGTGTGTATCTCCCAAGTAGTTAACTATGACTTCATCCCTCAACCACATCAACACGTCAAACAAAGAGGTAAAACATACATGATAGACATACACACGTAAGTAAAATCATAAATATAAATAATAATTTAAGCATATAAATAATCATCATCAAAGTAACTAACATCATCTAACTACAGACATATGATATCTCATAACTATCCAATATCTAATCACCATGTAATGTCATACATCCAAAATAACATAATAAAGCTAAAATAATCAACACGCACATGAAAGTGGCCTAGAAGAGTTTGACAATATAAAACTAAAAAGAAAACTATGGGTGGGCACTACAATATAACATACATAAATGCCTCATACTTTTTTGCATACTGGGAAACTACCAGTTCTAAGGAGACTGTTTCAATCCTACAAATTCCATATTTCTTAAAAGCCATCCATCTGGATGGAAGTTTCCATTCTGCTGAAACTCCAGTCTATCCAGAATGGTATGACTTGTAGTATTCATTTGTTTCTAGTGAAGGGAAATAATTATGTCAGTTCATGGTATTTCATTATGGCACAAGATTTCTTCAGACAATTGCAGTCTCTCAAATTGATCAAATCTCCAATACATAAGATTCATCTCTTGTATAAGAAGCGTGACTAGCCAATCTTTTACCATTTTGTTAACTATAGATCCATCTCTTGCAAAACAACATGGACTAACCAATCTTTCCCATTTGGTCAATGAGAGTGCCAATTTGGTTCCCACTCAGAGTCCTTGAAATATTTATTGCCTCATGCAAATTAAACACCATGACTGCATCTAAAAAAATAGAAACAATAAGTCAAATAACTTGTTGTGTGTAAGATCAAATGTGCCAAAAACATGCACAAAGAAAAAAGTTGTTTAATTCACCTAGAATGCAATTTTCTTCACAAAGAGTAATAGTTGTTATGATCATTGAAATTGAAAGAACTTTGGCAACAAAGTCCCTATATGATATGTGGTCAATTATAAAATTATTTCTCTTTTTGGGATCACAATTATAGACACCATCTACATTTATTCCTTTCAGAACCACCTCAACATTAATTGCAAAAGAAAAAGGATTTAATAAATTTCTTAGCCTCCTACTTAAAGATAACTCCAAGTACTCTAATGCTTTTTGCAGTTAAAAAGGGAGAAGGTTATACTCTCAGAATCTCAGAGAGTAGTTGTATAGATGCAGAATGGACCACTTACACTTGCTATCATAGATGTAGATCAAAAAGTATAAAGAACATAACATGTTAAGCACAATAATTTTACTATGCCCATACTGAAATTAATATATTGCACAAATATTTTTTTCTTTACAACTGAAAATTTAGCATAATAGAGAAGACAGACAAGAAAATACATTAAGGCATCAACACAACTACAAGACAAACAAATTAAAGTCATTTATGATCCATGGTTTCAGCTTTCAATCAATTCCAAACCATTTAAGAATTGAATTAGCATCACAAAACCTTTAATGTTAGAACAATGTAAGTTAATTTGAAATAGAATTTGTGATTCAGAGACAAGTATCCCTTGCTTTCACAAAATGACAACCATGTCAAAAAAACCTAAAGGCTACAAAGTAAACAAAATGAAATATACAAAAAATATTACTCTTAATGATTATATCCTGCATATTGCATGCACATGGTGTGAAATCTAAAATTCTATTGAGTTGTGTTCAAACTTTATTTGACTTCCCCAAACTGCTTCCAAAACTTGATAGATCTTATCACCTCAAACAATGAAACAAAAAATCATCGTTACACATCTATTATTCCACATCACCATGCCACATGAATCATGAAGAGATCCACCACAACTGACCGCTCACCGATCTAACATCAACTATTCAAACTTGTTCAAACATTTTTATATCTAGCATAGAGTGATCTTTTGTCAACTGAAGTGATGTCTTGCAGTACTCCAATCCTAAAGAAGTCATAGTATCAATATCATATCCTAGTCAAGATAAACAAATCATGACCAAAATACTTAGATCCATACTAATTTGATAGAATAATCAAATCATTCACTATTTGTTCTTCTATCTGCCTTGTTGCACTTCAATCGATCATAACTCCCTGCATACTTATTTACAACCACTGCGATCATACATACAACATCAAAAAACATCATTGAGTCTTCCTCTCCAACCGCACACTCTAATGCCTTCACATACTCACCGCACATTGGAATCAAAAACTCATACACTTATTAGCTCACTACCAACCAACATAGTACTTAGTTGACATCAATGACAACACAATAAGTTATCTTCCTATCATCAAACATGTACCAATAAAAAATCAATCATCCTCTGCATCAGCTATGCCAACAACTTCCTCTTGTTTTCCAAAAACTATTTGATTCTTTCACAATACAAACTATTTGTGCTAATCCTTACACCCAAACACATAACTGAAAATAGTCATTATTTTTCTCTGATTAAACCTTACCCCCTCTTACACAAATGTTTCATGTGCAACTACCTTATTCCCTTGTGGATAAAAAAAACTTTAACCTATTATGAATCTTCTTGGTATTGTCCTTATTATATATTTATTCGTACCTCTTTTAGCTTCTACAAACCATACTTTCTTCTTCTTGCAATTGATTATGATGATTTGTATATCACCTTTCAACAACAAAATAATCTAAAAGTGGAAGACTTTCCAAAATGTTTATTTTTTCTCTCTAGTAAAATTTATATTCCTTCCATATTCATATATTCTAATACCAAATAAAGGCTTTGTTTTATTGAAAAAATGCAATTACATGAGAAAGGTTGTAGTTAAAAATTACAAGAAAGAGTAGTACATAAGTCTAGCAAACATAATAGCCAATAAAATATGCCAAGGTTATATTAGAACATGGTAGAGAAATAAACAACTCAAACAAACTTTAATGAAATTGTATAAAAAATAGAGTGTTCTTAAGACCAATAACATATGCAGTAAAAGTACAATATCCAAATAGTCCAAGTGACCAAAAAATGGAACATCAAGGATGACCAAACTAGTCGACAAAGTTAGTTTTGCAAAAGAGGCCTTAGTCCTTGAGTGATACAAATCTTCTTATTTTAAAGTTGTTGACTCACTTGATAATTGATACATTGAATTTGTAAACCCATCTTTAGATTCTTCTCAAAATTTGCTTGTAATTGTGATAATAAAGAAGTAATAAAATAAAATACATCAAAGTAAAACCTTAGGACTATAATTCCTAGTCATCATTGTTGACATTTAAAAAAGATATTTTACACCTTTTTCATGTCCCTTATTGGGGTATACCTAATTTTTTCCAAAAGCAACAATTCAAACAACATAATTTGTTTACAACTAATATTCCAAAATTGAATCATCTAATAGTTAATGAAATTAAGAATAAAATAGAAAATAAATATTAAATGAAATGATTAATAGTATCACTACTTGGATATAATCTATAGTTTATTTTCAAAAACCAAACATAGTAAGGGATTGGAAGGGAAAGCATGATAGGACACCTAGAGCCAATTCATCACAACTATGTTGAAGAGCACAAAACATCCAACCAATAAAATTCAACCCCTTGGCTTACAAGTGGTAGATACTCTCATCCATCTAACATGGGGTGTCGTGATTACATTGTGGGAACTGATCTATTACATGTCCCCTAACGTGTCTCCTTTTTATTGTGATTGCTTCTAGACTATAGTTTCACTTCCTATAGTTAACCATAGTGGGTATGGGAAGGATATGCATGATATGATGACTAGAAACTATTTGTCATGACTAAGCCTGAGACCACAAAACATCCAACTAGAAAAATTTGACTCCTTGGCTTAGAAATAGTAGAAACTCTTATATATTAAACAAGGGGTGGTGTGCTTAGGTTGTGGGAACCGTTCTGCTACCTTTTTCTAATAGGTTTCCTCTAATTCCACATATGATTTCTTGTAGGGAAAGGAATATGTAAATTCATTCATGATAGAAATTTAAATAGATTAGAAAATTAATTAGTGCCAATTTGTTGATTATTGATTATAGATTTGTATATCTGATGTGCTCCCTTCAATAATGTTCGATGAGTGTTTGAAGGATTAATATAGAGTGATCAAATTGATGGAAGAATTGATTATTGGTTTGTTTTCTTGATTTTCAATTGATTTTTTATAGATGATTAAATTATTTTATTTGATTTCATGGTTTGATATAGTAGTGAATGATGATTTTTCATGAAAGTTGAAACCATAGAATGATGAGTGATGATTGAGTGTTGATTTGATGAAATGGTAAGTGATGATTGATAAGTGATCCTTAAAATCTTGAAATGATTTATCATTTGTACTTTATGGGTGATAGAACCATGTTGATGAGTGTTTTAAGACCACACCAAAAATAAAATAAAATACCAAGGTATCTTATCCTCTCTTGAGTAAGATCTCGTGTATGCTAAGATTGAAAAAGATCATATAGGTGATGCCAAGGTTTTTTTTATTCAAGTATTGACTTGTGGATAAGATCAATGGTTGATGTGATATGATAGTATCACAAAGGGACTTACATTTGAATTTTTCTTTACCTCTATTGGTTGGAACTCCTTCATCGTATATTGTAGTCTCGTGGTGCTTCTTCTTTGAATAGACACAACTAAAATGAACTAATATTAAAAAGGAAAGGGTTGGAAGGATCTAAATCTACTCCTAAGGATAATGATGTCAATGGATAGTGCTCTAGTGGGAAAACTCCCAATAACCAATATTTACTTCACCAAGATCAACTACAACTCTGCAAGAACTGGTGTGATCTTCTAAGGTTTATGCAAAGATTTTTCATATCAAAATGAATACCATCATAATGAGAAATGCACATTTTTTGATATAATTTAATCATCCATAAAAAGGGGGCTTGGGATAACATTACATGACAACTTACAATCAATAAACTACAAAAATAATGAGCTAGGGAAATTCATCAGACACCATTACATTTCTCCATTGAAATCAAAGCACTTTATCTAATAAATCTACTCTAAGTGAGTGAACAATGAAACCATGCAAGAATAAAAATACATCAAGTAATCACTATGAAACCAATAATGAAAACTTTATTATCTTGGTAGCTCTTGGAAACAATCCCAAAATTCATCCCTTTACAAATGAGAAGTGAGCCCTTTATATAGGTCTTAGATTACAAATGGGTGGTTAGGATTGAAACAAAATAAATGGCTCAGATTTTTCCACCTCAACTTTGATTACAGTTAGGGAAAGAAGAGAGAATCAACAATTAATGAGAGGGTCCTATACCAATATAAATACACATGTCCAACAAGGTGGGGTAATAAGTTCCTATTATGTAAGTTCACTAAGTAGGAGAGTAGGGTGAAATGAATGGCCACTATGCATTAAATGTCATCATTCTTGATTTCCTTCCTTAAATGAAATGAATTTTGACTGGGAGACATTTGATTAGTTGGTGGAGATGAATGGGTTCCATGTTAGCATGTTGGGTTCCATGTAGGCACGGTTATTTTCTAACTACTATTGTCAGTAAAATTATGTGTTGTCTAAAATATTGGTAATGTTAATCATGTTGTTTGTAGTTAGTTCACCCAAGGGGTAGGTAGTTGTGGTTATGACATTTCATATTGCACCCCCTCGGGAACTATATGTACACCTTCATATGTAATTTATGGGGGGAGATACTATCAACATCATTGGTATTGTCATGACTGCGTATATATCTATTTTGGCATTAATGAAAGAAGTTGCAGTTCTCTGATAATACTTTGCACATATCTATATATGTATGTTCTTTTTGTTAGTATGCATTAATATACTTTACCTCGTAGTGGTAAACATTAGGTGTCATTTCTGATATAAACTTGGGAAGTGACAGAGTGTTGATGGTGAAGGGAAAATCATGGGCCAACCAATAAACGATGGTGCAAGTGGTAGCCAAGAGCACAAGGCCGATCATTTAGAAAAATTTTAAGGTGAACGGGCATTGACAAAAAAAAATGTTGCCTTTCTGCAGGTGTCAATTGAAACTCATGTCAAGAGGGAAGTCACATGTGAAGAGGTTCTAAAAAGTGTTGTGTGGATTTCTCTCAAATTGAGCCCTGTAGTAGACTAGTTAATGTGCCATCTCCCTTGATTGTTCGCACAAAAATTCCTTGCTCTCTAGAATTGTCGTTAGGAGGATGATCATGAAAATAGATGGAAATAAATCCTAGCCTACAAAGAAATCATACATCAAAGGAATAGTGAGAGGCAAAACAATAATTAAATCCTCCAAGTAGAAATAAAAGAGTGCACTTCTATATTGTTTTGATTTTGTCATATGGTTGAAACACATTGTACATAATGAATTAATAAAAAGTGTTCTTTTAAATAATTCATGTTCGATTAATATTAATACCCAATTATTTAAATAAGGATAAAATTAGGCCTCAAAGATTCATCTGGGGAGCCTTCTTTCTATGCCACATGTAAAGGGAGTTACATGAGATTGTGTACCGATGAGGTAGGAGCATGGCAACAGGAGTGATTGTTCTGCAAATATGGGCATGAGAGTATATCCTCATAGCTCACACAATGACAAAGGCTTCCCGAGGAATGGGTATGCCTTATATTTTCTATTACAGAGGTTATCTCCACTAACCCAATTTGGGAAAAACCACATTTTTGCACCGACACTTAGATGATTTGTCCTTCGTGGTGTGGAAATCATACATAGGTTGTGAGTAATGGTCAAGATCTTCCTGAGAGCTATCGTATATGTTCATTAGCATACCACTGATTGGCAGGTATGCATGTGTTATATTTGAGTACTACTTGTTACTTTAAGTGCTTATCTTTGTAAGCTTTAAGAGTTAATCTTGACATTTATCATAAATTGGCAAGTGTGCTCCCCTAGTTGAGTGATTTTGTATTAGTAGAGTCTGGTGAGAGTTTGGCTAGAGACAAGATATGATGACTAAGTTTGCAACATACGCTCAGTTTCCCAATGGGGAGGAAAAATGGGGACCTCATCCTATTTATGTCATTTTTGTACAGGAGATGAGGGATTTGATAGGGTTCAACTAGGAGTACCTTCTTGATGCCACAAATTTTGACATCACCCCTACATATAGGCATCATCTGATTAACCATCCCTTCTTGAAGTTTAGAGACCTGACTGAGAGAGTCCCTATTTTGGATGAGGAGGAGACAAAAGAGGAGCCACAAGGGAGATGAGTAGGGAGAGGAAAAAGAGGGTAGAGAAGTAGGGGCACACAGGGGCCAGTAATAGAGGAATTTAGGGTATAGGGCGGTAAAGGCCACACAAAGAGAGAGGGTCTTTAGGGTTAGTGGGAGAAAATGTTGCTATAGAGGAGGGGCTACCAGAGGAGGAGGGGGGAGAGGTTGGTGAGAAAAAGGGTGGAACAAGGAAATCTCTCAAGGAGAGACCAATAAGGAAGACCGATTGAGGGTGAGGGGGAGCCTATAGAGGAGGTAGAAGCAGAGGCACCACCAACTAAGATACTGAGGGTAGGGGATCCAATTGATAGGGATCAATGGATTGCACAACTATAGGAGGATATAATTGATGCATAGACACAGAGGGAAGTTGATGAAGCTCAACTATAGCTAGTAGAGAGAGATAGAGATCATTAGATATGGGAGCTAAAAAGTGTACGAGACTAGCTCCAATAGACAACTATGTACCAGGTATCCTGAGCTTCCTATTATTACACATTATTCATCAGAGAAGTACCATCTATGGATAGATCATCATTGTACACCTAGTTTGCCACACAGTCTAAGGGAGCTATGTCATCACTAGTACCTATGAGAGTAGATGACCCTCCACCTCCACCTTGAGATCAAGAAGAGGGAGGGATCCAGTCTTGGTTTCCCCTTTCTCTCATATTATCCTCTTCTCCCATTTTAATGTACTCACTATTATATCTACATCGAGGATGCACCATTTTTGTACTGAAGACATTTTTGATATATATATGACATATATTATTTTGATTACATTTGTTATCTCATCTCATTACATGATATCTCTATTTACTTGATGCTCATATATACTTTTGTTGATGACACATCTCATGTCATACTTATGTTACTGATTCTCATGTTAAAATTTCTTTTCTATGTGCTTATGTCATTGATTTTGTATATATATGCTTGATGATTACTTTCAACTCTTATGTCATGTATGCTCTGATATTTAGTTTTTCATATGTGATAATGAAAATTTAGCACTTCAGGCCCCTTTCATGATGATATTAACCTTTTTTTGCAGATACTAGTCAGAGTCAATGAAAGATGTTTAGAGTTTGATTGCCTTGATGAAAAGAAAAGGAAGAATTTCTCAAGGGAACCAAGATAGAAGACCACAATGCAAACCTAGAATGAAATGAAACCTAAGACACAAGTCAAGTTATTGATCTTGTAGTCATTTTTTTATCATCATTTGAGCATTTAGGGACATCAGGGTCAATATAACCTTCACTAGTGCAAGACTGACCATGAATATATGAATATGAACCTATCAGTTAGATGTAGGAAACATATGTAAGCATTGAGGTACACAAACTAAGATGACTTGAACATTGTTTGTAGTTTGATATTGTAAGATTCCACTTGTACCACATCACAAACTACCAATATAACCATGAGTGCCATCTTACATGGCACACACACACAAACAAAAGATAAGGGGATAGTTCCAACCTCGCCTAAGTGTCTAGATAAAGTGGGTTGAGGTATGTGTGACATTCCAATTGTGATGGAGACTCTCACCACATAAATTTGCTTTATTAGACAACTTAGGATCATTGAAACCACACCACAAGCATAATTCAAAGAAAATATGATATGCCTCCAGTCACAAGTCTCTAGTCATGTGTAGACATCTTCGAGAAACCTTAGAAGGCATAGTAATAAAAAGTCAATGATAATAGTCAGTGCACAAGAAAGATAAGTTCAACATATCTCAGTCATTTTTAGTTTCTAAGGTCCTTGTTTGTGCTAGGTGTTAAGGAGAACCTTTGTGTTTGTGTCAAAGTATGTGTGTAATGTGAAAGTGCAAGATCTGTTATGTGTTGAGAAACACAGTGATGTCTAGATAGGTAATGTTAATAAACATTATACTTTTGGGGTGTTAAGAAGAACATTGATTTGTGTGTTAGTGGAAATTTGTCCATCAGGAAAGACTGATATACTGACTTAGGTTAGGCTCAAGAGGTCGATCAAGTGGTAAAGCATTGACATATCAAATGGATAGTTGATGATTACCCCCAAGTGACAGATAAGAATTGAGGACAAAACTAAGACCAGCTCCAATCTAGGATGTCGCAAAGGAGACGAAGAGAAAGAAATAAATGCAGAAAGAATGAGACCTCATTCATGCATTGATAGATGGATCATTGGTTACAAGTGACACATGTTTTCCATATTTTCACCACTTGGAATCATTTAATTTTTTCTAGCAATTTGCCTATTTCCAAGTTTTCACCAAGGCACTTTTTCTATTTTTCTATTTTTGTGTTCTTTTCATTTCTTTACTTTTTTGTATTTTTTAGATTTTTTAAA
The DNA here is from genome assembly GCA_027943335.1 of Chamaecyparis obtusa. NCBI lineage: Eukaryota > Viridiplantae > Streptophyta > Pinopsida > Cupressales > Cupressaceae > Chamaecyparis > Chamaecyparis obtusa. Next base: position 370,118 of record BSBK01005150.1, on the reverse strand, counting down.
ATTTTTTGTGGATTCATCAAGGTGCCTATTTACCATGTTTTCACCAAGATGATCATTTTTTAGGACTTTTTATACTTTTAAAGATTTTTTCAGAACTTTATATGATTTTTATAAAATTTTCAAGACTTTGTATGATTTTTATAATTTTTTCAAGATCATAAGTTATTGTACAAGATACAAAATGTCTAGTTGTAAAACTATTTTAGGTGGAGAGTGTTGATAGGCTCTAAGAGAATGCCACCTTTTGGAGTATCCATTTGATAAGATCCTAAACCAAATGTTGCAGTAATGACAAAAGGACCCAACTAGTTAGGTTCAAATTTTCCTTTTTGTTCTCTATATTGTTGATTTTCCAGGTTCTCTATGAGAATGAGGTCACCAACCTGAAATTCATGATGATGTACCATTTTCTTATAGCCCTTAGACATTCTCATTTGGTAGACCCTTAGATGGTCAAATGCTTCTTTTCTATGTTTATCAAGTAGTTCCAGCTCTTGAAGTCAAGAGATTTTGTAATCTTCATATGTGACAAGTTCATGTAATGATACTCTAAGTGATGGTATTTCAACTTCAATTGGTAAGACTACTTTATATTTTTAGACTAGTGAGAGTGGCATAGCCCATATAGGTGTTCTGATGCTTGTTTGATAAACCCATAAAGATTGATTCAACTGCAAGTACCAATCCTTTCCAGATTTGTTAGCTATTTTATGCAATACCTTAAGGATTGTTTTATTTGAAGCTTATGTTTGTCCATTCCCTGAGGATAGTATATAGAATAGGAATGATGCATGATATTTAATTTAGCACATATCTCATCAATTTCTTTATTTTTGAATTGTCCTCCATTATCTATAATAATTGAGGAGGAAATACCATACCTGTAGATAATGTAGTTGAGTATTAACATGGCCACTTATTCCCTTATTGCATTTATAAGAGGTACAACTTCAACCCACTTAGAAAAGTATTTGGTGGATGTGATAATGAACTTGTTTCCATTGAATGATGAGGGGTATATCTGAACCAGAAGATCAAAACCCCATTGTTGAAATGACCAGTGAGTGATAAAAGCAAACAATTCCTGGCAAAATCATGAATCACATTTCTATAGAAATGGCATTTTTTATAGGTCTTAGCATATTGAACAACATCTTTCTCTATGGTAGGCCAATAATAACCATCTCTAAGAAGCTTATTTTCTAAGGAAATACCATTCAAGTATGATCCACATATACCCTCATGAACCTCCCTAAGCGCTCTTCCAGAATCCTCATGCTCTAGACACCTAATAAGTATACCATCAAGACCTCTCCTAAATAGGTCATTTGAAATGATGAGATATCGAGAGGCATTTCAAGATGATATTCTATTTTTTTATTTTGGAAAATGGAGTTAGATATGGTTTGGTCTTTAAGGTAGGGATAGATTTGGCTATAGAGGGTAGTGTCATGAGTAATGATAGCGCAGACAATCTAAGTATCAGGTGTGTCATAAGTAGGGAAAGGGAGTTCTTTCACTAGGAAGTCATAGTGGAACTGATGTTCTTCCAACTGTAGCATTGAGGCTAAAGTATCCATAGCATTTTTTGCTCTATTTTCTGCACGTGGTATCTACTCAAAGGTGATGAATACAAAGTACTTCTTTAAGTCATCAATCATGTTCTTGTAAGGAAAGATTTTTTCATCCTTGGTTTGATATTCATCATTGATTTTATTGACAACAAGATGAGAATCCTCATAGACATGTAGTTCTTTGATTTTCCATTCAATAGCCAATTTTAACCCATTAGCGAATGCTTCATATTTTGCTACATTGTTGGTACATGGAAAGATCATTTTATAAGAGAAAGAGAATGCCAAAACTTGTGCCTTATTGTGTAAATGAGTCATCAGAGTACATCTTCCAAGGGTGTTGTGTTAAATATAGAATAGACTCGCCAAGAAATTTAGAACTGAGAGGTTGTGTGTCATGCAAAGGCACGTCCACTAGTTGATCTACCAAAACTTGTCCTTTTATCACTTTTTGGTCGATGTATGTAATGTCAAATTCACTAAGAATCATCACCCATTTTTCCAACCGTCCATTTAATGTTTCTTTTCTTAACAAGTACTTGAGGGGATCATTCTTTATAATCAACTATGTGGAGTGAGCTAGCATATAGTGTTTGCTTTTCTGAGAAGAAAACACCATTGTCAGAAAAGCCTTCTTGATAACTGTGTAATTTAGCTCATAAGATACCAACATTCTTTTTATATAGTAAATTGTGCTTTCATGACCTTGAACATCATGTTGCACAAGAAATGCTCCCAAGGAAGAAGTAGTAGTTTCTATGTAGAGCAACATAGATTTACCAAGAATTGGATCCATTAGCATAGGAGTATTTTCCAAGTATTCTTTTATTTGTTGGAAGTTCTTCTCACAATGCTTGTTCCATTTAAAAGTCACACCCTTATGCAAAGTCTTAGTGAAGGGTTGTGCTTTATCAGCTAGTTGTGAGATAAACCACTGTATGGATTGTAGCTTGGTTTGCAATGTTCTCATTTGATTGATATTTAGAGGTGGTTGCATTTCTAGTATAGCTTTCACTTTGTCAGGATCTACTTCAATAAATTGTGCTAAGATAATGTATCCTAAAATTTTCCCTAAGGTAACCCCTAAACACTTCTTTAGATTGAGTCATAGCTTGAACTGTTCCATTATTCTAAATATTTTATCCAAATAAGCAATGTGTATGTCTCTAGTAGTAGATTTAGCCAAGGTTTCATCCACATATTCTTCCATGTTCATGTGCATCATATCATGAATGATAGTCATCATTGTTCATTGATATGTTGCACCAACATTTTTTAGTCTGAAGGGCATGACGTTCCAATAGAAATTTCCCCATGCACAAGTGAATGTCATCTTTTATTGGTCTTCAAGTGCAATATGTATTTGATTATAACCTAAAAAAATTTCATTAAGAAATACATCTAGAATCTCACAGTAAGATCCATAATCATGTCTATATTTGGCAGTGGGAAGTCATCTTTGGGACAGTCTTTCTTCAAGTCTCTAAAGTTTGTACATATTCATATTGATTTGACTTCTTTGGAAACATGTACAATGTTTGAGATCCATTCATCATATTCTATAGCTCGTATGAATGTATCTTTGAGTAATTTTTCTAATTCTTCCTTAACTTGTAATGTTATGTGAGGATGCATCTTTATTAGCTTTTGTTTCACTGGTTTCACACCTAGTGCAATATACAAGTGATGCATGATGAGATTTGTGTCTAAGTCGTGCATGTCAGAATAAGACCATGCCAAATTAATCTTCTTCTCTTTAAAGAATTGAATAAATTGTTGCTTTTTATCCTAGGAAAAAGACTGTGTAAGATGTATAATTTGTGGATTTTCTATTGTTCCCAAGTTCACTTGATGTGTAGGATCTATAAGCACTGAAGATCATTCTTGAAAATTCTCAGGGAGGATATCGAGTATCTCATCTACAGGTGCCTCGGAGAGGATTTCACCGTTGGATGTCTTTTATTTTTTATTATTTTTGGATCTAACACTGCTACTGAGTGGTTTTCACCATCATATTGTTAGCATTAACATACATAAATTTAATAGTTACATGAAAATATAATCAATAATTCAAAGGAATAAATCACACATAACTAGAACAAGAAGAAACAAATATTTAACGTGGTTCAGCCAATCTTGGGCTATATCCACCAAATAGAGAGTCTAATCTTATTATCTAGTAATTTTAGCCTGTTACAATCTGCAATCCCTTGCAACTCAATATTGCTACAAGAATCCATGAAATTTGCATATATTGAGAAAACCCTAACCCTAATCCATTATAACAAGACTTATGTTAGTTAACAAGTTAACCCTGAAAAACACTTGATGAGTCAACCTAGGGAAAAGCTTGATGAGTCAACCTAGGTAAATGCTTGACGTGTCAACTCAAAAATGCTTGATGAGTACAAAGAGATAAGGTTCCTACTTTCACACCTTTTTATACTACTAAGGAACCTTTTGACACCTTCCAATTTTTTTCATTAAAAGTAACTATGCAACCTTCATCACCTAGTTGCCCCACTAAAATTAAATTCCTACTCAGCCTTGGAACATGCCTTACCTCTTGTAGTAGTCAATGATTCCCATTTTGAAACTTAACCTTAATTCTTCCATTTCCAATAATTTTACAGGGTTCATTATCTCCCAAATAAACTAACCCAAAATCCCCTTGGACATAATCAAGAAAATAACTTCTATAGGGTTTAGCATGAAATGATGCCCCTAAATATAGAACCCATGAATCATCAACATCTTCAATGGAAATAAGAAAAACATCCTCTTCGGATTTTTTACTTACCACATTTGCCTCCTTATTACCTTTGTGTTTGTCTCCTTTATTTTTCCAAGATCAACAATCTTTCTTCTTATGACCTAGTTTTCCACAGTAGTAGAAATAATTTGGTCCTCTAGATTGAGACCTCTTTCCTTTGATTTTCCTTGTGATTTACCATGACTTCCATAATTGTTTCCTCTGTCCCTTTATCTACCTCTTATTTTTGCATTCAAAACACCACCCAATGTAGATCCACCTAATATTTTCCTACGAATTTCCTCACTCAGAATAACACCAACGTCATCAAATTTTAGGATATTTGAACTAGAAATAGAATTACTAACAACCATTACCAAACCATTCCATCTTTCAAGCAAAGAGCACAGAATCAAAAGAGCCCTAATTTCTTCATCAAAATTAAAATTAACAAAAGATAATTAACTCACAACTATATTAAACTCATTTAAATGATCAGCAACTAACCCACCTTCTACCATTTTCATATTAAATAAACGCTTCATGAGAAATACATTATTTGAAGTGGAATGATTTTCATATAACTTCTCTAGGGTTTTCATCAACTCTTTAGTTGTCCTTTCTTGTGTAATATTGAGTTCCATTGATTGTGCCAGGCATAAATGAATACTTCCAAGTGCCTTCCTATCTAAAATATCTCAATCCTCATCAAACATTGTTGTCAATTTCTTGGATTTTCCTCCTAATGGTCACGATAAATCCTTCTGATAGAGATCATCCTCCATTTGTATTTTCCATAACTAAAATTTTTACCCATTAAACTTCTCAACCTTCAACTTACCCTCATCTTCCATTACTCCACTCAACTGAGAGACCTTCTTGCAAAGGATAACTGAAAAAACAACCTTCTCTGGTACCACTTGTTAGGATTAGTAGACAAAAATTTAATAGTTATATAAAAATATAATCAATAATGCAAAGGAATAAAGAACACATAAGTGGAACAAGAAGACATAAAGATTTAATGTGGTTCACCCAATCTTGGGCTACGTCCACCAAACAAAGAGTCCAATCTTATTATCTAGTAATTTAATCATGTTACTATCTACAATCCCTTGCAACTCAATATTGTTGCAAGAAGCTATGAAATTCTCATTTATTGAGAAAACCCTAATCCTAAGCCATTATAAAAAGACTTATGTCAGTTTAAAAGTTAACCCTAAAAAAGAACTTGACGATTCAACCTAGAGAAAATCTTGGCGAGTCAACCTAGGGAAATGCTTGACGTGTCAACTCAAAAATGCTTGACGATTTAACCCCCAATTTTTTTTTGGTTTGTTGCCTCGAACCCCATGATAAATGAAAAGTGCACAATACTTTCCCAATTAGTCACCACAAACCAACATAGATTACCTTTTATTTTTATTTTGCATTTGGTTTTATGACTAAGATACTGGATATCTTCCATTGTCATGTTTTCGATCATTGCGTTGGTGGAAGAGGGAATGGGTTTAACAACATTGAGATAACATGAAAGATCATGATCATTGGAGAAGGATAAGAGGTTTACAAGCTCATAGGTGTTCTACTCAATCAATTTAGGGTAGACAAGAGGTAAGGAACCAATGGGCTTAAGAGAAAACACTAGTATCATCATCATCATTCATGGCTAATGAGGATAAGTCAAGAAAATTGTCTTCTATAAAAAAATTTTGAGCATGATTCATCACAGGATCATTAGAGGAGTTATGAGAACTATTCTAAAAACCTAACCATCTCGATCTAGTCCCAAAGTGAAGATTAAGGTCTCATTCAACCTCCTCTCTCTTGTGAAGAAATATTTGCAGAGGGACCATCATAATCCTATATCTTGAACCAAAGTTCCATTTGGCATTCTGAGGAAGAACTATAGGAGGATTTTTGGTAGGAGATGCCTCCTCTTCAAATGTAGCTTGAGTAGGAGGTATTACAATAGGTTCAGTAGCTAGAAAATCTGGATGATCCTTTGGATCATGTTGTGTGTTAGAGCTCTCACCAATCTCAAAAGTGGAAGTAGAAGTGTACTTATGAATTATGTCAATTTATATGTCTATCATAGCATCAGAAGTTGGTCCCATTCATACCCATGTGAGCTGGTTTGACTACTAAAAAATTGTCCCAAGTATTGAGTTAGAGTCATAGGAACCTCTTCATTATTACTCTCTTGATTCACAGCTTATCTCTTGATTTCATCCAAATTGAGGTCGGGTTCATTAGATTGATTGTCTTGAATATCAAGTTTTTTATTGGGTATTTGGTTCTTCATAGTTTGAGATCTTGACCCATAATCCAACATAGGTATTCATGGTGACCTAGCTTGTCTTATCTCTTTAGATAGATCTATGAATCAAGGTAAATCTAGGATGTGTGTAATACCAACAAGTTGTCCCTAGTTAGGGTGTCTAATTTCCTCCCTATAGCTCTCTTGGTGTTGTCCAGCTTCTTGCAATGTGACTAGATCATGTGCATTAATTTTTTCCTTAGTTATATTATCTTCAATGTTTCCTTCAATAGGATGATCTTTAGGTATATGCAAAAATATTTTATAAGTATTAGGGGTAGCATCCTCATCATAAGAGTCTCCAAGTCTATCAAATACAAGGCCATTCACAGAGGATGGATTAATTTTTTTCTCATAGTACCCTACCCTAGTTTTATCCTTAGGGTTATAGAATTTATCATGTAAGGGTTTAGTAAGGCCTTTTTCCTTTTCGAAGAGGTCTTTTCCCATTTTATCCCATTTTTTTATGAGTTGGTAGCCTACACCATACTTCTCAAGAGAAATATTAGCATGGTTCACTTTTTGTTTTTGTCTTCTTCCCTATATAGCCATTGAAGGAATACCTTATCCTCATTCTCCTCAGCAAAATAATTTTGTGCTTTGACCATACTAGTGGATGTACTAACATGTTGGAAAGAAGATGATGGCATACCATAATTTTTAGGTGATATGGGAAGGTTAATAATAGAACATAAGGCATCCAACCTGTATTATCTCATTCCATTTTCATTTATGCTTAGCTTATTTCCAAGGTCATTGAGTATATCTTATCTTGATTTTTCATAGTTTCCTGGTTCCTTAGAGATTCCTTATTGTGTGGAACCATGCTTTTGGTTTTCTTGACATTGTTGCATGTATATGTTGAGTCTGCAGGAATAGTGACCTCAATTCCATTATGGGTAAAATTGATACATTGATGATACATCGATGGTACTACCTACATTTCATGTATCCATGGTCTACCAAGAAGTGTGTTTTATGAAAGTGGAAGATCCAAGACTTGAAAAATAAAATCCCTTTGAATGGGATCCACTCGAATGGGTAAGACCACCATTCCTTTAGAAGCACGTTCCTCTTCATCGTATGATTTAATTGTGATTTTCATTCTAGGATCAATAGAATTTTCTAATAAGCCAAGTGCCTTAACCAAATTGAACGTATATATATTCAAACCTGCACCTCGATCTATCAAGATGTGTTTTAATTTATGCTTATGAATAAGGAATTCAATGTGGACAGGCTGGTTGTGAGGATGACTAACAGATTTATCATCTTCTTCCAAAAAGGTCAAATAGTGTGGGGAAGAAAGATGATCAACCATGAACTGGAATTTGTCTACATCTAGTTCCTTAGGAACATTAGCTACTAAGAGGGCTTGATTAATAATTTCTCGATGCACAAAAGATATTTTAAGTAGTTTGAGAAATGATATCTGAGATGGCGTGAATTGAAGTTGATCAACCAGTTTGTAGTTATGCGTTGAAGATGTGGTTATTGTTTTCTTATACCCTTGGGTCTCTCATTATTTATAAGAGGAGGAGGAGGAAGATCCTTCTCCTTGCAAGGTGACCTTTCCTTGGGATCGAGTCACTATGTTGGAAGATTTAGCTTGAGTCTTTCTCTTGATATTAATAACGTTAATAGTGTGGTTAGAAGACTCAGGCATGTAGATCACATTGTCATTGTCAAAATAAGTGTGAATAGTGGTAATTTGGAACCACCACTATTTGTGTAAGTGTGTGGGGAAAATGTAAGATTCACTCCTAAATCCAAATTCCTAAAGGAGAGATCCAATTTGATCAACCAAGAGGTTAATACACAATTGAATCAATCTATGAAGAATATGAAAGAGAGAGAGAAACCCTATACTTCCCTATAGTTGGATTAAGCTTGAAATCTAAAATAATTAAAGTGCAAATACTAACCTTGAATTAGGGCAGATCTGGAAAATGCTAAATTCTGGCTTCTGTATGAACTTTCTGAAGATTTTGTCACTTGTTCTAGACTAGAAATGTCGAGGCGGACAAAACCCAAAAATCTTTTCTCCAAATTCACACAGGTCGACTTTGACCTTTTAAAAGGTCAAAGACCACATTATTTATTTGAAGTTCAATTCTGATTCTATTCACAGATCCTGAAAGATTTTCGAAAAGGGTATCCGAATTCACTCTCAAATCTGAGATTCCACACCTGTGCCTACAAGAAAAATGGTTTTGTTGTTTGTTTGGGGGGGGGGTTTGCCTTGGTCAAACCCCGGTTTGGAATCAACCTTAATATTGAAATTGAAATAGGAGAATGCTAGCAAGTAGTAGAAATGAATCTAACAATGAAGCTATGCAATTCAATAGATATGCTAATGTATTTGGAATGTAATCGAATATATTTATATAAAATCTTGAACATAACATTATCAAACCTCCATGATTGTATGCTTGAAATCCACCTTGAGGAAACAATGATATGGATCTTGAAGATGAACAAAGGATCTTGAAGGAAGATCACACCACCATGGTGGCTAGATCTAGGGTTTGAATGATAGATCTTGAATGCTTGAGCCAAATCCCTTCAATAGCTTGAATGCTTGAATCCTTGATCCTCAATGGAGAACTTGGATGAAGAAGAAGACTTGAATACTTGAATGAATTCTTGCTTGATCACCTTGAGAACTTGAGAGCTTGATTACTTGGATGAGATGTGAAAACTTGGTGAAGAAAATGAGAGAGGAAGGCTCCCTTTTATAGTGATCTAGGGCACACTCCTCTAGATGGGCCACCTTGGAGAATTAAATCCCAATTAGGTCCTCACCTTTAGAAAATATACCTTGATTAAATATAATTAAAGGATTTACTATTTCAGAACCCGAAACAACCGACTCGGAGGTGGAAAATAACTTTCCTGAAAGATAAATTACCGGCAAATGAGAATTTGAAATCCTAGTGAGAGGAGGTCAAGGTCGAGGTCGAACCTGACTTGGTCAGGGTCGAGGTTGACCCTAACCTAGTCAAGGTCGAGGTTGACCCTAACCTAGTCAGGGTCGAGGTCGACCCTGACCTAGTGAGGGTCGAGGTCGACTTTGACCTGAGACCCTAACTTTGCCAGATTCTACAACAGAGATCCTAGAGATGCTAGATGTATGTACCCAAAAATGGTCACCTAGACTTTGGGCCCCATTTATTCGATTTATTTATCTTGAATCAGTTTTATCAATAATCAATATTTTTCAACATTATCAATTTCTTGATCAAGTCTTAATTTCGATCATATATGGGATTTTTATCCTATGGGCTAATCATTTATCCTAAGTCTTTATTTGATTAAAAGGAATATCTCCTCCCCTTTTAATTAAATAAAAAGCCCCACTTTTCCTCTTATCCTAAGTTGCACAAATAAAACATTATTCCTATTTTACAAAAAGGAAAAAAGCACTTTTGTCTCACATGGACACAAAGTCAATACCTATTGGAGGATACTTGTGCACATGGATCACTCCTCTTTCAAGCTCCACCGCCGATTAAGACTTTTTCCTCTTAATCTCAATGGTCCATTCCTTTGCATTTCTTATAAAAGGAAAGCTCTCTCCTCCATTTTGAGATCATGTTTTTATGCTAATCTTATGCTGCAGGAATCCTTGAAGACTTTGAAGCTTTTTAGAGATCATTGTTGCATCCTACTTTAGATTTCTTCATTTGCTTCATAGTTTAGTTTACATTCTTACATAGTAGTTTCATTTCCATAACTTTCATAGCTTAGATTTCCTTTCATGCAATAGCATAACTTCACATAGCTTAATAGGAGGGATTTGTAACACTTGTTATTTCCATTTCATAGCTTAGTTGCATTTCATTTTCATTTCCATAGATTATTTTGCATTGCATTGCATTTTCATAGTGATTCTTGAGGATATTGGCACTCTTGCCCTTGTCCTCATTCGAATCTCTCATTGTGTGGTTGACTAGCAAGGTCGCAAGCTTGTAGCTCTAGCTGAGAGCAAATACATCATAGTCCCTTGCAACTCCATGCATAGAGAGCTATGAGCCACTTTGTGAGGCCTCATTCTTGAGCAAGCTTGCATATAATGGTTCATAGAAGTGCACCATTTTAGTGTGTACACTAGAAACTTAGAAATTGATGTCTGAATAGGACCTAGTGTCAGGAACAAATAGAAAATCCTCAGAATGATGTGATGAAGGACTAGGAGGTCTCATTTCTAAATCCTACCTAGCAAATGGAGCCATGGAAGAGAGAAAAATGGGAAAGTCCTTAAGACTTTAACCCTAATTTCACCTAGAATGAAGAAATCAAGTGCAAAGAAGAAGTGGAAGACAAGGGAGAATGCAAAGATGCCAATCATGACCCTAAACCACTTACTCGAAGGGATAAATGCTCTTAACATGGAAGTGCTTCCATTTTAAGATGATACATTAAGCCCCCACTTTAGCAAGAGTATGGATTCAATGCAAACTCTTGGTAAAGGAGAAGAGAGAAGAGATCCCAGTGGATTCAAAATGAGATAAAATAACACTTAGCTGAAGACACAAGCCCCCAGACCAAGGATTCTAACTCAACATACATACATGAGAGTATACAAAAGAACAAGGGTTAGTACTAAACAACCCAAATCAATTAGCATAAGAAACCTAGCTAATAAATATTTCTCATACCAATATCATATTTGGAAAGCTATCATAAAAGCATAAATGATTACATAAGAAAGACAAGAGCAAAACTATAGACAACATAGCTTCATGATCCAGTCCTACTAGCATGAAAGTGAAAAGAGAGAAAAGAGAAAGTGATTACCTCACCCGGTAAGATGCCTACCTTACTGTGAATCACCCTAGAGGGAGAACCCAATAGGTTCACCCATAAACTATGCTTGTAATTGTAATGTGTCTTCTGATGGCTTCTGGAATATCCATAGATCCACCTTCTTGTATCACTATGAATATGAAATGCATGTCTAGTCCTCAAGATTTAGCAAATTATGTGCATTACCTTCGGAAGATTTAGCATATGAATGTGTGTCTTTTCAGGATTTAGCAACTTATGTGCATTACCTTCCAAGATTTAGCATATTTGAAATTGGAAATGTGTGTCCCTTCAAGATTTAGCATATTGAAAATTTTGAAAAATGCGTGTCTCCTCAGGATTTAGCAACTTATGTGTGTTACCTTCAAAAGATTTAGCATATGAATGTGTGTCTTTTCAGGATTTAGCAACTTATGTGCATTACCTTCCAAGATTTAGCATATAAAAATTAAAAACTATAGTACAAGGGAGACCCTGTATATGCCCCCCTCCTTTATATGGAAAAAAACATACTATTTTGTCATGTTAAGGAAAGAAAGAACAAGGATAAATCCTTCTTCAGCATCAAGACAATATCCATAGACAACACCTAGTCCAAGCCAAGAAGGTCACAGCTCCTATGAGGCCATGGAAGGGATGAATGTAAAAGATATCATGCAAGAAGTGAAAAGAAAGTAACCCTTAATGAGGGATAGCACACTATTCAATTTCCAAGGTGAGAGATGTATCAACCATGGAAACCCAATGTCAAACAAAAAATAAGGTTTGCATAAAGGGCATAGGTCTGCAAATGCAAATCATAATTTTCATGTATGATTGGATATCACATAATAGATAGATCCTGCTTAACCAAGGAAAGAGGTGAATCCCTAGAAAAGAAGAGAATACTAGATGAAATAACAATGCATAGATTTGAATAAGATAGAAAAGCATACCAAGCCCTCAAGGCTAAATTACTTCTACCAAACTCACAACCCGTATTTGTGACTCCATGTGTGAATGTTTGAAGATAGAAAAGAAGGATAAGACATCTTTTCCCCCCAAGTGTAGGAACAAAGATGGAAGAGGATACCTACTTCACAAAGCAAGGAGATATCTTGCTTACAACAATGTATAGTATATCCTTAGCGAGAGATATTGACCCCTACATCCAAGAGTATAAATAATCGTGAGAAGGATATGTCACTTATGGAAAAGGACCCTCAATGAAAAAGATCTTATCACCAAGATCTCCGCCAAAGAAGAGTGCGTTTAGATAAGATATCATCTTTCAAAAGGCAGGAACAAAGATTCAATCATCAAGCCCCTGATGAAGAAGAGCAAGAAGAATCTTTGGAATGAAGGAAAACAATTTTAACACCAAGCCATAATAAAAGTTTATATTAAACATAATTTGCAACATAGAGAAGAAGTGATGATCGAGGACAACAACTTCTCATATAAGAAGGTTATCCATAGTCAAAATATCTATCAATATGATAAAATAATATTGCAATATAAACAAATACCACTGAGCTAAGGAAACAAGTTCCCTTAGAAAAAGAGAAGGAAGAACCTTGCCCCCCGAGGGATGAAAGACAAGGGATATTTTTACAAAACACATGTCCTAGAAAATATTTCCTAAGAAGAAAATATAATTCCTAGGAATGGATAAAAACATCATGCAAGACTATGGAAGAAGGAAACATAAAGAATACCAATTAAATCTTAATAAAAAGACCTAATGGATCCTAAAAGACTAGATAAAATGATGCCTCTTGCCCCCCAGTCATGATACAAGAGGATAGGAACATTTACTCTAGCTCTAATGGAGGGGAATCCCCTATATCAAAATTATGAAGTTGTAAGACTGCGCGAGAAAAAGGTATAATACCGCGCGCAGCCCTATCCCTAACATATAATTTGAAGTTGTTATAATTGGCAAGAAAATGAGTATTACGATAGTGGAAAGGACATTTAAATTTATACAAAGCATCAATAGGTATAGGTCTAAATCTTTCCTTCTTAGAATTCATTAGCTCCACATATACTGTTTTAGCATTTTCTTGACGAGTGTTAGGATTATCCATTAGAGATGTAGAGAGATGAACGTTAAGGGGAGGATGAAGATCCACACCTCTTAACTTGATTTGAGATTTAGAAGTTCTGAGACCACTCATATTCGGTTTAGGAGGTATATTAATGGGAAATTTAATACCATGTTCATTAACTCCTAACCCTAAACCTTTATAGCCTTGTTTAGTCACCACATTATATCTAGTAGTGTACATATCATGCAAAGCTTCTACAAGAGGTGATTGTTTATCATGTTCATGAGTAAAGGTTGTATAAGGTGGGATAATAGGTTTGGAAGAATTTTCCTTACCCTTTCTTTTAAGATCATCATGATTAGGAGGAGAAGGTAAATCAAAGAAATCTTGCACATCCTCATCCTGCACTATAGCTTGAATCCCATCATAAGTACGGGAAGAGCGAGGATTAATAGATGGAGAATCAAGTATCAGAATAGGAAGATTAGGATGAAGAGGAGGATGAAGATTATGAAGATTAGGATATGGTGTATCATCTACCAAATTCTTCACATAATCCAAAAGATGAATAAGCCTACCACATAAATCCCTAAGAAAAGTTTTAAATGTAGGTAGACTAGTATCAGTCAACTTCACAAAAGCATAAGCAAGAGCAAAGTGAAGGGTCATCAATGTTATGAAATGAATAATACCCTCATAAACATCATATGCATTATAAATAGATGCTAGAAGAAGAGTAATAACAAACATGATTATGCACCAAAACATCTTAACAATCTTCATGATAAATAAAAATGCAAGAAATATGTTTTTGTATTTTATTCAATGTATAGATTTTTTTGAATTTTTGAAGTATAGATGCAAGAGAAAAATGTAAATCTAACACCAAAAAGAAAGAGAGTAAGCTATTCGGGTTCACCAAAATGAATAGTGGTAATTTGGAATCACCACTATTTGTGTAAGTGTGTGGGGAAAATGGAAGATTCACTCCTAAATCCAAATTCCCAAAGGAGAGATCCAATTTGATCAACAAAGAGGTTAATACACAATTGAATCAATCTATGAAGAATATGAAAGAGAGAGGGAAACCCTATACTTCCCTATAGTTGGATTATGCTTGAAATCTAAAATAATTGAAGTGCAAATACTAACCTTGAATTAGGGCAGATCTGGAAAATGTTGAATTCTGGCTTCTGTATGAACTTTCTAAAGATTATGTCACCTATTTTGGACTGGAAATGTTGAGGTGGACAAAACCCAAAAATCTTTTCTCCAAATTCACATAGGTTGACTTTGACCTTTTAAAAGGTCAAAGACCACATTATTTATTTGAAGTCCGATTCTAATTCTATTCGCAGATCCTGAAAGATTGCTGAAAAGGGTATCTGAATTCGCTCTCAGATCTGAGATTCCACACCTATGCCTGGAAGAAAAATGGTTTTGTTGTTTTTTTTTTTGGGGGGGGGGGTGGTTTGCCTTGGTCAAACCCCAGTTTGGAATCAACCTTAATATTGAAATTGAAATAGGAGAATGCTAGCAAGTAGTAGAAATGAATCTAACAATGAAGCTATGCAATTCAATAGATATGCTAATGTATTTGGAATGTAATCGAATATATTGATATGAAAGCTTGAACATAACATTATCAAACCTCCATGATTGTATGCTTGAAATTCACCTTGAGGAAACAATGATATGGATCTTGAAGATGAACAAAGGATCTTGAAGGAAGATCACACCACCATGGTGGCTAGATCTAGGGTTTGAATGATAGATCTTGAATGCTTGAGCCAAATCCCTTCAATAGCTTGAATGCTTGAATCCTTGATCTTCAATGGAGAACTTGGATGAAGAATAAGACTTGAATACTTGAATGAATGCTTTCTTGATCACCTTGAGAACTTGAGAGCTTGATTGCTTGGATGAGATGTGAAAACTTGGTGAAGAAAATGAGAGAGGAAGGCTCCCTTTTATAGTGATCTAGGGCACACTCCTCTAGATGGGCCACCTTGGAGAATTAAATCCCAATTAGGTCCTCACCTTTATAAAATATACCTTGATTAAATACAATTAAAGTATTTACCATTTCAGAACCCAAAATAGCTGACCCGGAGGTGGGAAATAACTTTCTCGAAAGCTAAATTACTAGCAAATGAGAATTTGAAATCTTGGCGGGAGGAGGTCAAGGTCGAGGTCAACCCTGACCTGGTCAAGGTCGAGGTCGACCCTGACCTGGTCAAGGTTGAGGTTGACCCTAACTTGGTTAGGGTCAAGGTCAACCCTAACCTAGTCAGGGTCAAGGTCGACTTTGACCTCAGACCCTAACTTTGCTAGATTCTGCAACAGAGATCCTAGAGATGCTAGAAACTTAGAAATTGATGTCTGAACAGGACCCAGTGTCAGGAACAGATAGAAAATCCTCAAAATGATGTGATGAAGGACTAGGACATCTCATTTCTGAATCCTACCTAGAAAATGGAGCCATGGAAGAGAGAAAATTAGGAAAGTCCTTAAGACCTTAACCCTAATTTCACCTAGAATGAAGAAATCATGTGCAGAGAAGAAGTGGAAGACAAGGGAGAATTGCAAAGATGCCAATCATGACCCTAAACCACTTACTCAGAGGGATAAACACTCTTAACATGGAAGTGCTTCCATTTTAAGATGATACAAAGTGTAACCCACATTATTGTCTCTTGGATTAGAGTATTCCCCCTTTTCATACTTACAAAAAAGGCTCATTAAAGTCTTTATGATCAGTGTTCATTTTAGGGGGATCAATCACAATAGTCTCATTATCAACCAAATCTTGGATTAAATGATTGAGCTTCATGAAATCATTAGCCTTATGACCTTTTTCGCGATGATATTCACAATAGTGGTTATCATTCCACCACTTAGACTTGATCTCGAGATCATAGGAATTTGAATTATCAGGCAATGTGATGATCTTATTAGCCAAAAGTGTCTTGAGACAATTCTCGAGTGACTCTCCAAGTGGAGTGACATCTCACTTAGGTCTAGGCATCCAAGGTCTATCCTTTTTATCTTCAAGTTTAGAGCTTGATTGAGTACTCTTATTATCCTTTGTTGCTTGAATACTAGTAGAGAGATTAAATGTTTCTCCTTTGGGATTTCCAGAAGTAGATGTGGAAGTTGCTCCCACAATTTTGTCATTGACGACATCCTTAGTCTTATTCCAAAATTTATGCTTATCCTTGTTGTGATGATTGTTAGAAGAAGATTTATGGTCTTTATACCAATTTGTCAAAGGAGTTATGAGTCTGCATTTGCAATGCTTAGTTCATTTTTAGGACTAGGGTATTTATAAATATCTCAATTTTTTCAGTCTTACGATTGACGAGGGTATCTAGAAAACATCATTCACCATCTCTGAAGGAAGGTAACAAAGGGATCTCCAACATGTTGCTTTTTGTTCCATAGGTCAAGCATGGTAACAGTATGAGAGATATTGCAAGAGTATTATTGGATGAACTTCTGAACAAGCTCATCAAAGGTCTTGATGTTGGGGCCAGGAAAGCAAGGTGAACCAACTCATAGCTTGGCTACCAAGACTCCAAGGAAAGAGGCTCATGAGATAGTTATGTTCATGCATGAAGTCCATACTAAGTGCAATAAATTCTCTCACATGATCTTGGGAATCTCCACTGCCATTGTATTTATCGTATTTAGGAATTTCCACCTTGGATGGAAAGGGTGGAATATAGAGGCCTTTTCCAAAGGGGAAAGGACATATAGCTTCAAGGGAATACTTGTTAGATGATTGGTCATTTTCCTTTCTAAGTTGTGAGGGATCATAACACAAATCTTGAAGTTCTTTATTGAAGATTGTAATAGAAGATTCCTCCTCTTTGTGTATCAAGCACTCCATGTCAAAGTGAGGAGGAAAATTTACACCCATAGAAGAAATATGTAGAAAGTATCGGTCTTTGTCTTGATTCATAATGGCATCACCTTATGGAAGTGTTTATCTTCTTGGCACTTTCTAATTTATTCCTTTGTAGGTTCCCCATATGAAGAAGACTCGGAATCATGCTTATTACAGTTGCTTCAATCATATGTTGACATGATGGTTTGATCATGATACTCAGTGTAGGTGAAGGGTATTGATTGGTAGATAGGGTTTTGATGCAAACGTTCCTCATGAAAGGATGGTTTGGGGGTGTTGTCAGTAGATTCCCATTTTGGATCAGTGATAGCCTTTTGGTAATGGCTATGAGTTATAAATAACGTGGAAGATGAGATTGAAAATATGATAGTAACAAGGTTACTAAGATAATGTCAAAGGATCTAGATAATGATAGCTCTGTCTCAAGGATAGGTGGCCAAGGTAGCTAAAACAAGGAGCAAGATATCGAGAATGAGGTCTAAATGCCTTATAGGTGATACTTGTGACCGAGTTGATATAGCTAGGAGAATTAAGTACAAGGTACTGAGAATGAGGCTTGAATGCCTGTTGAGGGGTACTTGTGACAAAGTTGAGCAAAGTTTGATTTCAAATAAGATGGGATATTTGAGATGAGAGCTAGAGCATTTTCAAGCTCTTAAAATGGAAGAAAAGATAGATCAAATTACAAGCACAGAACCAATCAGTTGTAAAATACCAATTTCAAATATGCAATTTGCTGATCTGAATGAAAAATAAGATGAGAGAGGAATGTACAGAAAAAAGATGTGTCAATATTTGAGGAATTATTGTGGGTTGGATAACCAATTAGGTACAAGATCATATGATGAACTCCAACACTCGGTGCGATGAAACTCCCAATGGCATGTGATAATATGGTAAGAGTAAATTCTTACATACAATTAAAACCAACACTGGGTGTGATGAAGCAATCATGTTGTACGATAAAATTCTAGGAAAAAATGACAGAATGCAAGAAAAGGACAATTTTCCACCATTTTCAAAAAGTTTGACCAATCTAGACTGGTTTGACCTCAGATATGTGACAAATCTGAGTGTTCCTAGGTTAGGTTTGAGTGTTTTTAGGTAATAAATAGTGCGACCAAACAAGTCTCCAAACAATCCACC
The DNA here is from genome assembly GCA_027943335.1 of Chamaecyparis obtusa. Lineage (NCBI taxonomy): Eukaryota > Viridiplantae > Streptophyta > Pinopsida > Cupressales > Cupressaceae > Chamaecyparis > Chamaecyparis obtusa. The sequence goes on along the minus strand of BSBK01005150.1, from coordinate 351,577 downwards.
AAGGGACAAAGAAACCATGGGGATATAACACTTGTGAAGTCTAAAAAGGTATCACAATCTGTCAAAAGTGTCAAGTGTGTGTTCACAATGATTTCCATGGGTCTCAACACATTCGAAAACACATCAAGAAGAAACTACCTAAGGAATTTGGTTAGTATCAAAATGTTTGCCCACAACTTGGTATTTCTTTTCCTCATACGAAGTGATGTTGGTTTTTTCAAGGACTATGCATGTTGTGGATCAAGAGAAGAGACTCAATGCTCACATTGCAAAGCCTCCCCAAATGTCACATTCATTTTTTAAAGCATCCAAATCAATACAGATGTTGAGTGATCTTTGGGTGATCTAGATAAGTCCACTTGGATTAATCCTTGCACAAATATTATGATACTTTAAGAGGTGAGTCAGGTAGCTTCTAACAAAGAGTGTCTAGTAAGGGCATCTGTTCGCGACTATCCCTTATAGTTCCACAAGTAGAATTGAGGTCTATAGCCTTGCAAGTGCTTCAAGTAAGGTAGTCTTGCAAGCAAGATTGAGACCTCTCAGTCCTACACATAACCCTCACATGTGTTCTTATACTCAAATAAATGACTCAACACATTTAATAGCTACGTCCTTGAGACTTTAACCTCCACGGTAAAGGTTTTATAGTGGGTTGGAAGAGTTGGCTTTGCTTTGTCCCACTTGGGTCATCCCCCTGAGATTTTTACCTCAACGACAAGCCCTCTAAAGGTAAAATGAGAAAGAAAGTGGATAGAATAATGAAGGTCTAGATTTTTTATTCTCCACAAGGGAAAAGAGAATACTCTCCTAATCCATAGCTTCTCCAAATCACATCAAGCACATATTTTTTCACCGAAGTTTTTTTGCAAGTGATGAGTCAAGTAGGTCAAGATTTCAGATTTGGCCTCTAGCAGGTGAAGAGCATACTCTCCTACTACCTAACTAGTCACAAGAAAAATATATCTTCCTAATTAAGCTAGATGCCTATAAAATCAAATCTATGAAGGCACAATATTTATTTGTATCTCTAAGGCAATCTTCAAAACAAATAGCTTTAGTAGTCTCAAGATATAACTTTAGCAAGCTTCCTCCAACAACAAAGTGTTAGTAGTCTCAAAATAATGCAATGTAGATGAATTTGGAAAGCAAATTCTCTTTCAAATGACTTGCAAAAAGAAATTATTTCCTGCAAAACATAATGATAAGATCAAGATAAAGTTGAATCAAGCACAAAAATCTAGAAATGCAAGAAACTAGATCCTAAACATGTTGGAAACTGCAATTGAAACAATTGTTGTATTGTCATTGATGTCAAACTGTAACTGGTAAGACTGTTGCTACTTAGGAAAGTACTATATCTATTTGAGTGTTGCTAAGGGGCTAGGCAAGGTTGGTAACAATAGCACCTAGGGAAAGGTTGAGTTATCTTGATACTACAAAGTGTACTTGACTATGTTGCACAATGATGAGACAATGTATTGTTTATCTTAGTAAGATTGAAGACTAAATTGGTAGGCTTGACTGAGCAAAGAATGGAAAAATCATGTTTAAGCTAAGTAATGTTAGTGTCGACTGAGTCAATGTATGCTGAGAAAAATTATAGTGTCGACCGAACAATAGTTAATTGCCGAGGAAGACAGTGTAAGCCGAGGAAATATTTTTAGTAATGACCGAGCTTTCTACATGAAGATTGAGTAGTTGATCACAGTATTGACCGAGCATTAGCAATTTTATATTTGAAGAGAATTTAATTTTGGAGCTGACATTGTTGAATTCTTGGATTATGTAAAACATGTTGACTTTATTTATTGATTGTTTGAAAGCATTAAATGCACTGTGAAATGTTTTATTGTAAATCTTTAAGAGGTTTGAGATGATTCTAGAAAAGGAGCCGAAGAACATGAAGCGGGTAGATTCAATGAATTTGACCTAACCCTAAGATCTACGAATGAGATTGAGTGGCATAAGATGAGTTAACCTAATTGAGGAAAATATAAAGTGCTAGATATGCAAGTGCATGTAAGAACAGAGAATGCTGGAAGAGTAAAGTTTTATTGACTGTTTAAGCAAAAAAGGCTGAAGGAGAATTGTGGTGGTTGCTTGAAGAAAAGTTCCGAGCAGATCAGAGATGGAGATGGCAATGTTTCAAAGTCAGTAAACTAGCATTAGTGTACGGAATCGGATTTGATATTTGCAAAGTGAGTTGTATATTTTTCAAATAAATATTACTGCTACTTTCTAATCATTGTAACAGTGAAAATCCTTTTAACATAGGTTGACCTAACAGTCATATGTTAAATCCTTTGAACAAGGTTGCATTCTAATGGAGTGTATGTAAGTCCTATGACTAGGCTCACTTTTAACAGGGTGATTGAAATCCTTTAATCGGGTCACACCTAACAGTGTGTATTGTAACCTTTGATAGGGTTGGCTTTTTATCAAGCTTACTTTAGAAGAGTGAAAATAATAGTAGCATGTTACAAAGTGGTTTTTCCCAAATTGGGTTTCCACTATAAATCCTGGTGTTAATACTTGTGTGAATGTTTTGGTTTGAACATTACTATGTTTTACAAGTTAAGTTACAGCTGGGTAGTGGACTGCATTGTTGTATGTTTCTATTATTGAATCAGTGATGACTGAGTTTGTTTTGGTTGTTGGATCTGATTTAAAGAAAAGTTTTTGAGATTTTTTTATACATTAGGACCTAAGAACAACTGATTCCCCCCCCCCCCTCTCTATTGTTCTAAATCATATTAACAAAACAACACTCTCTATTTTTCATGCGATAAAACATAGTCAATCATATTATTGTACGATGAAACCCAATGAATAGTGTGATGAAATACTAGGTTGATGTGTCATGTGATAGAACTCAAAACTGAGTGCGACAAATCACCTTATGCCATATTATCGTACGATGATATTCACAACTACATGCAATGAAATTAGTGTCGTATGATATTGTAGAGTGTTGTGGTGTGATATTTGTCATAGTTTTGGAAAATAAATACAAATAACCTGCAAGTAAAGGGGAAAGTTTTCAATTTGAGCCCCATGGTGGGCACCAAAAATGTGTGGTTTAAAATTGGTATTCAACTGAAATGCAACCGACACTCAATAAACCATTAACTCAAGAATTTATCTACAAGAGTTCAAATCAAATGAACAACTAAACTCTCAAAAGTGGCTTATTTCTTCCTAGTTGAAGTAAGTTTAATCCTTTATTACAATGATCATCAGATTGGCATGAAAGATTAGTGACTTGACTACTCCAAAATGGAGGATTTCAAACTATGAGTGAGATGCAACACTTTCATTCAACACTCATGATGATCTAGATATGCAATGCAAATCTATATAGGTAAATATGAAACTAGTCTAGGAATGAAACTATGATGCAAGATTAAGCTAACAAGACCAATGTTGCTATGAAAGAAGACTAAATTCAAAGTTAATTAACAACACAAGAGTACTCTACAAGATGAGCTAAACTAAGAATGCAAGAGAGATTGAGATAGCACAAGCTCACTAGAGTAGGATACAAATGACAAGAGATGGATCTCATAAAATGTCCAAGATGGAACCAAAATGACATAACCTCCTTAGGATGCAAAAGATGGATTAAATGTTAATAGATGGATTTTTCAAAATGATCAAGATGGAACCCTTGAGCCAAGGAAGAGCTTCCTTTTAAATAAATTGCCTCAAGAATGAAGGGTGGAGATTAAGAGGAAAAAGATGTTAGGTAGAGATGAGTAGTGAGAGAGATCAATCCATGTGACAGGGTCCAAGAGTTTTGATTGGTCAAGCTTGATTGGAGAGTAGTAAAAAATAGCAAATACCCTTTTAATTGTCATTTAATCAAGATTAAGTTGCACACTTATGTGGGAAATGTGCTTTTTTAATAAAGGTGCTAAGACTTTATATTAAGAGTAAGGTTTTGGCAATTAAATGATTTTTCAAGCTTTAATTATTAGAAATGATTTGTGCTTAATTTTAAAAATTAATTTAATTATGCAAGGGGGATTTTCCAGGTTACTTACATAATTATGTCTAGTGAATTATGTCTTTGAGATTTAGGATTTTGTTTAAGACAAATTGATCGAAATTAGGGGCTCATATTTTAATACACAAATTTTAAGGGATGACACCAAGTCTAGTTCATGTAGAGATAGAGGGAAATTCTACTTTGTGAGAGGTCTTCTCATCCCAGTCAAAATACCCATGAATAGAATGAACAAGATGTTGACTATATGGGGGACGACAATGTTGATTCAAGAAACAATTTTACTTACATTTGTCCTAGTTTCAACTGGTTTTATGGGTCCATTACTATTCTCGTAACTTCATTTGGGGTTTTATTTGACAAATATATTTGGTTTCAGGTCCATTACTGTTCCCACACCTTTATTTGGGGTTTTATTTAACAAATTTTTTATTAGCCTATAGGCTATATTGTTGGCATAAAGCTTAGTTGTCATCATTGGCAAACATCAAACACACTGGTCCTGAAGTTAGAGAAACAATAGTGAACTAGTAGACTTACTAGGTAAATAGTGTACCTACACCAATCACATTAATACCAGTCCGATCTTGTCCAACCAATCTAGCAAAACACCACAGGAGGCAGATGACTCAATTGGTAGCACACTAGTTTTCTTTCAGAGTACTAGATTTATCGGTTCGTGCTTTATAATTCGATCTGGTTTTTGTGGAGCATTTTGAGAAGAACAAGAGTTTTTTTTGCGAGTGTTTCAAGGTGAAAAAAAGATTAGTTTTTGATCTTTTTGTCCTAATTAAGAGTTTTGCATGTGATATTTTTGGATCGCTTTTCAGAACAACAACGTTTTGGATGAGTTACAACTTGGCACCATTGTTTGGTGCGGTAATGAGAAGATTCTTTTAAATATAGGTCATCGTGCATTAGAGGTGTTGTTGTTGAAAATAAAGAGTGCAGGAAGAGAGAAGAGCAGAAGATCCAAGTCTTCTGAGAAGGGATACAATCACACACACACACACACACACACACACACACACACACACACACACACAAACTGAACAACCAAGAAGAGAACAGCTATGATCTTATTGACAAATCAAGTGTCAAAGAAGATCATTTATTTTATTGTGTGAAGCACATATAAATCCCTTTATCAAGGTGAACCCTAATGGGTTATGTTGTATAAATACCTTGACCGGGTGACATCTTTATTAATGTTTTTAAGTCCTCTAGCAAGGCGACTCCTCACAGGGTCAATATCTTAACCAATCTCTATCAAATACCTTTACCAGATAAAATTCTAACCAATGCTTTGTAAGCCTTTAATCGGGCAGCTTTATTACTGCAGTAGTGAAGTTCGTGGGTTCTATCCAACCAAGGTTTTCTCCTTCTAACCGAGGGTTTTCACGTATATATCCTATGTTAGGTTGTGTTTGTGTTTTCTATTCATGTTATTCAAAGATTCTTTATATTTTCATTATAAACAGGACAAGAAATAAAAAAATATTAAAAGAAATTGAATTTACTGATTCACCCCCCCCCCCCCTCTCAATAACTGGTTAGGAATAACAATTAGTATTAGAGCCTAGTTCTCTGGTAAAGGAAGATTAACTACTTGAGAAAAGATCATGGAGGGTTACAGGTATCAGAAGCAGTTGGAAGAAGAAAATGAAACAATTACTTCTCTTGAAAACAAATTGAGAATATCTCCTGCTAAGAAAAAAGAATAGGCTTTACAACTAAGTGAAAGTTAGGACACAATTGAAGAATGATTTGGACATAGTAGTTATGATGACAAAGAAGAAGCATTCTTTGAACTCATGGAGAGAAACATGAACCTGACTGATCAAATCTCCAATTTGAAAAGAGAACAAGAAGGTCATGCTCTGAGGATGACTAAAGTCACCAAAGCAAGCAGAAACAATGTAGATGAGAAAAATAGTGCTAAAGAAGCACTACAAACTGCTAAGAGAGAAAGAAACCTTGTTGAAGATGCTCTACAAGAGAGCGATGCTCTCATACTGCAACTCAATGGAGACATGCAGGGCATAACTCAGGAGAATATCATCATGCATGAACACTTGCATGATAAATATTAAGCAAGTAAATAAATGGCTACTAAAGTTGAAAAACTTAAAGCACAGCTGAAAACTCTTGAGGAAAGAAATGAAAAACTCAAAAAATATAATGAGAGTTCTAAGAAACTGGATGAGCAACTAAAGCTCAGAGAAGGCACAATAATCCCACAGGACTTGGATACATCATTTAAGGCACCAAGGAAACAGGTGAGTCCTCTAATGTCAAGGGAATAAAGGAGGATAAGAAGAAACCAACCAGAGACAAAGGTAAAATAATCTCCAAACCTTCTTGAAAACATTGTGGAAAACCGGGTCATAAATCTAATGAATACAAGAATGCACTAGTAAAATCTTTCACTACTAACCGTTACTGCAATAGTTTTTATAAGTATGGTCATAGGACCTTTTAGTGCAGGTCATGATCAAACAGTGTGTCCAATGGAAGCAGAGGAAGCTTCAAAGGTTATTTCTATCCTTGCAATAAATTTGGACACAAGACTGAAGAATGCAGATCTACAACCGTGTCATTCAAATCTCCATTGAGACCGGTATTCCATAACATGAATTCTAACCAAGGCACATCTATGTGTGCTACCTGTGGACCATCAGGGCATAGAAATATTGAATGCCACTCACCCATAAATAAATGAAAAAGGGTAAATCCATGGAGAGGAACTGGGATGACTTGTTACAATTGTAACAAGATTGGGCATCTGGCCAAAGACTACAAGAACTTATCAATGAAAAAAGGAAAAGGTCCAGTTAAACTAGTCAAGAAGAATGTGACTCCCAATCAAAAGGGAAACACAACTGAAGAGACCAAGAGGGACTTAAAGAAGATATGGTCCAAAAAGGGGAAATAGAGCTCTGAAGGAGATAAATCAGACACAAAGTCATCATCCACCGCCGATGATATCTCTTCATCAAATTAAGCCAATAGGGCTTAAGGGGGAATAGGTAGATACTACTATCCCCGGAGTAACTAGTGAGATTTACTCTCACTAAGTGGAGGTTTGTTCCAAGAAGCACACACCGATCTAAGACCTAAGAACCAATCAAAGAGATAAGTTGATGTTACATGGTCGATGTTTCAACCGAGGAATGTTGTGGTAAAAAGGTAAAGCATTGGTGAACCGGTTGATAAAGGTAAGGTTAGGTAAGGCTAATTAATACAGTAACCATTAACAAAAGTTACCGTTTTCTAATTATCGTTGTGACTCGAGGGTATAAAAGGGAAATAGGATTACTCATTTCACTTTAATTTGTGATTTGTGATAATTCTCACTAAGCTTGAGTAATCTTTATACCTGAGATTCATGATCGTTGATTTTCATATTCTACAAATTTTACAAAACTTTATGTGTTTTCTCTATCTAACAAAATGGCATCATCATCATTTGTTGCAAGCCTTATCGACATCAATCAACATGAGTGACTAGAATATGATATCATGCCAATAGAGAACAGATCGAATGATATGGCTAGAGCCCTATCATCAATTCCTGACAATGTGTTGTTGACAGAAGACGTAACCACCTTCATCCACAACAAATAGGAGTTGGGAGAAACATGCATATAGAGAGAATATCTAGGGCTCTGCAAAGATAAAAAAAAATTAAGGCTAAATACACTCAATTGAAAGTGGTCAAACTGACCAATGGGGTCAAGTATGGTACCATGTTTCATCCCGAATGGATTTGGTTTATACTTAGTCGAGTACACGATCTAGGAATGTGGTTGGCTAAAGGTATTGTTACGCCAATCACAAATGAAAATCTGAGAGTGATCGGATTCAATGTCGTAGGGGAAGCCCTTACCCTAAGAAAAATTTCTAACAGTGAAGTCACTCGAATCACTAAGTCAAGGTATGACAGTCGTATGATGAATGTTACATACATCAAAGATGAAGGTCTTTGTTTCACCACTGTGGTGATCGATTACAAGGTTTATCAGTCAAGAAGTCTCAACAACATACCTGGTGGAGCTATTCATGCAACTCACTGAATCATGCACAACAGCGCTCAATATGACATATGCGCTATGTTAAGAAGGCAAATCTTCAAGAACCTGAAGAAGCTCAGAATGGTCAAGAATAAATTTTTGAAGTATGGGACACTGACGGTATGTCTTTTCTTCTTCTACCAAAAATTATTTTTAGGAGTGGGTAAAGTTACTTGGGTAACAGACATACCAGTTATGGTCCAAATAGGAGAAATGGTTAATAGTTTGGCAAATCGATTTAATAAGGTGATGAATGATTACTTCAAAGATTTTCAAATCAGAATGCATCAAAGGGAAAGGATTCCATCTGCAATAGTAGATGAGTACAAGGATGATGTTTGCTTCCTTGTTAGCACCGATCACTGTATTATTCAAGTTGTTGAGCCAAGAACTGAATTTGCACCAGAACTTGGCTATGAAATTTCATCAAAGACTGCCAAAGCATATGTTGAGGCACTTCAGGAGAGTAACCTAGATCTCTCATCCAACCGGTTCGACACTTATGATGAGATAAGTGCAAATATGAAGAAGAGTGCACCTTCAAAGGAACCAAAAAAGGTAACTTCCAAACGGTCTCCTACACTAAAGAAGAGGAAGGCAACCATGCAAGAACCAAGATTTCAAAAGAAGAAGGTGCAGTTGGTTACAACTGAACAATCACAAGGAGGGGACTCAGAAGAAACTGAGATAGAGAAGACCGCCACATATATAAGAAGAAAGAAGACTGGGAAACTGGTACAAAAGGTTGGAAAAAAAACCATTGATGAATTGCTTGAAGGCATAATGACAACAAGTAGAATGGGAACTATTGACCAAAGATACACTCTGGAAAGTGATGAAGACTGAAGGAAAATAGAAGATGTTGTAGTATACAACTTACACAAGTTTGAGAGAACACCTATTGAGATTCATGTCTTGGTACCTATAGAGTTACAAGAGCTTATTGAAGGAAGATGGAAATCCTCAATAGCAAAGGAGCGAAAGTTGAGAATAAAGGCACTGTTGGAAGTGCAAAGACACCTGAGCCTACAAGAAGTAACCAATCAAGTAGAGACATATAAACAAAGTTTTAAAATTAGAAAAAGGATTGGTCAAGTTCTAATCTGAGAATTTGATGTGGTTCATGAAGGAGTTCATGCAATGTGGACAACCATTTTGGAGCAGCAACACCAGGCTGAAGTTGAATGTCAGAAGACCTTGATGAAACCGGAAAAGGAAATTGGTAGTGGCAAAGGCATTTTGGGTGGTGATACATCGTTCTAACCAAAGCCAACAACAGAACCAGTCATTGTAGAAATAACTGAAGACACCGCTGGTGATCTTACTCGACCAACTATCCTTGCATCTCTAGAAAAAGGTAAAGATAAAACCCTTACTGTTGATGACATAGTTGATGCAATACAAGATTTTGGCAAAGTTAGCAATGTTTATAAATGGTTTAGTGCCTTAGGAACTAATGATAAAGATAAAATAGAACTAGCCCTATTAGAGAGATTTCTTGATTTCAATCGAGGACCAAAGGACTACAGGTCCATCTTCCCAGGTGAACTCAACAAAAGACTACTAACAAAATGGAGAGGAGTAGAAAATGATGCTAAAATTTTAAGGGAAGTTCTAGATTAGGTAGAACCATGTTTTGATGAAGAAGTAATCAAGATTCTCATGGAAGCAGAAATTATGAATATGGGTACTAGAGATAGAGTGGCTAAAATTATAATTGGCCAAGAACAAGAAGTGTATGAAGAAACAGTGCAATTATGGGAAAATCATGACTTCAACACTCCATTAAAGAGGCCAGAGAAACTTGCATCAGAACAGGTATCTATTGAGACACCTCAGTCACAGGTCCTCAGGATATATCTCAAGAAGAATAGGAAAAGGAAACGGTCCTACCTGAACAGTTCACAACTGGTGAGAAAGACAAAATCAAAGATCAGGACACAACCGGTGAACAGTTCACAACCAATGAATAAGACAAAATTGATGAGAAGACCCCAAGTGGTGTACAGGCTACACCAATAAGACCAGTAGAACAAGAAAAAAGGGAATCATCAGCCAAGATGGTTGAGGAAAAAGATACGGGTAAAGAAGAGATGTCCAAAGTCATTCAAGAGGTTGTCGAAGAACAAGAAGAAGAGCACCAAGAAGAAGAAGAACAAAAAGAAGAGCAACAAGATAAGGGCAACACGAAGAAAAGCTACAATAGGAAGAAGAAGAGAAACACCAAGAAGAAATGGTGGAAGCAGAGAAGCAAATAGAAGAGCCATAAAATGTCACTAAATAGAGACAACCAGTAGATGTACTAAGCTTATCTTCATCGAAAAGGAAGCTATCTTTTGCAGCCAATCCCGAATCCAAGAAAGACAAAATAGACACTCCAACGGGGGACACATTGATTGACATACAAAATGTCAACAAGACAACTGAAGCAGCTCACAGAGAGGAAACAAGACATGGTTCTTACCAATGTTAAAAATATTTTGTATAATTTTTCTCCTGGTGAAAATATTGATGAAGAAGAATCCATAATTGATCAGCTAGAAATTATGGCACAAAGAGTTGGAGAAGATATAACAGATCCTAAAACTGTAGCAATAGATCATTATGAAAAAAAGAGAATAAATATCCTTTATGACCAGATTGAAGACCTCAAAGCCACTGTGGCTACTAGCACTGGGGAACTAAAGACACAGGTTCAAGATGTTGGGAAGATTATAAAAAAACTTCAAACTTTGAAGATTGTGAAGGATATAATAGAGAGAACCGCTAGGACAACACAAGAGTTGAAAGAGACAACATCATAGTTCAATCCTAAGACCTCTTTAGCAACAGAGTATAGTCATGAGCTAACCAGTTTAGCTCTCACACTAAGAAAGGCATCCGAGGATAATACAAAGAGAATCCAAGATCTCATTGGATTTCAATTATACATGGCTCCAACTTTTGATTTGATGCAGAAAGAAGCAAATGATGTTGATATACTTCTCAATGAGCTAGACTATAAGATAATTGAGGATATGGAGAACCTAATTGTCTCTCTCCAAGCAATGAAGTATAACCTAGATCAAGTCATAGCTACATGGAAACCTTTCCTAGTTTCTGCCAAGAGGATCTACAAGGATATCTTCAACAAGCTTCAGTTATGAGTTGTCCACACCCTTTGTCTCTTGGAGGCAAAAAGGGGAAGAGATTGGAAGAGAAAGGGGAAGATACTGGAAGACTGGTCAGTATGGACTTCAAAGCTAGATACAGTAGAGCCTAATACAGGGGAAGTATCAGTTGACAGAATACAGTATGATACCCGACAGGGGAAGTATTCTGATGAGAGGCAAGTAATGATATATTTTTCCACCAATGCCAAAGGGGGAGATTGTTGGCATAAAGCTTAGTTGTCGTCATTGGAAAAAATCAAACACACTAGTCCTCAAATTAGAGCAACAGTGGTGAACCGGTAGACTTACTAGGTAAACAATGTACCTACATTGGTCACATTAATACCAGTCTGGTCTTGTCCAATTGGTCTAGCAGAACACCACAGGAGGCAGATGACTCAATCGGTAGCACACCGATTTTCTTTCAAAGTAGCAGATTTATTGGTTTGTGCTTTATAATCTGATCCAGTTTTTGCAGAGCGTTTTGAGAAGAACTAAAGTTTTTTTTGTGAGCGTTTCAAGGTGAACAAAAGATCATTTTGTGAACTTTTTCTCCTAATTAAGAGTTCTGCATGTGATATTTTTGGATCACTTTCTAGAAAATTAGCGTTGTGGATGACTAACAACTTGGCACCACCGTTTGGTGTGGTAATGAGAAGATTCTTTTAAATAGGGGTAATCGTGCATTAGAAGTGTTGTTGAAAATCAAGAGTGCAGAGAGAGAGAATAGCATAAGAGTCGACTCTTCTAAGAAGGGATACAGTCAGAGAGAGAGAGAGAGAGAGAGCATGTATGATCTGATTGACAAATCAAGTGTCAAAGAAGATCATTTCTTTTATTGTGTGAAGCACATATAAATCCCTTTATCAAGGTGAACCCTAATAGGTTTTGTTGTATAAATCTCTTCACCGGGTGACATCTTTATTGATGTTTTTAAGTCATATGGAAAGATGACTCCTTACAGGGTCAACATCTTAACCGATCTCTATCAAATTCCTTTACCGGGTAGCATTCTAACCAGTGCTTTGTAAGTCTTTAATCAGACAGCTTTATTACTGCAGTAATGAAATTTGTGGGTTTTGTCCCACCATGGTTTTCTCCTTTTAACTGAGGGTTTCCACGTATATATCCTGTGTTAGCTTGTGTTAGTATTTTTTGTTCATGTTATTCAAGCATTCTTTATGTTTTCAGTATAACAAGACAAAAAATAGAAAAAGATTTTAAAAAATTGAATTTACTGATTAACACGATGAGATTGTTGTAGAGATATAATATGTCCCATTTTTGTTGTAGGATTAAAGCCCTTGAGATAAGGGAGGGTAAGCTATGCACAGGATAAAATGGAGGACAAACCAGGTTGAAAGGACAAATAATTTTGATGATGATTGCAGACAATTTCATTTTAGGCAATTTAATTCGTTTGGTCTGTAATTGACTCAAACATCTTTTGATTAAGTAGAGAGGATTTCTATCTGCTATGACTTGAGAAAATAGAGGAGTTGAAATGTTTCCCTACAAATTATCCACCCTTTACTTTGATTGCCATTGTTTAGATGGTCGCCACTGTCTACAGTGATTGCACTTCTCTTGTCTACAACAACACTTGATTCACATGGTCTCAAACCTTTACTCCATGATACAAGTTGGCCTCTACTCTAGCTTTGTGCACTATTTCTCATGAGGATGTAGTAAGGGTTTCTCAGTTTTTGCTTATTCTTGTTTTAAGATTTTGCCTGTAAATGTAAAGTGAGGGTTTCACTATGCAATATTTTCAAATGTAAAGATTTTTTTTATTTTTTATTTTTAAAAGTTGATTCAAATAAGGTTTCTACATCTACGCACTAAATCTATTGGCACACCACCACCAATCCAATGAGAGGGGAACATGGGGTACTTGTGGACGTTGGCAATGTTTCACGCCAACGGGTGGAGTTTGTCATGGACTTTGGCTGTCGTGGGAGGGAAAAATATTTGTATAAGGAAATTGGATGCCAAAATAATTTTTGACTCAATTGCAGAGCATGAGGTTACACATATGTGCAACACGCCGGTGGTGCTGAGCATGATGGAAAATGTGAACCCATCGGGACAGAAATAAGTGGCTCACATGGTGGACCCCTCCACCTGCTCTAATCCTGTGGAAAATGGAAGAGCTTGGCTTCTCCACAGAAAAATTGCAGGGTTGTTGGGGATTTTAATTTAAACAAACTTGCAAGGGTGCTGAGACTAATATCAGGATTCTTAGATCTCTTGTACCAAATACTATCAACTAACTGTAGATACCTACACTGCATTTGTGAACACAAGTATCATTAGTATTGGTTGTGGAGTCTAACTTTACACCTGCAAATCGAATTCGCTTGAAAGTTTCTGAAGCCTTTTCATAAGTCCATTATGCACATATCTGACAATCATTGTAGCCCATGAGATGACATTTCTTTGAGGCATTCTGTGAAAAAGTTCATGCTCCTTGTCTATGCTTCCACATTTTGGATACATGTCCCGGACACCTGCAACGAAAACATATGACAAAAAGCCCCCTCCCTATTCCAAAACCCCAATTTCACTACACATTGGAAGTATGCTAGCAGCGGTTGTGAAATTCGGCTTAACACCTTTTGTTTGCATTTTCTTGAATGTTTCTAAAGTCTTTTCAACAAATATATTTTACATATATCCTGCAACCATGGCATTTCATGAGACCTCATTTCTTTGTAAAATTTCAGTATTCATCTCAATGGATTATCTTTGAATACTTCTTCAATAGCTTTCTCTACATACAAAATTTTTCCTTCCATATAAACATTAGAATTTGAAGTGAAGGAATCAACAACAAGAATGGTTTGTAGTGTTTTGACAGTGCATGTACAAGGAACGGATTTGGCTATTGGATCAATTCTTTGAGGATGCCTTCATTTGGTGGACCTTGTTGGAAGTGAGAGGGTTGATAAATCTCAGGCTACATGAGACCGATTGAAGGAAGCCCAACACATCAGCAAATTACTTTCAACCTTGGAAGTAATTTCAGCACTTGCACAATAGAACTCACATGTTCCCTGAAGAAATAGAAAGCTAACACAGTTGCGTGAGGATTCCTTAAGTCGCAATCCTCCTTTCTTCTATTGATTGTTACAAACTTTATTTGTTATGTTCAGGAGATTGACTTTGTGGATCTCGATAGAGAAGAACATTGTTTGTTGACAGAAGATCATTGTCTTGTGAAAGAAGATCACTCTCTATTGATTGTGGAAATCACAGAGAGAAAAAAAATTAAACACGATATCTTAGTGGAACAAGAAGCAAGAAAATGTAAAGACAAGATGATGGTAAATAGACATTTAACCATTCATAGTGCAACTTCACGAAATGATGTCATGAGGGAAGCTTGTGAATTGGCAAAGCAAGATAGCATTTCTGATATGTTCTACCAGAAGTATTTCTGATAACATTTCTGATGATACGTTATGCCAATCCAAGGATAGGAATCAAAAGGAATGAACTTGACAAAGCAAGATAGAATTTTTGATACATTGACACTTCTTAACTGGACCCCAAAATCAGCTCTGATGAATGCTGGCTGGAATGTTTGCTTTGATTCTATTTCATTAGTCTCACCTAAAGGATCATCTCGAGAGTTATGCAAAGGCATTTTTTACAGACAACCATTTGATACTTAGATTGGAGAGGCATCATCAACACCATCAAGATGAGGGCACTGAGCATTATTGTCAGTATGTTGTCTTATTTATTATATGTTTTCAATTATTATTTTGGTCTATTATTTTTTTTTAATCAAAGGAAGCTAAGAGCGTTGATGAACATATTCTAGATGTTGGATGGAATAGTGGGAAAACTATTGATTGATTTTCATGTTTACTATGTGGTGTACATAATTTGAGAAGTCCACACTATTGTGATGCTCTTAACACCAATGAGTTATAGTCTTATTGAGGTCCTTTTCTAATATCTTATATAGATTTTTTTTGAGTGTCAGTATCTCATCTTATATGCATTCAGCATTTTGAGTTTGTATATATCTACTAGCTTTAGCCCTCAGCAGTAAAAATAAGAAATTTTCAGCAGTCTTTCTTGTTTGGTTTGTAAAAATTTTAAGATTTTTTAATCTTTGTTTTTTTCTTAGTTTCTTTGCCACTCCCATTTAGTCTCCAAAACTTTGATGTCCATGTGGGCCTTTACATAGAACTGAGTAATCTACATTTCCAAATTGGTTTGTAGTACAATGATTGAAGGCATTTAACTATTGTGCAACCTACCAGTATTTCAGGACTCCATTCAGTAATATGTTTAGACGTTCTTAAATGTCTCTCTGTAAAGGGCTTATTTTAGTAGAGCCATGATTAAATTATTTCCTTATAATAAAACAACAAAGATACGATTTAACAATTATTAATGTTTTTTGCTTATTTTCTTCTGGATAATGTTTGTATATGTATAGATGAAAAAGTATTTTGTGTTTTTCGGGATAATTGTTGAATTTAATACATTCATTATAATATTCTATGCTATTCATGCATGTTGCTAAATACAAAGAGTTCTCCTAAACCCTAAAGCTTAAAATGCACGGTTGCACTAATTATCTACATTTTGGACATCATCTTCTTTGTATCTCCATGTATTAAATCTATGCCTAGACTATTAGCATACAATGACGAAAGGACCATTCTTAACCCTATTAGCATGTTGTTGCATACTATCATCCACTATAGGGATAAGATAGACCTTAATTATTAATTAATTCTATGCTTTTGTTTCAATCCACATGTGATACAAGTAACTAATGTAGTATAGTCAAATGTAAGGTTATAAGTTTACATTTTCAATGATCACTTCAAGATGGATATAACAAGCTATACTAAGAGAATAAGTATTGTAGAGCCTCACTCTTCATTTTTCTCGCATAATGCATTTTGATATACAATAGCCTATACTTTTCAAATAAGCCTCAAAGTGGTTCTAATTTGGTGATTGGTAGGTGTGAGATCAACTATATGCACATGTTTGAAAAATCCCTGACATACAACATACCATGTTAAGAATTGAAATTCTTGGGTTTGGCTTATAACTACCATTGTTGATGATCAAATTCTTGACTATATCACATAACAAAGCTACTCGATGTAAACCATTCAACCAACAAAATTTGTATATTATTTGTTGTCATCGTAGAAATTATGTTGTATTTAAAAATATCATAAAATTTTAAAAATATTAAAAATTTAAATGATTTTAAAATTATGTAAAAAAATTAATATTAGAAAATGTATAAAATTATATATTCTTAAGTTTAATTATAATTTATAATAGAAAGAAAACTAACAACATAGTGGATGACATTTTTTCTAGATATCAATATTTATTTAGGATAAAATGGATGAAATAATTTCAATGGGCAATTTTTTTTCTTTCTGTACTCTCTAAATTTGTTGTTTTTAGATTAGAAAAATATTTAATTTTTAATTTTAACAACACAAATATCAATGTGAAATAATTAACACATACGCGTAGTAGCAATGGCATGTCTATATGTTTAGATCATAATGAAGTTTTAAGTTATGTCATTGAGATGTCCAAATGTATGAAGCTCTCTTTCTTTTGGAATAACAAAGAATTTAATTGAAAACAATATTCAGTACTCTCCAAAACTAGAATTAACACATTTGAACATTTTTGTCTAAAATTAACTCAAGGGTTTCATACAATGGAATGGAAGATTCCTAGACCATTGGCAGCAGCCTAACCTTTAGTTCTCATTAACCTTTGATTTTATATATCTCACATTTTGAAATCATTGTTGAAATGAAAGCAAAGCTTGACACAAAAGTTTAGTGAATTACAATTGATTATTTAGGAGTCATATGCTAAAGAGAATATCCTGATTGTGTAGAAACTAGCAATGGCATCTATTGAGGCAATGGACACGCCAATAGATTATGAACTTACTATATCAATGATCTTAGAAACAAGCTAACAAAGTTTTTCAAGCTAGTAATTGGCAATAGTAAAACATATGAATCCTTAATTACGGACATTGTGACATAATGTTGGCTTTTGAGAAATCATGCAAAGATCTTATCCACTTGCTAGGTTATTAGGATTATTCCTGTGAACACCAAGTGTTTTGGGATAATCATCATTAGTAGTCTTAGAGGAATGATCTAATTGACCATTTTCCTTCAAAACACGAAGAGGCATTTTATTCATATCCATCCTCCATTTTAGACATGCTACTGTTGATAAATGTTGTTGAAATTAGCAACGTAGTTGCAAGAACAAAAATTGTTTCTTATCACTTCCATTTTTTTGGAGACACCTCATCTTCACTCATTTACATTTGAGTTGCAGAATAAATTTCCCTACCATTTTTACGCTCTACATAAATATTTCCCTTTCATTGACACAAAAGATTGTGTTTCATCACGAGGACGGCTGTTTGGTGCATCAACTTTCTATATTTTTGTAGATGTCGCCTCTTCTCTAATTTGTATTTGAGTTGCACAATAAATTTGTCTGTCATTTTTACGCTCTACATCTAAATATTTGTCTTCTTTGACACATAAGAAGGTTGTGTTTCATCACAAGGACATCTGTTTGGTGCATCAACTTTCTCTTTAGTTGATATAGTGCACTATCTAATAATGACATTAACATTGAAAGAAGCCTCACTACAAATCCTAACATTTTTCTATTCTTGATAGTCTTCACTATAGAAGTTCCTACTATTGTTCATTTTTTATGGAAATATTTTTTGCTGTTTAAAATTATCATGCGTCCGTCTAGTTTTATGTTTGGTTTGCCTATAACATCTAATGTTCAAGATGCTTTTATGAGAAGAGACTGCCAAAGGAGCTTTAGGTTTGTTTCATCACACTTGCAAAAGACAAGTTCTCAATATTTCATTCATTTTATCAGCAGGTGTATATCATATTTGTTAATACTTTTCATGTTTTTATCATTTCAGGGCTATAAAATTCATTTCATCTTGTGTGAATTTGATCTGTAGTTTGTAGTTGTATATCTTAATTGATAAAAGTTTTGGACGATCATCATTTGTGTGATTAATATTTTCGCTCCGCCTTTCAATATATTATCAGATATATCTTCTTATCAGCGGAACCATTGCGCACCTTCTTGGAGTGCAATTGCTAGTTTTATTAAATTTAAGTTTATATGTCTTTTGTTGAATTAGAAAGCTTTGGATCTGCCAGTCCACGTAAACTATGAAAGAAATTGTCTTCAAATGTGCGATGGTCTGTTATTTTATGAAAACAAAATTGGAACATGATAAAACCAATAAACATATTGTCTGGCAAGTAGTGACAAGGTTTAAAATCCCGAGTTATACAATACAAATACAATATTCTTAGATAAGACATGTTGATGAACAAGATAAAGTATTTTTTCTATTATGAACAAAAGAAAATTATTAATTGCAAAATAAATCTATATATGACAAAACCCAACCTGCATCGTTTCTTTTACAAAAAAAATTTGATTCACTGTCCACATTGTGACTCTTTCTAGTGAGTCAAAAAAATAACATATACTATAACATACAGAAAGGCCTCGTACTCTGCTGCATAATGGGAAACCACCAGTTCTGAGGAGACCGTCTCAATCCTACAAATTCCATATTTCTGAAAAGCCATCCATCTGGATGGAAGTTGCCATTCTGCTGAAACCCTGGTCTTTCCACAATGGTATGACTCGCAGTATTCATTTGTTTCTAGTGAAGGGCAATAGTTATGTCAGGTCATGGTTTTTCATAATGGCACAGGATTTCTTCGGATAATTGCAGTCTCTCGAACTGATCAAATGTCCAATACTGAAGATTCATCTCTCGTATAAGAAGCATGACTAGCCAATCTTTTACCATTTTGTTAACTACAGATCCATCTCTTGCAAAACAACATAGACTAACCAATTTTTCCCATTTGGTCAATGAGAGTGCCAATTTGCTCCCCACTCAGAGCCCTTGAAATATTTCCCGGTTCATGCAAATTAAACACCACAACTGCATACAAAAAAACAGCAACAATAAGTCAAACAGTTTTCTGTGTAAGATCAAATGTGCCAAAAACATGCACGAAGAAAAAAGTCATTAATTCACCTGGAATGCAATTTTCTTCACAAAGAGTAATAGCTGTTATGTCCATTGCAGTTGAAAGACCTTTGGCAGCAAAGTCCCTATATGATATGTGGTCAATTATAGCATTATTGCTCTTTCTGGGATCACAATCATAGACACCATCTACATTTGTTCCTTTCAGAACCACCTCAGCATTAACTGCAAAAGCAAAAGGCTCTACATAAATTTCTTGGCCTCCTACTTAAAGATAACTCCAAGTACTCCGATGTTTTTTGCAGTTAAAAAGGGAGAAGGTTATAGCATTAACTGCAAAAGCAAAAGGCTCTAAATAAATTTCTTGGCCTCCTACTTAAAGATGACTACAAGTACTCTGATGTTTTTTGCAATTAAAAAGGGATAAGGTTATACTCTCAGAAGCTCGGAGAGCAGCTGCTGTATCAGTACTGAAGAATGGATTTCCAGTCCCTCCACCAAATATGACCTCTCTGCCTTTTTCAAGATGACGGATCTCCCGACGTCTAATGTATGGTTCTGCAACCTCTGCCATTTTGAAAGCTGTCTGGACACGAGTTTGAACACCTAAATTCTCCATGGATGCTTGTAGAATTATGGAATTCAGGACTGTTGCCATCATTCTGAGGGACATACATCAACTCGTTAAACTTAGCACATATTTTAAAACGGAATGGACCACTTACACTTGCTATCATAGATGCAGATCAAAAAGTATAAAAAAGCATAACATGTTAAGCACATTAATTTTACTATGCCCATACTGAAAGAAATATTATTGCACAGATAGTTTTTACTCTACAACTGAAAATTTAGCAGAATAGAGAAGACAGGCAAGCAAACACAATAAGGCATCAACACAACTACAAGACAAACAACTTAAAGTCATTTATGATCCATGGTTTCAACTTTCAATCAATTCCAAACCATTTATGAACTGAAGCATCACAAAACCTTTAATGTTAGAACAATGCAAGTTAAATTCCAGCCATGTCAAAGAACCTAATGACAGCCATGTCAAAGAACCTAAAGGCTACAGTGTAAACAAAATGGAAGATACTAAAAAGATTACTTTTAAGGATTATATTTGGCATATTGCATGCACATGGTGTGAAATCTACTTCTGTTGAGTTGTGTTCTAATTAATTAAGATTCCAATGTATCCTGCTGTTAGGTGCCACATAACCTGTACAAACTGCCTATTCGATTCAGATGTAATTCCTACCCCCAAACACTGTAATTTCCCTTTCTGCAGAGTAGTCTGGAGCAACTAATAAGCCTATTTAATCCCCGTATGCTAAAATTAGGGAAAGGAAATTATTTAATTTAATTAATTTATATTGTCCGACAAAAGTATATTTAATGGGTGATATTATTAAATTGATTCAATAAGCTTTATAAAGTGACTTAAGTGGAATATTAAAGAATTAATAGTCATTTTATTTCCTGGGTTTGTATAAAATAAAAGAGTGGTATATTGAAAAGTTCTTCTAGTGGCTTCCAGTAATTATTAAAAAATGACATTTTGAGGCTAATTTTGTTATGCTAAGATTATTTTTCTTCCTGTTCAACTTTGGAAGGTTTCTTTGGAGCTGGAAACCCTAAGATGGAAACCACAAGGGTAACTGGATTTGGTAGTGAGACTAATCTGCCCTAGCCAGATGTTGGAGAGATTAATCAAACTTCTTATAGTGATTTAAAGCGATAGAAATTTGTAAAATTTGTAGTCTACATGGAAATATATTATTGAATATGTTGGGTGACCAGTGATTGCTATTGGAGGTTATACTATTGGGACAACTAGAGATCACATTGGGCATTGCATTTGCAGCCATTTGGAGGTTGTGAGTTTGAGTAGTGCTGGTTAATTAGATTTATAACCTAGTAGTGGATTTTAGCATATGCATAGGGGTCATGGTTGGAGTTAGTGACAGGAACAAGGGTCAACTTGTATTTTGAAGCACTTAATATTTATTTTTGGTCACCTATCTACTGATTGCTGGGCGTAGCAATATTCTATACGTGGGCATTATCTCAGTTCTGGGTAAATTCATAGCTGGAGCACTTGGGTGACTACTTGTGTAATGATGTTTGGAGCTGGATGTGGAGAAATTTCTGAACACATTATTTGTATTTCACTTCAGTCTTAAATCTGCAGTGTACTCTGTGAAGACATTGGTTATCATTTCTAGCCGATTCACTCCAGAAAACAATATCTCTGCACTTCATTTTATTGCTGCAATGTAATCTCAATTCTTGCATGTTCCAGATTTTGGCAAATAAAAGGATATATTGATCCTTAAATGTGAGTTTCAGCCTTTTTCGTATTTCTGTTTCAAGAGGATTATTTCAGTATTGTTGCGTAAATATCAAGCCTGATTACCTTACCAGTCTGCACTATATATTCTTCATTGAGTTGCTAAATAAGCCCAGATGTATTAAGCTATGCGTTCATTTCAAAGTTGAAAAAAAAAGAGAATGTTTTCATAAACTGAAAATCAGAACCTCGCAAACTATTTTAAATCCATGCAATCTGGTTGGTCATTGGTTCAACAATAAAACAGTAGAAATTTGGGAGGGAAAATTCAGTAGGGATTTAATAGTAGTATCAAAGTAGTGTCCTGCCAGCCTGGAGGGTTCATTGCAAAATTTCAGTGTTATCTAGGGATGCGTTTCCAGAATAATTTGACCCGTCCCGGAAATTTGGAAACTTCAGGAAATCTATCCGCTGGCTGTTCCAAAAAACTCATATTTGAATTTTGACAATTTGTTTGACTTCTGTTCTCAGGTGAACTTTCAATTTAAATTGTTTAATACAAATGTTATATGTTAAGGTTCTATAATGTATAGAAGCATGCTTTATTCATGTTTCATACTAATATTTAAAATCTCCCTATATATTTGAAATTTTCCCTATTTTTTATATAACTGTCCCCACTGCTGCCCCTGCTTCAGGAAAAAAAATCTGTCCTGGAAAGCCGCTTCCCCGTCCTAAAAACTGGGGTAACATAGTTGCAAATGTTTAGTTGACATGACTTGGGTATTCAGTAATGCAGCCTTATACACATCTACCTTACAAAGAATTATAGCTTCGGAAGAAATAGATCTAACCCTAACATGGAAGAACAACAAGAAATTGATCCATTTGCAGAAGGTGAAAAGGGTTGACATAAATATTGATGTGATTTCCTTTTCAATCTGCACTATATATTCTACATTGAGTGGCTAAATAAGTGGCCCAATCACACTAGTTTAGTCAGAATTTTTAAGACATCGAATCAACTGCAAAAAGTAAATTTCAGTCAAAAGGATTCACATGCATGAAAAATAAAGATAAGAAGCCTTTTCAAAAGGAGTGGCCCAAGAAGGACGAATTGAATGATGAGGTTCTTAATGAATTGTGCAGAAAGAAATTATGTTTCAGCACCAAGGAGACTCGGGAAATAGAATGTGGAAGAAGAAAAAGCAGAGAAAACTTAGGGCAGTGTGCATATGGATTCCAATGATGAGCACTTGAGAGACGAGGAAATGAGAGGTGGAACTGTTGTTAACTTATCAGATACACCCAAGTGGAGTCTTGCAGGGGCAAATGGTGTTAGTCTTAGTAGACAGTGGGGCAACCTATGATTTCATAGACTCGGCACTGTAATCTAAGTGGGGAACATAAACTGAAGACTTTGAAGGATTTAATGTTATGGTAGCAGATGGTTTAATATGTCATGTACATGGCGGTTACCTCAGATGAGTATTACAGTAGGTGATTACACTGTTACTAATAACTTCTATGTGGACTTAGGGGATACTAATGTCATATTGGGGATACAGTGTCTATATTCCCTTGGAAAGTACACTCAAAAATTTTAGACTATGGAACTTAAGTTCAGAGTGGATGAGAAGAAGGTTGTGTTGAGAGGCACGTCCAATGGTTCTCCCAGGATCGTGCCAGTGAAGAGAATGGAGATTATTTTTAGACATGGTGATGTGGCATGGGCAACACAATGTTTGAGTTCACCTAAGGTTCCTACAGGTGATAACGATCAGTATCATGTGTACATTTAGAAGGCATTGGACAAACACACCTTGGTATTCAGTGAAATTCCTCCAAGGAGACCTCCAGATAGAGGGTATTGGAGGAAGGTTCAAAGCCTGTCATCACTACTCCTTTCAGGCACCCCAAGAAATTTAAGGAAGAAATAGAGAAAGCCATTGAGGAGCTATCGGACATGGGAGAGTTAGACTCAATTCATGTCCCTTCTCTTCTTTGGTTGCCCTAATGAAGGACAGGACCATTATTGTGTCATTGAAGAGAATGGAGAGTATTTTTAGACATGGTGAGGTGGCATGGGCAACACAATGTTTGATTTCACCTAAGGTTCCTACAGGTAATAATGATCAGTATCATGTGTACATTTAGACGATGTTGGACAAACACGCCTTGGTATTCAGTGAAATTCCTCGAGGGAGAGGTCCAGATAGAGGATTTGAGCATACTATTGTGTTGGAGGAAGGTCCAAAGCCTGTCATCACTACTCCTTACAGGAACCCAAGAAATTGAAGGAAGAAATAGAGAAAACCATTGAGGAGTTGTTGGACATGGGGCAGTTAGACTTAATTCAAGTCCCTTTGCTTCTTTGGTTGTCCTGATGAAGGACAGGACCATGAGGATGTGTATAGACTACCATGCCTTACCTTGAACAAAAATACAATTAAAAAAAGATACCCTATTCCTAGGATAGATTAATAATTAAACGAGTTTCACAATGTAGTGTACTTCTCAAAGATTGATCTTAGATTAGGCTATCATCGAATCAAAATGAGGGAGCCAAATATTTACAAGTCAACATTTTGGTCTCACTATGGACACTGAGTTTCTAGTCATGCCCTATGGGTTGACCAATGCTTCAACCACCTTTTAGTCCTGTATGAATCATATCTTTAACAAACAATTGCAAGAGTTCCTTTTGGTGTTTTGTGATGGCATACTTATATACAACAGGATGTGGGAGGAACATTTAAAATCTAAGTTGCAGGGTTTGTACCCATCGACCTCAAACTGGGTTCGGGTATGCACTTGGTACGGGTGCGTTTGTGGGTACTTGTTAGGTGCACACCCAACACTGTGGGTGCACACACTTGTGCACCCACAGTGTTGCGCACGCACCTAGCATGGACCTCAACGCACCAATGGGCCCGCCCAAAATAAAGTGGGCCCAAACATAATTAAAAAGCATTTTTTTCTTCCTAGCCCTAAAACAGCCTAATATGTGGCCTTCAAACACACATTCATTTCATTTTTACCTCAGATTTTGCTCTCATAATACTTTCTCACCATCTTGGCATTTTGAAGGAAGGTGATTGTATTTGAAGGAGATCAATTGCGGAGTGCCAAATAGCTTCCACAAAGGAGATTTAAGTGTTTAAGGTATGAATTTAAACCCTATTCTTTAGCCTTTTGATGGATTTTTTCAAGTTTATGAAGAAGTTTTTCAAGTATGTTTTTTTTCCTTTTTTTTTATAGACTGCAACAATGGCTAGTAGTCAAAGTTTAGTGGGTGGGGAAAGAAGTCAAAAAAATCAAAATTGATAAAGCATCTCCTTTATGGAGACATACCACAAGAATTTCACAACTTCCTGGAGGTAGGGGATTTATTTGGAAGTGTAATTTTTGCAATGTACAATGTAATAGCTCTTATTATCGAGTTAAACTTCATTTTATGGGCCCTAGTGGTAAAGGGATTAATATGTGTGAGGGCCCAGATAAGAAGGGGTTGCTTGCTATACAAATAGTAGCATTTATAAAAGAACAAGAAGATGCTGACAAATTGATTGCAAAAGGAAAACAAAGTGGTTAAAGTTCCAAAAAGAAAAAGAAAAAATGGCATTACCCTCTCAAATAATTGCAGCCTCCAAACATCCCTTCTTGCCTACACCCTCTATTAGCACTGTTTATTTTCTTAGCCAAGGCTCCGTGTTTCAAATTTTTCAGAATTCTAATCCATGTCCTCATTTCTCCAAAGAAACTCATTCATTTTGTTCCATAAATCCTAGGAAGGGTCTTGTTTCTAAGCCCTAAATGTTCGTTATAGAATAAAACCCTAAGTCTTTCTTGAAGGATCTAATTGTTCGTTACCTTTTCAAGCCACTTAAGTTCCTTTTTCACACATGTCTTAAGTCATTGTGGGGTCAGGCCAAGTCCCTTAAGTTCTTTTTACCTAGCAGGCCCGTTAACTTTTCCTAAGTCTCGACATTTTTAAACCTTATCAAAGTTTCTTTTAATCTAACAGTGTGCGTAATCCCGCAATGAAAAGTTGATTGAAGAATACCCTTCACAAGATCGCGCCAGCTGTCTGATTTTCTAGTCAATAAAAGGGTGACGTCAGTGGGGTTGAAGGATAAAGGCGTGTAAAGGTTTGGACAAGTTTCTTTTGATCTAACGGTAGTCGCGATGCAATAATCAAAAGTTGAAAGGTAGATAGTGATCGCGGGATCACGCGTGTCGTCTGATCGTCCAGGTTAACAAAAAATTAGTGAGTGGGGTCAAAATTAGTTAAAATAAAGGCAGCCGTTGGATTAACTCAATCCAACGATGATTGTGGAACCTGAATAATAAATTGGGGCCGAAGGGTACTCAGTTTCGATTACCGTTAGATCAAACCCGATTGGACGAAGGGCGTGAAGCTTCAATGGAAAGTTAATCGATCATTACTAATCAAGGGATCGTGATGGTCATCCAATGTGTTTCAAAAGAAGATCAACGGTCATGTTTTAAACTTCTATCTTTGGTGCGAAAGGTTTCATTTTTTTCCCGTTGAGTTGCAGGTTTGAATGCCGATGAAGTAATGGCAAAGCATGTGGCCGTGCGGTCGAAAAGTTATTGCATTTTTCTCTTGAATATAGACAAATAAGGCACTCATTTCAAATTACAAAAGCTCTAGGATTTTCAGAGCAACTAAGTGGAGCAAAATTGCAAAGCATCTTGTGTTTTTTGGCGAAATATTTACCGAGTGAGTAATTTTGTGAACTGTTATGTTTCTGCCATCTTTTATCTACAAGTTTTATTGTCAGGGTTCAGAGAAGTGGGTTTTTTGTGTGTCTCTTGTTAAATTGAATATTGAACCCTAAGTTTTACAATGGCACCATGAAGAGAATTAAAGGAAAGGTTGATTACCAGGAGAGGGTTGTATGTGATGATTTTCTTGAACAACTTGATCATTCTACCAATGACTCATCTAAGTTGAAAGAATTTGTGCCCAAAAACCCTCGTCTTAGAGTTGTAGATGGATTATATGATAAGGGTAACTATATGAGGGATGCAAACATTGGTGTGTCTGATTTAGTGTTGTCCAGAGTAGGGTTTGGACAGAGACATGCTTCTGCCCTTAGTAGTAATGTATGGTAGTTTGATGTAGGGAAATTGGTAGTTCCAAATGTTTTTATGGATAAAGACATCCTACTCCAAGTGCCTAAGAATTATGACCATGCAGCAAGAGTGGTCAGGGATGTGAATGGGAGCCCTCTAGTTAGTATTACTGCTAATGAGATTAGAGAGGTGTTCCAGTTCAGTGAGCCTTCTAATGCCCTAGAAAGAATAGATTTTGATGACCTCAGAGAGGTTTACAATGCACAGAGGGACTATCTCAAGAGTGGTTCTTTAAGAGAGTTTTTTGACAGGGTAGGAGGATTGACTGTGGTAGGACCGAATACAACAGAGCTCGTCAAGCTAGATTACTTTAATCTAAAGGCAAAGGATATGTATTGGTTTTTATGTCAGATTTTTGGTGAGGACTCAAAAATAGAAATGCCAGTCCATTACATATTCATGATGGCACAGATCTTGCACCCCTATCTAACAGTAACTTTTGATTTTTCCCCTTTCCTTGCTAAGTTGATTCATAATGGACTAATGGGCATTCAGAGATCTAAGGTAGAAAGACCTTTTGGATGGTATTCCTTGCTAATGCACATGTTCCTCTACAAGGGTTCAGATTATTTTGAAAATGAAATGGATTTAATGAAAGAAAAGGATGGTGAAGAGATGTCAGTCCAATTGTGGAATTTGAACATGACATGGGATAAGAATGAGGCCAGTTTTATAACTTTTGATAGATGCTTTGCATCTAGACTTAGGGCACTGTTGTTTTTAGAGAATCCAAGAATTCCAAAGGCATTGTTAGCTTTTCTTAGGCCAAAACAATTTGCCAATGATATCAAGATAGTGCATAATTGGGGAGATATCATTTTGTACCCTGTTTCAATTGTTTTCAGAGTGTATGGTTTTAGAGGCACTCCATTTATTTTTCCATACAAAGTGCCTTTGAAGGTTGGCATAGCAAAGATCCTGAGGTAGATTGGAGGATTGTAGGATATGGCTCTCATTGGGAAAGGCAGGGGATCCATTTTTCCAACCATCACCATAGCACACCATTGTTGATATTATGGCCTTTACGACAAAGATCAACCATCTTGGAGAAAGAGGAAATAATAATAAATATATTGGAAATATTTATTATAATTCGATTTATAAATAATAATAATAAATAGGGGTGATATTTATTATTTATTGTTTATAAGATATTCTTTATATGAGTGGCATTTTAAATAAATAATAAATATAATAAGGATATTTATTATTACTTGGGAGGGCCCAAGTCGGCCACCCTTGAGGTGGTTGAATTTACAAATCATACTCATATATAAGAAGTTCGATCCTTGAGAAAAAGATCATAAAAAACATAACATGATTCTCTCCCCTCAAGGATCGAATTCCTTATCTCATATGCAAATTTGTCAAAGTGCAGGAGCGAATTCATTGAGTGAATAGTTTAAGCGAATTTGGCAAAGTGCTGGAGTGAATTCATTAAGTGAATGCATTGAGCAAATTGTGCTGGAACAAGATAAGCAAATGGCATATACATAGATCGACTATGTATAGAAGCAGCAATATAATAAATTAGATATATGGTATGAACATAATCAGATGTATGATGTGAGCTTTGATAGCAAACTTGTTTATTGCATAGGCTGTGATTTACATCAGCCTCCAAGTGTAGTCATTAACAGTGAATGCACTACATATGTACATCAATCACTAAGTGTAGATCGATAGTGATTCAAGAACACTTTGTTGAACAGATCTAGGCAGATCAGTGACACCTTGAAGTTGAGTTAAATAAAGCCCTAGGTGGGCTAACTTGGCATATATTGAATGCATGTGTAAAGGGATGTTTGTGGGCTGGTTGGACCTGATACTATAAGGCTAATTCAAATACCTAGGGAAAACTTGAAGAAGCTATCTTTAAAAGGAAAAAATTGGTACTGGTTTGAAGGCATCATTTCTGAGTACTTTCTTTCCTTCTTTGTGATTACTATTTTATATCTTGTGCTTACTGTTTGGAAGACCTCTATAGTTTGCATTTTCCTTGCATAAATCTGAAAATATCAACATGGTATCAGAGCCTAGGTAGAGAAAAAGATCAATTTTCAGATCTAGGAATACAAACTAACTCTTTCAAAGCTAAGAATGGCAACCGGGGTTTGGCCCGGAAATAGTAATTGACTTTACTTCTTATTATGAGGGTTTTTGATTTGCATAGGTTGTCTTCTATTTATTGGTTGTTACAATTAACCGATTGACCTCCTAGTGCATATTATCTTAAGGCATATTTTCAAATTGCCCTTCCATTATTGGTTAGATTCAGGCTACCAAGAAACATACCTTGAGAGGGAATTTTGATCTTGTTAGAGGGAGAAGATAGGATTATCCAAAAGGAGTAGGTCACCTTGAGTAAGATATACATTGGTATGACTTAATCATGGGTATGTGGTTTAGGAGGGTGCTCAATCATGGGCTCACTTAATTTTGTGTTATGAACTCCTTCCTTATGTCATGCTGATTACTTGCTATGGAAGCATACTTTGCATTGACATATTTCTGCATGGCTGCATACTTTACCGTCGCATATGTCTTACTTATGTTTGGGATCATACACAGCTGATTAGCAGCATACCTTGCATCAATTATACTTTTTTTATGCATAGTTACATTGACATATTTCTGTTACGGCACATGTTATACCTTACGCTATTATGGGAACATACACAACTGATTGTTAGTATAACTAATTAACTGTTTTCTTTATTGATGCATGGGTGCATACATTATTGGTTAATAAATGTTGGAACATACTTACATTGGCATATGTTGTGTATGTTACATTTTACAATTGGCATATTTTATGTATTTTTTGTTGTATGCATGGGAGTATACTTTATATGGATATATGTTATCCTTTATATATTGTTTGCTATTGATCATATATATGTATGAATACATTTCTTTATAGAGGGAACTACATTGCATCTTGTTGTGATCACATTGCACCTAGTTATATGTTGGACAAATTTGGTTACTCTTATGTGGTGAGACTTATGTGATTACTCTTATGCTTATGGCTAAGACTTGTCTATGGATACTAGATGAATTATGCTTGTTCTATGAGAGAACTATATTTGGATATTGGTTATTACATTTGGCTACATTTAGTATACTTAATATGAATGTATGGAGCATACGTCATTTGTATACTTTAGCATGTATGTATGGAGCATACTTTAGTGGCTTATTGTGTATGTATGGATCATACTTTAGATAATAGCTAAGTCTATATTTATTGATTATAGATGAGACTATATTACATGTGGTTCTATGTGTGAACACATTTCTTTTACATTGAACTTGATTCTTATGATTATAAGATCATATTGGTTACTCTTATGCTTATGTGGATTCATGAGATAAGATTTTGATTATGAGATACATTTGGTCATGATTATTCATTTGGTTACACTTATGCTTATGGCTAAGTTGTTTCTTATTGGATACTAGGAGAATATCATGGATTTGATATTCTTCTCATGGATCAAGGATCCATTGTTGAGCATTTGGTGGACATCATGGACTTGATGTCTAGAGACCATTGCTCTAAGCATTTGGTGAATATCATGGACTTGATATTTGATAGACCAATGCTCATGATATCATGGACTTGATATCTCTTGGATTAGGGATCCACATCTGAGTAATTGGTGGACATCATAGACTTGATGTCGATAGGCCATTACTCCGAGCACTTGGTGAATATCATGGACTTGATATTCGTTAGACCAATGCTCTTAACATCATGGACTTGATGATACAATGAATATCATGGACTTGATATTTTATTGGCTGAGTCAAGTTGACTCGTGGATCTAAGATATCTACAAATTGGATAAAAACATCATGGATTTGATGTATGAGTCATGATGACTCGGGGTTGGTAAACATCATGGACTTGATGTTACTTTGAGTCGTAGAGACTCGGGGATCTAGGAAATCCACATCCAGTTGGTAAGCATCATGTGACTTGATGTTACAATGGAAAGATGATTTCCATAAGGATATGAAATCTATTGGTTGGGAATGATAATGAACATATGTGTTCTTATCAAAATTGGAGATCTACCTTCATAGATGTGAGATCTATGGCTTTATTGGATATGGAATACATTTTTTGTTATGTTTTGTGATAAAAGATCTATGAGTTGATCTTTACCTCAAGTCCAAGAGGGAGTATTGATATTATGGCCTTTACGGCAAAGATAGACCATCTTGGAGAAAGAGGAAATAATAATAAATATATTGAAAATATTTATTATAATTCAATTTATAAATAATAATAATAAATATGGGTGATATTTATTATTTATTGTTTATAAGATATTCTTTAGATGAGTGGCATTTTAAATAAATAATAAATATAATAAGGATATTTATTATTGCTTGGGAGGGCCCAAGTCGGCCACCCTTGAGGTGGTTGAATTTACAAATCATACTCATATATAAGAAGTTTGATCCTTGAGAGAAAGATCATCAAAAACATAACATGATTCTCTCCTCTCAAGGATCGAATTCCTTATCTCATATGCAAATTTGTCAAAGTGCAGGAGCGAATTCATTGAGTGAATACTTTAAGCGAATTTGGAAAAATGCTAGAGCAAATTCATTAAGTGAATGCATCAAGCGAATTGTGGAACAAGATAAGCAAATGGCATATACATAGATCGGCTATGTATAGAAGCAGTGATATAATAAATCAAATATATGGTATGAACATAATCAAATGTATGATGTGAGCTTTGATAGAAGACTTGTTTAATGCATAGGCTATGATTTGCATCAGCTACCAAGTGCAGTCATTAACAGCGAATGCATTGTGTATGTACATCAATCACTAAATGCAGATCGATAGTGATTCAAGAACACTTTGTTGAACAGATCTGGGCGGATTGGTTATATTACAATAATAGATAGTTTCTAATTTTATCTCTCTTTCATCTATTTCTAATGGTCACTCTTTTTGTAATGTTTCCATAATCTCCTTCTGTTTGTTATGGAAACTTTCTCTTTCACTCTACAAGAATGTTTCTATTTCCTCTCTCTTGTTCATTATAGAAACATTCTCTTGTATCTTGTATATATAGATCATTCATGGTCATTGTTTAATAACACATTCATTATTTTACCACAATATGGTATCAGAGCAAATTCTTGGCCTCTTCGAAAATCTTTAATTTCTTTTTTTAAATTATTAGTTCAAGATTTTCGAAGCTTTTTTGCCTCGAGTGTGCTCAAAATTTGCATTTGTTTTTCCTCACCCACTCATCGAGGGTTTTTGCATTTTCGACTAGGGTTTTGACCTTTCAGTTCAAGTCAGAATTTTTTTTATTACAGATTCCTTGTGAGTTTTTCGAGAGCTCAACTAGGTTGTTGTCCATTTTTTCTAGGTGCCTCAAATTTTGTGCCTCAATTTTCAAGCTAGCAGATCCAAAATCTGACAGCATATTCTTGGTGGGTTTTTGCAAATATCAACTGGGTCAATCTTGCTTTTTTTTGGGTGCATCATTTTCCCTACCTCGATTTTCAAGCCAACATATTGAAAATCTGACAGCAGATTCTATTTGAGTTTTTTGAGTTCTTCATTGGGTCTCTTAAAATTTTTTGGGTCTTTCGTTAATCTGCCTTGAAGTTTGTGCCCTTTTTTGATTTTTCACATTTTTTCTTTGAAAAATGTGCTATGTCATCTCACCAGTCTTATACTTGAAAGCAGTCAGCATTTCAACGGAAAGAACTACAACACCTAGAAGCAATGAATGTTGATGATTTTCGAGTACCGTCGCCTTGAGGCGCTTGTTCAAGGTACTGAGACTTGTCCTACCACAGTCGATGCGACTCAAGACAAATTTGATGAACGTAATTGTGAAGCGGTTATGTTCATTAAGCTTTCAGTTACTGATGATCAACTGCCTCAAATCCCATCTGGCAAGACAGCTATAGAGATCTAGACAATATTGAAGGATCTCCATGAGACATCAGATAAAAGTAAAGCCTTCTTTCTGAAGAATCAGCGATTCTCCATTATTATGGATGAGAATATGTCCTTACAAGAACATCTTTCCAAGATTAAGGACATCAAGGATCAACTTGAGGCCATTGGCCGTACAATGGAGGAAGAGGACATGGTGGTCATTACTCTGAAAAGCCTACCATCATCCTATGCGCACTTTATTGAGATGCTCAACATTACTGCAACTAATGTTGACCTGAATTTCTTAGATCTGTGCACCAAACTTCTGCAGCAGGATCATTGGAAACAATAGTTTGGTAGCAGTGCTCCTTTGTCCTCCTCTCAACAAGCATTTTCAGCCCAATCCTTTCACAAGAACAAAGGCCCATCTCATTCATCAGCTCCATCTCAGGATAGCTCCAGGAAGAATATTCAGTGCAACTACTACCACAAATTTGGACATATGCTTCGAGACTATAGGGCTCGCATTGCTTCTGATCAGCAAAAGTAGGGTAGAACCTAGCCACAGGCCAATGTTGCAGAACATGCAGACCTCTCTGATCAACCTGAGGCTGCCTTTTACGCTTTCTGAGGATGTGCAAATTTCTATTTTTTTAAGATAGATTGACCATTAAGGGAGGGTATTACGATAATAGATAGTTTCTAATTTTATCTCACTTCTGTCTATTTCTAATGGTCACTCTTTTTGTAATGTTTCCATAATCTCCTTCTGTTTGTTATGGAAACTTTCTCTTTCACTCTACAAGAATGTTTTTATTTCCCCTTTCCTGTTCATTATAGAAACATTCTCTTATATCTTGTATATATAGATCATTCATGATCATTGTTTAATAACACATTCATTATTTTACCACAATAGGTGACACCTTGAAGCTGAGTTAAATAAGCCCTAGGTGGGCTAACTTGGCATATATTGAACACACATGTAAAGGGATGTTTGTGAACCATGGTGAGCACGTTGTGAAGGTTGTCTTCAGTTCCTAAGAGGTGCTTGTCTCCTATAATGATCATGTTGTGAAGCCCTTCTTCCTCTAGGGCTAGGAGATTGTGAAGGTGTTCTTGAACGTCTTCCACTTCGTGGAGTCTTAGGAGGGGTGGATGGAGGAGAGTTGTTTCCACCACCAATACGCATGTTGTTAAATTGATCATTAAGTTGTTGAGCCAAGATTCTATCTTGCTCTTCCTGGAAGGCTCTCCTTTCTATCTCCAACAAGGTTTGTCTCTCCGACTCTAGGAGTCTAAATTGCTCTTCCTTTTCAGCTTGTTCATCTATGAAGGCTTTCTTTTCACTCTTAATTATCTTAAGTCTTTCACTTGTGTATCTTGAAGGTGTTTTGAGTGGTGAACTTGGTCTTGAATGTCTAACAAACCATTGGTTTTCATGTTGTGATTGTTCTTCTTAATAGGGGTGAGACTGGTCAATTTTCACGAGAGGAACTGCCAAATGAATTTTAAGGTGCATACATTTGCATTCTTTGACTACATGCGTTCTCATAAAGATCACACATTAGTCAAAGAGGGGCAAATGTATGCACCCTAAAATGGTCGCCTAGACTATGGGCCCCCATTCTTCAATTTATCAAATGATGGAATCAATTTATCAAATTCCTGAATCAATGTCTTGAAATATTTTCAATTCAAATCAATTTCCTTGATCAAATAGTAATTAATTCAATTATTTCAATATTTCCTAAGGTTTGATCATTTTATCCTAAGTCTTATTTAATTAATAGAAAAACTTCCTTTTTAATTAAATAAAATAATCTTATTAAAAGAAAATCTCTCTTTTAATAAAATCCTCACTTAAATCTCTCTTTGTGATGAAAAAAGGAAATAAATCAAATAAAAATAAATAAATAAATAAAATTTCTCTACGCTTTGAATGCACATATTTCTAAGTGGTGGGCTTTTTCCTCTTACTTGCCTTTTTAGAGATTTATCCCACATTGCTCTTGAGGATGCATTCCTCTCTACACTTTCCTTTATAAGGAGCCCTCTTCTTCTCATTTTGGGATCTAGATTTTATGTTATTGTTATTCTGCAGGTTTGGAGAGCGATTTTGGAGGAGAGTTTTGAGCACTTGAGCTTGAACATTGCAACTTCTCTTTTCTTGTCTTCTACTCTCATGCATCCATGGCAATCCATTTAGATTACTCTTGCACTTGCATGTTAGATTAGATTCATATTTCATTTCATAGAATAATCTTGCATGTGTATTTCCTTTCATAGATTAGTTTACTTTCATGCATTGTTATCATATAGAATAGCTTCAATTTTTATTTGCATGCATATTTGATGATCATGGAGACTAGCACTCTTACTTTTCCTCTTTGAATCTCTCATTTTATGGTGTACTTGCATGGGCACAAACTAGGTCTAAACTAATGGCCTCCATTATAAACCCTTGCACTCCATGAATAAAGAGCTATGAGTTTCCATTTGAGACCTCATTCTTGAGCAATCTTGGATATAATGACTCATAGAAGTGTGTCAACATTTTAGCACACATTTTTGTGAGTTTTGTGATAAATTTCTGGGCTATTTTTTTAGAAATCTGACTAATATTTTTATTGGTACGTGCACATATGACATGATACAGATCCGAAACTTATATTTCTGGAAAGGTATTTGAGTTAGCTTTCATTTGCCGTTGGTTTGAATTAATTTTGTCTTGATTTTCAAAAGTTATGATCATTTTAGTGCAGACTGGTCAGAACCTGATTTTTATGAAATCCGACTGACATGTTTATTGGCATGTGCACATATGACATGATACAAATCTGAAATTTATATTTATAGAAAATTATTTGAGTTAGCTTTCATTTTTCATTGGTTTGAATTAATTTCATCTTGACTTGCAAAAGTTATGATCGATTTAGTGCAGACTGGTCACAACCTGATTTTTATGACAGCAGGTTTTTTTATTATCAAATGACATTATCTTTGACTAACCTGATTTTCTAACACGTGGGGTTGACAAGTTGTGTTTTTTTTTATGAATTTTTATAACAGTGGGTTGCATGTGCAGGAAGTAAGTTTTTCATAATGGTGGTTTGGGTTTGTTGTGTTCTCTCAACAGTTCATAAACCTGCATCTGTGTTCTCTTGTTTTGCTTGTTGCCCTTGATCGTGGGAACACTTTGGACTTGCATAGATAAATGACAAAACACGTGTGTTGCTTTGGACTTGATATATTTTGTTGCATCTCTATAACATTTGGACTTTGGAAATAAAAATGAACCTCTCATGTGTCTGACTTGAGTGTTTCTCGCTTCCGTAGATCACACTTCCAATTTTTGCTCTAAAGGAAAGAATGAATCTAAATTTTCTTTCTCGCATATATGTTTCACATAGTAATTAGGCCCTATGAACACTATTTATGGCATTCTTGAGAGAGTGGGCTTTATTCGCTTGCCTTACATGTGAAGCTCTTCTTGATGATATATCCCCTTGTAGGTAGGGAAGGACTTGCTATCATCTCATTGTCCCACTTGGTTTAGTCTTCAACATTTGATGGTACGTTCTCTCTTGGTCTCATTTAGAGTGATCGGTAGTCATTGTTGTCGGCATACAAACCTTGGTGAGGTGATTTCAACTTAACGCACGTCAGTTAATTTGCTTGCTATGTTTGGGTGAGGTGAAGAGGTTAGAGGAGTATGCTTTGTTCCCTTTTGGGCACATCAGAAACTTGGAACCCTTGAATCAGAGCTAAGTCCCCATGTGGTCCATATTGTGAGTCTTCCTTGTTAGAGAGGGTTAACCATAGTGGACACTCCCTTTATTAGATAAACCACGTGGATGGAACCTCAAACGGTATTAGCCATTCCTGTCATGGAGCAATAACTTCTATATAAATGTCCTTGTGGAAGAAATCTCCATAGGTGTGGTCTCTTGTTGGACTATCGGATCTCCTCAGCAGCTCCTGATTGATTAAATTCTCGGACTATGTCAAAACCTCGGTGCGCCTAGATTGGATTTCACCCACTTGAGATTGCAAAAGTTGTAGAGTTGACCATTACTACGAACCATAGTGCAACCAACTTTTTCTTTTCTAGGACTATGTGTGTGACTGAAAAACATTTTGAGAACCTACACAAGTAGATTCCTTAGTGAGTAGAATATTATGTCACTATTCTTGTTCATGCGCAAGGTTGCTTTATCCTTTGCTCATTGTTTGAAGACAATTATTTGCTTGAACTCCCTGATTGATGTCTTGTGTGCATGATTAATGATAAAAATATGTTAATGCATCTAATTGGTCAATTAAAACGAAAAAAAATTGAGTTCCCGAGTCAAAAAACCAACTTTTTACAACTTGATGTCAGCACCTATCGCTTGTTAGTTCACCAGGCTGTCATGCAATCCATCATGATATCGGTGCCCCATAGTATCAGGATATTTGTTGTTGATTTTATAAAATGGATATGTAGAATTGTATGTGTAGAAATGTTTGTATTTCTTATCAAGTAGATTGTTGTAGATGCGGTGTATGAGTGAAGAATGAAGATTTTTACATTTTGTTCTTGTTGTTTTCTTTTTTATTGAAATGTTGTTCATGGGTGTACAAGGCATCACACACTCTTGGGAGGGAAGTAGTGGCCTTGGGTGAAGGGGTTAGTTGGGCTTTCCATTGAAGTTGAAAGCCTCTTCTCTTGGAGAAGAGACGAATTTCATGGAAGTATGGGCTCCATGAAGCCATATATGTAGTTTGCATTTGGGGCAATAAGGAGTAAAGTTGTGAGAAAGAAAATGTGTTAATGTAGCCATGGAAGGCTTGAATATCTTCTTTTTTTATTGTTTGTATGAGAATCTCCTCTTTGAAAATCCCACCTTCGCCCTCTTCTATGGGTCCATAGGTGACTCTTGTGAAGCCAAGTTTTGTGGGAGTTCTTGTGTTTTTGTAGTGTAAATCCATTTGTGAGTTGTGTGTATGTATCTTGTTTGACCTTGGTTCTTCAAGCTCGGGGGTGGTCTCTTAGAGACCTAAGATGGGAGGTGAGCACTTCATGGTTATGCTCCTTTTTATTGTAGGTTTTGAAAATCAAAATTTATGTTGAAAAGCTTTGAAAAAAAAAATTATGTTGGTGTCATTGGGAGTATGAGATATTGTTGTTTTGTTGCCTCTTGTCATGGAGATACACTCCATTCTTGTTATTCTAATGTTGGAGATTATGATGTATTTTGAGTTGAGAAAAGAAATGACTTGTTCTTTGAAGAATTGTATCCTTGTTGTAAAGAAAAAAAAAGATGTATATTTACTCAAGGTAGAAGGTAATAGATTCATGTTGAAATTAATTTTAAAAAAAACTATGTTTACATCATTTTCTTGTTATTGCATTGTATTGAATCTCCAAGCAATAGATGATAGTAGTATTTGATTTTTAAAAAAATTAAGAGGTTTGAAACATGTGTAAATGTATTTTATAATTATTAGTATTCTCTCTTTCAAAAAAAAAATTTAATTGGATACTATGTGTAAATATAATTCATGTTGTGAATAATAAGAAGTTAAAAGGTTGAGATAACTTAGTTGATTTAATTCTTTCTAAACTATTATGTGGGTTATGTAAATAATCAATAAATCTTGTTCATTTGAGGTTTGATTTGACAAGTTTATCTGGTTTTTCGGGTCCATTTAGTGTTCGCACACCTTGATTTGGGGTTTTATTTAATAGATTTTTTATTAGCCGATAGGTTATATATGTTGGGAACCAACCGAAATCGTCATGTCTGATGCTCGTTTCCTGGTCGTGAAAAATAACTTTTCGTGTACTCAACACAATGAGATTGTTGCAGAGATATAATGTGTCGCATTTTTTCTGTAGGATTAAAGCCCTTGAGATAAGGGAGGGTAAGCTATGCACAGGAGAAATGGAGGACAAACCAGGCTGAAAGGACAAATAATTTTGATGATGATTGCAGACAGTTTCATTTTAGGCAATTTAATTCGTTTGGTCTGTAATTGACTCAAACATCTTCTGATTAAGTAGAAAGGATTTCTATCTGCTATGACTCGAGAAAATGGAGGAGCTGAAGTGTTGCCCTACAAATTATCCACCCTTTACTTTGATTGCCATTGTTCAGATGGTCGCCGCTGTCTACAGTGATTGCATTCCTCTTGTCTACAACAACACTTGCTTCACGTGGTCTCAAACCTTTAATCGTTGATGCAAGTTGGTCTCTACTCTAGCTTTGTGCACTATTTCTCATGAGGATGTAGTAAGGGTTTCTCAGTTTTTGCTTATTCTTGTTTTAAGATTCTGACTGTAAATGCAAAGTGAGGGTTTCAATATGCAATATTTTCAAGAAATGGATGTAAAGATTTTTTAGTTTGTTGATTTTTAAAAACTTATTCAAATAAAGTTTCTACACCTGCGCACTAAATCTATTGGCACACCACTACCAATCTAATGAGAAGGAAACATGGGGTATTTGTGGACGTTGGCAATGTTTCACACCAATGGGTGGAGTTTGTCATGGACTTTGGCCGCCGTGGGAGGGAAAAATATTTGCCTAAGGAAATTGGATGCCAAAATAATTTTTGACTCAATTGCAGAGCATGAGGTTACACATATGTGCAACACGTCGGTGGTGCTGAACATGATGGAAAATGTGAACCCATCGAGACAGAAATGTGGCTCACAGGGTGGACCCCTCCATCTGCTGTAATCCTGTGGAAAATAGAAGAGCTTGGCTTCTCCACAAAAAAATTGCGGGGTTGTTGGGGATTTTAATTTAAACAAACTTGCAAAGGTGTTGAGATTGATATCAGGATTCTTAGATCTCTTGTACCAAATACTCTCAACTAACTGTAGATACCTACATTGCATTTGTGAACACGAGTATCATTAGTATTGGTTGTGGAGTCTAACTTTACACCTGCAAATCGAATTCGCTTGAAAGTTTCTGAAGCCTTTTCATAAATCCATTATGCACATATTTGGCAATCACTGTAGTCCATGATATCACATTTCTTTGAGGCATTCTGTGAAAAAGTTCATGCTCCTTGTCTATGCTTCCACATTTTGGATACATGTCCCGGACACCTGCAACGAAAACGTATGACAAAAAGCCCCCTCCCTATTCCAAAACCCCAATTTCACTACACATTGGAAGTATGCTAGCAGAGGTTGTGAAATTCGTCTTAACACCTTTTGTTTGCATTTTCTTGAATGTTTCTAAAGTCTTTTCAACAAATATATTTTGTATATATCCTGCAACCATGGCATTTCATGAGACCTCATTTCTTTGTAAAATTTCAGTATTCATCTCCATGGATTATCTTTGAATACTTCTTCAATAGCTTTCTCTACATACA
Organism: Chamaecyparis obtusa; assembly: GCA_027943335.1. NCBI lineage: Eukaryota > Viridiplantae > Streptophyta > Pinopsida > Cupressales > Cupressaceae > Chamaecyparis > Chamaecyparis obtusa. Next base: position 311,501 of record BSBK01005150.1, on the reverse strand, counting down.
AAAATTTCCTTCCATATAAACAGTAGAATTTGAAGTGAAGGAATCAACAACAAGAATGGTTTGTAGTGTTTTGACAGTGCATGTACAAGGAACGGATTTGGCTATTGGATCAATTCTTTGAGGATGCCTTCATTTGGTGGACCTTGTTGGAAGTGAGAGGGTTAATAAATCTTAGGCTACATGAGACCGATTGAAGGAAGCCCAACACATCAACAAATTACTTTCAACCTTGGAAGTAATTTCAACACTTGCACAATAGAACTCACATGTTCCCTACAGAAATAGAAAGCTAACACAGTTGCTTCAGGATTCCTTAAGTCACAATCCTCCTTTCTTCTATTGATTGTTACAAACTTTATTTGTTATGTTTAGGAGATTGACTTTGTGGATCTCGATGGAGAAGATCATTGTTTGTTGACAGAAGATCATTGTCTTGTGAAATAAGATCACTCTCTATTGATCGTGGAAATCACAGAGAGAAAAAAAATTAAACATGATATCTTCGTGGAACAAGAAGCAAGAAAATGTAAAGACAAGATGATGGTAAATGGACATTTAACCATTCATAGTGCAGCTTCACGAAATGATGTCATGAGGGAAGCTTGTGAATTGGCAAAGCAAGATAGCATTTCTGATATGTTCTACCAGAAGTATTTTTTATAACATTTCTGATACGTTATGCCAATCCAAGGAAGAGCTATCTAGAGAGAGAAGATGTCCAATTATTGATGGAACAAAATGAAGCACGTGTAGGAATCAAAAGGAATGAACTTGACAAAGCAAGATAGAATTTTTGATACATTGGCACTTTTTAATGTTGAATATAATTGCAGAATAAAAGTGAAAAAGAGATTGCAGAAATAAAAGATTAAAATCAATTACAAAGCATGAACACAGATTTATCGTGGTTCACCATCAATTTGATGGCTACATCCACACTCAGGGATTATCTCATATTATTGTCAAGTTCTAAAAAAATACCTTACATTCAGTGAGCAGCTTCATTATGTAAAATAGTCTCCGGATTAATTGAAACATCCATTCGAAATAGACAACTTCTAAATTGATCACACATGCCAATAGAAGTAATTACAAAATGAGAAAGCATTTCGAATTATTAAGGCAACATGTTAATTTGGGCTTCAGTTAACCCAACAATCTCCCACTTGAAGACCAAATTGCTGCTCAGAGATATCCCACCACTGCAGAGTTAATGTCAAAGCTGCACAAGTCCGAGAGAAGCTCTACAGAATTCAATTTCTCCCTCGGAACTACTTTCGTCAACATGTCAGCTGGATTCAACTTTGTGTCAATTTTCTCCACCTGCAGCTTCCCTTCATCAATACAATGGCAAGTGAAGTGATATCGTAACTCTATGTGTTTCGTTCAATTGTGAAAGGCTGAATTTTTTGACAAGTGAATAGCACTATTGCTATCACAAAAGAGAGTGAAAACCGATTGCTGAAACCACAAATCACCTATCAATCTCTGCAACCAAATCATTTCCTTTGCCCCTTCAGAAAGAGTGATATATTCCGCTTCCGTAGAAGAAAGTGCAACCACCTGTTGCAACCGAGAAACCCAACTAATCGCTGCCCCAGCAAAAAAGAATGCATAACCAGTGGTAGAACGTCTTTTATCTAGATCTCTAGCCATATCGGAATCAACATAACCTCGTAGATGAATGTCTTTACCACCAAAACATAAACAACGATCAGAAGTACTTTTCAAATACCTGAATATCCACTATACTGTCAGCCAATGTTGTTTACCTGGATTACTCATAAATCTGCTCACTACTGCCAATGCTTGAGCAATATCTGGACAAGTACAAGTCATGGCATACATTAAACTGCCAATTGCGAATGAGTATGGGACACGCTTCATGTACTCTTTTTCTTCATATGTTTTAGGACACATAGCTAAGGATAACTTAAAATGATCAGCCAAAGGAGAACTCATAGATTTGGCATTCTTCATATTGAATCTATCTAAGATTTTTAGAATATATTTTTCTTGAGATAATTTAAGTTGTTTCTTTTTCCTATCTCTGATTATATTCATCCCAAGAATCCTCTTTGCTGCCCCTAAATCTTTCATAGCAAATCTCTGAGATAAATGTTGTTTTAATTCACGAACTATCCTCACACTATTGCTAGCAACCAACATATCATCAACATAAAGTAATAAAATGACAAACTCACCATTTGGAAGCTTTTTGTAATAAACACACGGGTCTGAATTACAACAAATAAAATGTTGTTGAGTCATGAAGTTGTCAAATTTTAAATACCACTGCCTTGGGGCTTGCTTGAGTCCATACAAACTCCACTTCAATTTGCAATATAGGTGCTCATGACCCGGTTTTGCAAAACCTTCAGGTTGCTCCATGTATAATTCCTCTTCAACATCGCCATGAAGAAAGGCAGCTTTGACATCTAATTGCTCAAGTTCAAGATCCCAAATGACTGCCAAACCTAACACTGCTCAAATGGTGGTCATTCTCACAACTGGTGAAAAAATCTCATTGAAATCAATGCCTTTTTCCTGAGCAAAACCCTTGACAACTAATCTGGCCCTATAACGTTGATGACCTCCCTCTTCCTCTTTCACACGATACACCCATTTATTTTTGAGAGGTTTCCGATTTGGCTTGAGAGGTTTCCGATTTGGCGGAAGAGGAACCAAATCCCAAGTGTCATTAGCATGCAAAGACTCCATTTCTTCATTCATTGCCTCCATCCATTTGGCCGAATTTACATCTTTGCAAGCTTGATTAAAGGTCGCTGGCTCTGCCTCACCACAAAGCAACAATTCATAATCATAGTTATCAGAAGAAAATAACTCAAAATTATCATATTTTTGTGGTAGTTTGCTTTTCCGTGTTGATCTCCATATTTGAGGACCATTTTCTGATTGTAAAACATCTTGGTGCTCTAGATTTTCTTGATTACTCTATAAATTACCTTCAATTGACTGATTGCCTACATTCCATTCGACACTGTGTCTATGTAAATCATTGGGAGCCTGTGAATTACAAAACAGGGGTTGCGTTTGAACCAATGAAGGCTGTGTGTGAGTATTAGAAGGCGGCAGCTAGTGTAACAAAGGTTGCGTATGAGCTAGCAAGGGCAACGTACTTTCAACCAAAGACTGACTGTGGCTTTGATTTGGCTGCGAAACACTTAATGAAGTTAGCGCTTCTCTTATCAGAGGCTGCGAAGTGATAATGGGAGGCAACGAAGTAAACAAAGAAGGTTGCAAACTAGTTATAGGTTGTGTGCTTGTATAAATAGGGGCACCAATATGGGAAGGTAGCATATGTAAATTAATAGATTGCGAACAAATAGGGGTGCTCAAATTTGAAGAAATTACTAAAGGCTAGGAGAAAAACATTCTTAACACGTCCATTTTCAAATAAGTCAACATCAAAATATTCATCAGATGATTTGTCCAAAGGCAGCAAACCTGGGAATTTTTTCTCATTGAAGATAATATCCTGACTGCGAACAATCTTTTTAGCAACGGGATCCCAAAGTCTGAAACCGAACTGATCTTCTCCATAGCCTAGAAAAATGCACCTCTTTGATTTGAAATCAAGCTTTGTTCGTTGTTCTTTCGGAATATGGACAAACGCTTCACAGCCAAACACCCGCAAATGATGATAGGAAATTCTCTTCCCAAGCCATCTCTCCTTAGGAATGTCAAAATCCAAGCGAGATGATGGGGCACGATTTATCAAATAAACTGCAGTGTTGCACGCCTATGCCCAAAACTGTTTGTCCAACCTGGCATTAGAGAGCATACAACGAGCTCTCTCTAAAATTGTCCGATTCAACCGTTCAATTGCTCCATTTTCCTGAGGGGTGAATGGGACCACCTTTATTCTACGAATGTCATTGTCTGCACAGAAATTATCAAACTCCGAGGAACAAAACTCTCCTCCATTGTCAGTTTTCAAACATTTAATCTTATGCCCTATTTGATTTTCGACAAGAGCCTTGAAAATTTTAAACTTGGAAAAAATTTATGATTTTTTATTCAACATGTAAATCCAAACTTTTCGAGTGTAATCATCCAAGAAAGTAACAAAGTAATTTGCTCCTCCAAATGAAGTTACCTCTATGGGACCAAAAAGGTCTGAATGAATGAGTTCCAAAGGAGCGATTTTCTGATCATGGCCTGTCCTCAAGAAGTTGACCCGGCTTTGTTTTCCATAGAGGCAATGTTCGCAAAACTGCAAATCCACTGATTGCAAGCCGGGAAGCTGATCTCGTTGAAGCATTACTTCAAGCCCTTTCTTGCTCATGTGACCGAGCCTCTTATGCCAAATTTATGAGTTGTTGTCCATGACAATCATGGCAACTCCCACTTCACCATGGCATTTTAAAATATAAAGATTACCCAACTTCTTGCCTTTTGCAATCACTAAAACCCCTTTTGTTACTTGCCAATTTTCTAAAGAGAATTTAACATTACACCCAGAAGCAATTAATTGACTAACAGAAATTAAATTTCTTTTCAATAGAGGAACATATCGGACATCCTTTAAAATCCATTGACTGCCATTTTGTAAATTTAAAATTATATCACCCTTACCAACAATTTCCCATTCCTTATTGTCACCAAGGAAAACCTTACCATAAACACCTTCTCTAAAATTTGTAAAAGCTTGCCTGCATGAAGTAGCATGGAAAGAAGCTCCAGAATCAAGTACCCAAGAGTCTGTTGTCATGTCACCCACAGCCAAAATTAAAACACCATCATCCTTTTCACCTACAATGATCGCTTGATTTTTGATGACTGAGTCCTGTGCCTTCTTATAATTCCAACAATTTTTCTTTGTGTGGCCTGGCTTGCCACAAAACCAACAGGCACCCATATTTTCTTTTGACTGCGAGCTAGATTTTGATCTCCTTCAATTGTTAAATTTGCCTCTTTCTGTACTTCTACCTCTATTCCCAATACTTACAGCCGTTAAAGCCTCACCAGACGAGGGTTCCTAATTTTTTCTCTGCATATCTTCACTCAGTAAAGTGGCTGCAACATCATCAAATTTCAACTTGTTTTTGGCAGCCACCGAAGTGCTCACTGCCATCACAACACCTTCCCAGCTATTTGGTAAAGAACACAATAATAAAATAGCTTTGATCTCATCATCCAAATTAATGCCTACAGAAATCAATTGGGTAACTAATGTATTAAATTCATTCAAATGATTGGACATAACCCCTCCTTCTCGCATTTTTAAATTATACAATTTCTTCATAATAAATACCTTATTGGAAGCAGATGCCATTTCATACATTGAAGACAATTTTTCCCACAGCTCTTGTGTAGTTTTCTCTGCAGAGACATTAAATAAAACATTGCTCGACACTGACAGGAAAATTGTAGCTCTTGCTTTTTTGTCCAGCTTCTCCCATTCTTCATCTGATAGAGATCCTTTCCCTTTGGCTTTGCCATCCAATGCATTCGAAAGATCTTGCTTGATGAGAAGAGATTCCATCTGCACTTTCCAAAGCCCAAAATTTTGCTCTGCAAACTTTTCGATTTTCCACTTGTCTGCATCTTCCATGGCTACAGAAGTTCTTCACACTTTCCTGCACTAAATTTCTTCAACCTTCTCTGATACCAATTGTTGAATATAATTGCAGAATAAAAGTGAAAAAGAGATTGCATAAATAAAAGATTAAAATCAATTACAAAGCATGAACACAGATTTATCGTGGTTCACCATCAATTTGATGGCTACGTCCACACTCAGGGATTATCTCATATTATTGTCAAGTTCTGAAAAAATACCTTACATTCAATGAGCAGTTTCATTATATAAAACAATCTCTAACAGATTAATTGAAACAACCATTCAAAATAGACAACTTCTAAATTGGTCACACATGCCAATACAAGTAATTACAAAATGAGAAAGCATTTCAAATTATTAAGGCAACATGTTAATTTGGGCTTCAGTTAACCCAACACTTAACAGGACCCCAAAACCAGCTCTAATGAATACTGGCTAGAATCTTTGCTTTGATTCTATTTCATTAGTCTCACCTAAAGGATCATCTCGAGAGTTATGCAAAGGCATTTTTTACAGACAACCATTTGATACTTAGAATGGAGAGGCATCATCAACACCATCAAGATGGGGGCACTGAGCATTATTGTCAGTATGTTGTATTATTTATTGTATGTTTTCAATTATTATTTTGGTCTATTATTTTTTTTATCAAAAGGAAGCTAAGAACGTTGATGAACCTATTCTAGATGTTGGATGGAAGAGTGGGAAAACTATTGATAGATTTTCATGTTTCCTATGTGGTGTACATAATTTGAGAAGTCCACACTATTGTGATGTTCTTAATACCAATGAGTTATAGTCTTATTGAGGTCCTTTTCTAATATCTTCTATAGATTTTTTTGAGTGTCAATATCTCATCCTATATGCCTTTGGCATTTTGAGTTTGTATATATCTACTAGCTTTAGCCCTCAAGCAATCTTTCTTGTTTGGTTTGTAAAAATTTTAAGATTTTTTAATCTTTGTTTTTTGCTTAGTTTCTTTGCCACTTCCATTTAGTCTCCAAAACTTTGATGTCCATGTGGGCCTTTACACAGAACTGAGTAATCTACATTTCCAAATTGGTTTGTAGTACAATGATTGAAGGCATTTAGCTATTGTGCAACCTATCAGGACTCCATTCAATAATATGCTTAGAGGTCCTTAAATGTCTCTCTGTAAAGGGCTTATTTTATAGAGCTATGATTAAATTCTTTCCTTATAATAAAACAACAAAGATACAATTTAACAATTATTAATGTTTTTTTCTCATTTTATCCTGGATAATGTTTGCATATGTATAGATGAAAAAGTATTTTGTGTTTTTCGGGATAATGGTTGAATTTAATACATTCATTATAATATTCTATGCTATTCATGCATGTTGCTAAATACTGAGAGTGCTCCTAAACCCTAAAGCTTAAAATGCACGGTTGCACAAACAATGAGAGATGTGTGTGAATATAATTGTTCCAACTAATTATCTACATTTTGGACATCATCTTCTTTGTATCTCCATGTATTAAATCTATGCCTAGACTATTAGCATACAATGACGAAAGGACCATTCTTAACCCTATTAGCATGTTGTTACATACTATCATCCACTGTTGGGATAAGATAGACCTTAATCATTAATTAATTCTATGCTTTTGTTTCAATCCACATGTGATACAAGTAACTAATGTAGTATAGTCAAATGTAAGGTTATAGGTTTACATTTTCAATGATCACTTCAAGACGGGTGTAACAAGCTATACTAAGAGAATAAGTATTGTAGAGCCTCACTCTTCATTTTTCTCGCATAATGCATTTTGATATACAATAGCCTATACTTTTCAAATAAGCCTCAAAGTGGTCCTAATTTGGTGATTGGTAGGTGTGAGATCAACTATATGCACATGTTTGAAAAATCCCTGACATACAACATACCATGTTAAGAATTGAAATTCTTGGGTTTGGCTTGTAACTACCATTGTTGATGATAAAATTCTTGACTATATCACATAACAAAGTTGCTCGATGTAAACCATTCAACCAACAAAATTTGTATATTATTTGTTGTCATCGTAGAAATTATGTTGTATTTAAAAATATCATAAAATTAAAAAAATATTAAAAATTTAAATGATTTTAAAATTATTTTACAAAAATTAATGTTAGAAAATGTATAAAATTATATATCTTAAGTTTAATTATAATTTATAATAGAAAGAAAACTAACACAGTGGATGACAATTTTTCTAGATATCAATATTGATTTAGGATAAAATGGATGAAATAATTTCAATGGGCAATTTTTTTTCTTTCTGTACTCTCTAAATTTGTTGTTTTTAGATGGAAAATTTATTAACAATTTTTATGATTAGAAAAATATTTAATTTTTAATCACACAAATATCAATGTGAAATAATTAACACATACGCGTAGTAGCAATGGCATGTCTATATGGTCAAACCATAAATGTGTCTATATGTTTAGATCATAATGAAGTTTTAAGTTATGTCATTGAGATGTCCAAATGTATGAAGCTCTCTTTCTTTTGGAATAACAAAGAATTTAATTGAAAACAATATTCACTCTCCAAAACTAGAATTAACACATTTTGCACATTTTTGTCTAAAATTAACTTAAGGGTTTCATACAATGGAATAGAAGATTCCTAGACCATTGGCAGCAGCCTAGCCTTTAGTTCTCATTAACCTTTGATTTTATATATCTCACATTTTGAAATCATTGTTGAAATGAAAGCAAAGCTTGACACAAAAGTTTAGTGAATTACAATTGATTATTTAGGAGTCATATGCTAAAGAGAATATCCTGATTGTGTAGAAACTAGCAATGGCATCTATTGAGGCAATGGACACGCCAATAGATTATGAACTTACTATATCAATGATCTTAGAAACAAGCTAACAAAGTTTTGCAACCTAGTAATTGGCAATAGTAAAACATATGAATCCTTAATTACGGACATTGTGACATAATGTTGGCTTTTGAGAAATCATGCAAAGATCTTATCCACTTGCTAGGTTATTAGGATTATTCTTGCGAACACCAGGTGTTTTGGGATAATCATCATTAGTAGCCTTAGAGGAATGATCTAATTGACCATTTTCCTTCAAAACATGAAGAGGCATTTTATTCATATCCATCCATTTTAGACATGCTACTGTTGATAAATGTTGTTGAAATTAGCAACGTAGTTGCAAGAACAAAAATTGTTTCTTATCACTTCCATTTTTTTGGAGACACCTCATCTTCCCTCATTTACATTTAGTTGCAGAATAAATTTCCCCACCGTTTTTATGCTCTACATAAATATTTGCCTTTCATTGACACAGAAGATTGTGTTTCATCACGAGGACAGTTGTTTGGTGCATCAACTTTCTATATTTTTGTAGACGTCGCCTCTTCTCTAATTTGTATTTTCAGTAGCACAATAAATTTGTCTGTCATTTTTACGCTCTACATCTAAATATTTGTCTTCATTGACACATAAGAAGGTTGTGTTTCATCACAAGGACATCTGTTTGGTGCATCAACTTTCTCTTTAGTTGATATAGTGCACTATCTAATAATGACATTAACATTGAAAGAAGCCTCACTACAAATCCTAACATTTTTCTATTCTTGATAGTCTTCGCTATGGAAGTTCCTACTATTGTTCATTTTTTATTGAAATGTTTTTTGCTGTTTAAAATTATCATGCTTCCGTCTAGTTTTATGTTTGGTTTGCCTATAACATCTAATGTTCAAGATGCTTTTATGAGAAGAGACTGCCAAAGGAGCTTTAGGTTTGTCCCATCACACTTGCAAAAGACAAGCTCTCAATATTTCATTCATTTTACCAGCAGGTGTATATCATATTTGCTAATACTTTTCATGTTTTTATCATTTCAGGGCTATAAAATTCATTTCATCTTGTGTGAATTTGATCTATAGTTTGCAGTTGTATATCTTAATTGATAAAAGTTTTGGAAGATCGTCATTTGTGTGATTAATATTTTCGCTCAGCCTTTCAATATATTATCAGATATATCTTCTTATCAGCGGAACCATTGCGCACCTTCTTGGAGTGCAATTGCTAGTTTTATTAAATTTAAGTTTATATGTCTTTTGTTGAGTTAGAAAGCTTTTGTTCTGCCAGTCCACGTAACTATGAAAGAAATTGTCTTCAAATGTGCGATGGTCTGTTATTTTATGAAAACAAAATTGGAACATGATAAAACCAATAAACATAATGTCTGGCAAGTAGTGACAAGGTTTAAAATCCCGAGTTATACAATACAAATACAATATTCTTAGATAAGACATGTCGATGAACAAGATAAAGTATTTTTTCTATTATGAACAAAAGAAGTTAATTATTAATTGCAAAATAAATCTATATATGACAAAACCCAACCTGCATCGTTTCTTTTACAAAAAAAAATTGATTCACTGTCCACATTGTGACTCTTTCTAGTGAGTCAAAAAAATAACATATACTATAACATACAGAAAGGCCTCGTACTCTGCTGCATAATGGGAAACCGCCAGTTCTGAGGAGACCGTCTCAATCCTACAAATTCCATATTTCTTAAAAGCCATCCATCTGGATGGAAGTTGCCATCCTGCTGAAACCCTGGTCTTTCCACAATGGTATGACTCGCAGTATTCATTTGTTTCTAGTGAAGGGCAATAGTTATGTCAGATCATGGTTTTTCATAATGGCACAGGATTTCTTCGGACAATTGCAGTCTCTCGAACTGATCAAATGTCCAATACTGAAGATTCATCTCTCGTATAAGAAGCATGACTAGCCAATCTTTTACCATTTTGTTAACTACAGATCCATCTCTTGCAAAACAACATAGACTAACCAATTTTTCCCATTTGGTCAATGAGAGTGCCAATTTGCTCCCCACTCAGAGCCCTTGAAATATTTCCCGGTTCATGCAAATTAAACACCACAACTGCATACAAAAAAACAGCAACAATAAGTCAAACAGTTGTCTGTGTAAGATCAAATGTGCCAAAAACATGCACGAAGAAAAAAGTCATTTAATTCACCTGGAATGCAATTTTCTTCACAAAGAGTAATAGCTGTTATGTCCATTGCAGTTGAAAGACCTTTGGCAGCAAAGTCCCTATATGATATGTGGTCAATTATAGCATTATTGCTCTTTCTGGGATCACAATCATAGACACCATCTACATTTGTTCCTTTCAGAACCACCTCAGCATTAACTGCAAAAGCAAAAGGCTCTAAATAAATTTCTTGGCCTCCTACTTAAAGATAACTCCAAGTACTCCGATGTTTTTTGCAGTTAAAAAGGGAAAAGGTTATAGCATTAACTGCAAAAGCAAAAGGCTCTAAATAAATTTCTTGGCCTCCTACTTAAAGATGACTCCAAGTACTCTGATGTTTTTTGCAGTTAAAAAGGGATAAGGTTGTACTCTCAGAAGCTCGGAGAGCAGCTGCTGTATCAGTACTGAAGAATGGATTTCCAGTCCCTCCACCAAATATGACCACTCTGCCTTTTTCAAGATGACGGATCGCCCGACGTCTAATGTATGGTTCTGCAACCTCTGCCATTTTGAAAGCTGTCTGGACACGAGTTTGAACACCTAAATTCTCCATGGATGCTTGTAGAATTATGGAATTCATGACTGTTGCCATCATTCTGAGGGACATACATCAACTCGTTAGACTTAGCACATATTTTAAAACGGAATGGACCACTTACACTTGCTATCATAGATGCAGATCAAAAAGTATAAAAAAGCATAACATGTTAAGCACAATAATTTTACTATGCCCATACTGAAAGAAATATTATTGCATAGATAGTTTTTTCTCTACAACTGAAAATTTAGCAGAATAGAGAAGACAGGCAAGCAAACACAATAAGGCATCAACACAACTGCAAGACAAACAAATTAAAGTCATTTATGATCCATGGTTTCAACTTTCAATCAATTCCAAACCATTTATGAACTGAAGCATCACAAAACCTTTAATGTTAGAACAATGCAAGTTAAATTCCAGCCATGTCAAAGAACCTAATGACAGCCATGTCAAAGAACCTAAAGGCTACAGTGTAAACAAAATGGAAGATACTAAAAAGATTACTCTTAAGGATTATATTCGGCATATTGCATGCACATGGTGTGAAATCTACTTCTGCTGAGTTGTGTTCTAATTAATTAAGATTCCAATGTATCCTGCTGTTAGGTGCCACATAACCTGTACAAACTGCCTATTCGATTCAGATGTAATTCCTACCCCCAAACACTGTAATCTCCCTTTCCGCAGAGTAGTCTGGAGCAACTAATAAGCCTATTTAATCCCCGTATGCTAAAATTATGGAAAGGGAATTATTTAATTTAATTAATTTATATTATCCGATAAAAGTATATTTAATGGGTGATATTATTAAATTGATTCAATAAGCTTTATAAAGTGACTTAAGTGGAATATTAAAGAATTAATAGTCATTTTATCTCCTGGGTTTGTATAAAATAAAAGAGTGGGAAATTGAAAAGTTCTTCTAGTGGCTTCCAGTAATTATTAAAAAATGACATTTTGAGGCTAATTTTGTTATGCTAAGATTATTTTTCTTACTGTTCGACTCTGGAAGGTTTCTTTGGAGCTGGAAACCCTAAGATGGAAACCACAAGGGTAACTGGATTTGGTAGTGAGACTAATCTGCCCTAGCCAGATGTTGGAGAGATTAATCAAATTTCTTATAGTGATTTAAAGCAATAGAAATTTGTAAAATTTGTAATCTACATGGAAATATATTATTGAATATGTTTGGTGACCAGTGATTGCTATTGGAGGTTATACTCTTGGGCCAACTAGAGATCACATTGGGCATTGCATTTGCAGCCATTTGGAGGTTGTGAGTTTGAGTAGTGCTGGTTAATAAGATTTATAACCTAGTAGTGGATTTTAGCATATGCATAGGGGTCATGGTTGGAGTTAGTGACAGGAACAAGGGTCAACTTGTATTTTGAAGCACTTAGTATTTATTTTTGGTCACCTATCTACTGATTGCTGGGCGTAGCAATATTCTATACGTGGGCATTATCTCAGTTCTGGGTAAATTCATAGCTGGAGCACTTGGGTGACTACTTGTGTAATGATGTTTGGAGCTGGATGTGGAGAAATTTCTGAACACATTATTTGTATTTCACTTCAGTCTTAAATCTGCAGTGTACTCTGTGAAGACATTGGTTATCATTTCCAACCGGTTCACTCCAGAAAACAATATCTCTGCACTTCATTTTATTGCTTCAATGTAATCTCAATTCTTGCATGTTCCAGATTTTGGCAAATAAAAGGATATATTGATCCTTAAATGTGAGTTTCAGCCTTTTTCGTATTTCTGTTTCAAGAGGATTATTTCAGTATTGTTGCTTAAATATCAAGTCTGATTACGTTATCAGTCTGCACTATATATTCTTCATTGAGTTGCTAAATAAGCCCAGATGTATTAAGCTATGCGTTCATTTCTAAGTTGAAAAAAAGAGAATGTTTTCACAAACTGAAAATCAGAACCTCACAAACTATTTTAAATCCATGCAATCTGGTTGGTCATTGGTTCAACAATAAAACAGTAGAAATTTGGGAGGGAAAACCCAGTAGGGATTTAATAGTAGTATCAAAGTAGTGTATCCTTCCAGCCTGGAGGGTTGATTGCAAAATTTCAGTGTTATCCGGGGATTCATTTCCAGAATAATTTGACCCATCCCAGAAATTTGGAAACTTCAGGAAACCCATCCACTGGCTGTCCCAAAAAACTAATATTTGAATTTTGACAATTTGTTTGACTTCCGCTCTCAGGTGAAATCTCAATTTAAATTGTTTAATACAAACGTTATATGTTAAGGTTCTATAATGTATACAAGCATGCTTTATTCATGTTTCATACTAATATTTAAAATCTCCATATATATTTTAAATTTTCCCTATTTTTTATATAGCTGTCCCCACTGCTGCCCCTGCTTCGGGAAAAAAAATCTGTCCTGGAAAGCCGCTTCCCCTGTCCTAAAAACCTGGGGTAACATAGTTGCAAATGTTTAGTTGACATGACTTGGGTATTCAGTAATGCAGCCTTATACACATCTACCTTACACACAATTATAGCTTCGGAAGAAATAGATCTAACCCTAACATGGAAGAACAACAAGAAATTGATCCATTTGCAGAAGGTGAAAAGGGTTGACATAAATATTGATGTGATTTCCTTTTCAATCTGCACTATATATTCTACATTAAGTGGCTAAATAAGTGGCCCAATCACACTAGTTCAGTCAGAATTTTTAAGACATCGAATCAACTGCAAAAAGTAAATTTCAGTCAAAAGGATTCACATGCATGAAAAATAAAGATAAGAAGCCTTTTCAAAAGGAGTGGCCCAAGAAGGACGAATTGAATGATGAGGTTCTTAATGAATTGTGCAGAAAGAAATTATGTTTCAGCACCAAGGAGGCTCGGGAAAGAGAATGTGGAAGAAGAGAAAGCAGAGCAAACTTAGGGCAGTGTGCATACGGATTCCAATGATGAGCACTTGAGAGATGAGGAGCATTCACCCAAGGAAATGAGAGGTGGAACTGTTGTTAACTTATCAGAGACACCCAAGTGGAGTCTTGCAGGGGCAAATGGTGTTAGTCTTAGTAGACAGTGGGGCAACCTATGATTTCATAGACTCGGCACTGAAATCTAAGTGGGGAACATAAACTGAAGACTTTGAAGGATTTGATGTTATTGTAGCAGATGGTTTAATATGTAATGTACATGGCGGTTACCTCAGATGAGTATTACAGTAGGTAATTACACTGTTACTAATAACTTCTATGTGGACTTAGGGGATACTAATGTCATATTGGTGATACAGTGTCTATATTCCCTTGGAAAGTACACTCAAAACTTTTATACTATGGAACTTAAGTTCAGAGTGGATGAGAAGAAAGTTGTGTTGAGAGGCACGTCCAATGGTTCTCCCAGGATCGTGCCAGTGAAGAGAATGGAGATTATTTTTAGACATGGTGATGTGGCATGGGCAACACAATGTTTGATTTCACCTAAGGTTCCTACAGGTGATAACAATCAGTATCATGTGTACATTTAGAAGGCATTGGACAAACACACCTTGGTATTCAGTGAAATTCCTCCAAGGAGACCTCCAGATAGAGGGTATGACCATACTATTGTGTTGGAGGAAGGTTAAAAGCCTGTCATCGCTACTCCTTACAGGCACCCCAAGAAATTTAAGGAAGAAATAGAGAAAGCCATTGAGGAGCTATCGGACATGGGGCAGTTAGACTCAATTCATATCCCTTTTCCTCTTTGGTTGTCCTAATGAAGGACAGGACCATTATTTTGTCACTGAAGAGAATGGAGAGTATTTTTAGACATGGTGAGGTGGCATGGGCAACACAATGTTTGATTTCACCTAAGGTTCCTACAGGTAATAATGATCAGTATCATGTGTACATTTAGACGGTGTTGGACAAACACACCTTGGTATTCAGTGAAATTCCTTGAGGGAGAGGTCCAGATAGAGGATTTGAGCATACAATTGTGTTGGAGGAAGGTTCAAAGCCTATCACCACTACTCCTTACAGGCACCCCAAGAAATTGAAGGAAGAAATAGAGAAAACCATTGAGGAGTTGTTGGACATGGGGCAGTTAGACTTAATTCAAGTCCCTTTGCTTCTTTGGTTGTCCTGATGAAGGACGGGACCATGAGGATGTGTATAGACTACCATGCCTTACCTTGAACAAAAATACAATTAAAAAAAGATACCCTATTCCTAGGATAGATTAATAATTAAACAAGTTTCACAATGTAGTGTACTTCTCAAAGATTGATCTTAGATTAGGCTATCATCGAATCAAAACGAGGGAGCCAGATATTTACAAGTCAACATTTTGGTCTCACTATGGACACTAAGTTTCTAGTCATGCCATATGGGTTGACCAATGCTTCAACCACCTTTTAGTCCTGTATGAATCATATCTTTAACAAACAATTGCAAGAGTTCCTTTTGGTGTTTTGTGATGGCATACTTATATACAACAGGATGTGGGAGGAACATTTAAAACCTAAGTTGCAGGGTTTGTACCCACTGACCTCAAACCGGGTTCGGGTATGCACTTGGTACGGGTGCGTTTGTGGGTACTTGTTAGGTGCACACCCAGCACTATGGGTGTGCACACTTGTGCACCCACAGTGTTGGGCACGCACCTAGCATGGACCTCAACACACCAATGGGCCCGCCCAAAATAAAGTGGGCCCAAACATAATTAAAAAGCATTTTTTTCTTCCTAGCCCTAAAACAGCCTGATATGTGGCCTTCAAACACACATTCATTTCATTTTTACCTCAGATTTTGCTCTCATAATACTTTCTCACCATACTGGCATTTTGAAGGAAGGTGACTGTATTGGAAGGAGATTAATTGTGGAGTGCCAAATTGCTTCCACAAAGGAGATTTAAGTGTTTAGGGTATGAATTTAAACCCTATTCTTTAGCCTTTTGATGAATTTTTTCAAGATTTTGATGGATTTTTTCAAGTTTATGAAGAAGTTTTTTAAGTATGTTTTTTTTCCATTTTTTTTATAGACTGCAACAATGGCTAGTAGTCAAAGTTCAGTGGGTGGGGAAAGAAGTCAAAAAAATCAAAATTGATAAAGCATCTCCTTTATGGAGACATACCACAAGAATTTCACAACTTCCTGGAGGTAGGGGATTTATTTGGAAGTGTAATTTTTGCAATGTACAATGTAATAGCTCTTATTATCGAGTGAAACTTCATTTTATGGGCCCTAGTGGTAAAGGGATTAATATGTGTGAAGGCCCAAATAAGAAGGGGTTTCTTGCTATACAAATAGTAGCATTTATAAAAGAACAAGAAGATGCTGACAAATTGATTGCAAGAGGAAAACAAAGTGGTTATAGTTCCAAAAAGAAAAAGAAAAAATGACATTACCCTCTCAAACAGTTGCGGCCTCCAAACATCCCTTCTTGCCTACACCCTCTATTAGCACTGTTTATTTTCTCAGCCAAGGCTTTGTGTTTTAAATTTTTCATAATTATAATCCATGTCCTCATTTCTCCAAAGAAACTGGTTCATTTTGTTCCTTAAACCCTAGGAAGGGTCTTGTTTCTAAGCCCTAAATGTTCGTTATAAAATAAAACCCTAAGTCTTTCTTGAACGATCTAATTGTTCGTTACCTTTTCAAGCCACTTAAGTTCCTTTTTCGCACATGTCTTAAGTCATTGTCGGGCGGGGCCAAGTCCCTTAAGTTCTTTTTATCTAGCGGCCCCATTAATTTTTCCTAAATCTCGACATATTTTAAACCTTATCAAAGTTTCTTTTAATCTAACGGTGTGCGTAATCCCGCAATGAAAAGTTGATCGAACAATACCCTTCACAAGATCGCGCTAGCTGTCCGATTTTCCAGTCAATAAAACGGTGACGTCAGTGGAGCCGAAGGATAAAGGCATGTAAAGGTTCGGACA
Source organism: Chamaecyparis obtusa (assembly GCA_027943335.1). Taxonomy (NCBI): domain Eukaryota; kingdom Viridiplantae; phylum Streptophyta; class Pinopsida; order Cupressales; family Cupressaceae; genus Chamaecyparis; species Chamaecyparis obtusa. Next base: position 294,418 of record BSBK01005150.1, on the reverse strand, counting down.
AGTTTCTTTGGATCTAACGGTTGTCGTGATGCCTTAATCAAAAGTTGAAAGGTAGATAGTGATCACGGGATCACGCATGTCGTCCGATCGTCCAAGTTAACAAAAAATTAGTGAGTGGGCTCAGAATCAGTTAAAATAAAGGCAGCCGTTGGATTAACTCAATCCAACAATGATCGTGGAACATGAATAGTAAATGGGGCCGAAGGGTACTCAGTTTCGATTACCGTCAGATCAAACCCAATTGGACGAAGGGCGTGAAGCGTCAATGGAAAGTTAATCAATCATTACTAATCAAGGGATCCCGACGACCGTCCGATGTGTTTCAAAAGAAGATCAACGGTCATGTTTTAAACTTCTATCTTTGGTGCGAAAGGTTCCGTTTTTTGCCCCTTTAGTTGCAGGTTTGAATGTCGATGAAGTAATGGCAAAGCATGCGGTCGTGAGATTGAAAATTTATTGCATTTTTCTCTTGAATATAAACAAATAAGGCATTCATTTCAAATTACAAAAGCTCCAAGATTTTCAGAGCGACTAAGTGGAGCAAAATTGCAGAGCACCTTGTGTTTTCTGGCGAAATATTTACCGGGTGAGTGATTCTGTGAACTATTATGTTTCTGCCATCTTTTATCTACGAGTTTTATTGTCAGGGTTCAGAGAAGTGGGTTTTTTGTGTGCTAAATTGAATATTGAACCCTAAGTTTTACGATGGCACCACAAAGAGAATTAAAGGAAAGGTTGATTACCAAGAGAGGGTTGTATGTGATGATTTTCTTGAACAACTTGATCATTCTACCAATGACTCATCTAAGTGGAAAGAATTTGTGCCCAAAAACCCTCGTCTTAGAGTTGCAGATGGATTATATAATAAGGGTAACTATATGAGGGATGCAAACATTGGTGTGTCTGGTTTGGTGTTGTTCAAAGTAGGGTTTGGACAAAGACATGTTTTTGCCCTTAGTAGTAATGTATGGTAGTTTGATGTAGGGAAACTGGTAGTTCCAAATGTTTTTATGGATACAGACATCCTACACCAAGTGCCTAAGAATTATGACCATGCAGCAAGAGTGGTCAGGGATGTGAATGGGAGCCCTCTAGTTAGTATTACTGCTGATGAGATTAGAGAGGTGTTCCAGTTGAGTGAGCCTTCTAATGCCCTAGAAAGAATAGATTTTGATGAACTCAGAGAGGTTTACAACGCACAGAGGGACTATCTCAAGAGTGGTCCTTTAAGAGAGTTTTTTGATAGGGTGGGACGATTGACTGTGGTAGGACCGAATACACTAGAGCCCGTCAAGCTAGATTACTTTAATCTAAAGGCAAAGGGTATGTATTGGTCTTTATGTCAGATTTTTGGTGAGGATTCAAAAACAGAAATGCCAGTCCATTACATGTTCATGATGGCACAGATCTTGCACCCCTATCTAGCAGTAACTTTTGATTTTGCCCCTTTCCTTGCTGAGTTGATTCATAATGGACTAATGGGCATTCAGAGATCTAAGGTAGAAAGACCTTTTGGATGGTATTCCTTGCTAATGCACATGTTCCTCTACAAGGGTTCAGATTATTTTGAAAATGAAATGGATTTAATGAAAGAAAAGGATGGTGACGAGATGTCAGTCCAATTGTGGAATTTGAACATGACATGGGATAAGAATGAGGCCAATTTTATAACTTTTGATAGATGCTTTGCATCTAGACTTAGGGCCCTATTGTTTTTAGAGAATCCAAGAATTCCAAAGGCATTGTTAGCTTTTCTTAGGCCAAAACAATTTGCCAATGATATCAAGATAGTGCATAATTGGGGAAATATCATTTTGTACCATGTCTCAACTGTTTTCAAAGTGTATGGTTTTAGAGGCATTCCATTTATTTTGCCATACAAAGTGCCTTAGAAGGTTGGCATAGCAGAGATCCTGAGGCAGATTGGAGGATTGCAGGATATGGCTTTCACTGGGAAAGGCAGGGGATCCAATTTTCCAACCATCACCATAGCACACCAGTGTTGATATTATGGCCTTTACGGCAAAGATCAACCATCTTGGAGAAAGAGGAAATAATAATAAATATATTGGAAATATTTATTATAATTCGATTTATAAATAATAATATTAAATATGGGTGATATTCATTATTTATTGTTTATAAGATATTCTTTATATGAGTAGCATTTTAAATAAATAATAAATATAATAAGGATATTTATTATTACTTGGGAGGGCCCAAGTCGGCCACCCTTGAGGTGGTTGAATTTACAAATCATACTCATATATAAGAAGTTCAATCCTTGAGAGAAAGATCATCAAAAACATAACATGATTCTCTCCCCTCAAGGATCAAATTTCTTATCTCATATGCAAATTTGTCAAAGTGCAGGAGCGAATTCATTGAGTGAATACTTTAAGCGAATTTGGCAAAGTGTTGGAGTGAATTCATTAAGTGAATGCATTGAGCGAATTGTGCTGGAACAAGATAAGCAAATGGCATATACATAGATCGGCTATGTATAGAAGCAACGATATAATAAATCAGATATATGGTATGAACATGATCAGATGTATGATACGAGCTTTGATAGCAGACTTGTTTATTGCATAGGCTGTGATTTACATCAGCCGCCAAGTGCAGTCATTAACAGCGAATGCACTGCGTATTACATCAATCACTAAGTGCAGATCGATAGTGATTCAAGAACACTTTGTTGAACAGATCTGGGCAGATCGGTGACACCTTGAAGCTGAGTTAAATAAAGCCCTAGGTGGGCTAACTTGGCACATGTTGAACACACATGTAAAGGGATGTTTGTGGGCTGGTTGGACCTATTACTATAAGGCTAATTCAAAGACCTAGGGCAGACTTGAATAAGCTATCTTTAAAAGGACAAAATTGGTACAGGTTTGAAGGCATCATTTCCGGGTACTTTCTTTCCTTATTTGTGATTACTATTTTATATATTGTGCTTAGTGTTTGGAAGACCTCTATAGTTTGCATTTTCCTTGCATAAATCTGAAAATATCTACATGGTATCAGAGCCTAGGTAGAGAAAAAGATCAATTTTTCAGAATTCAAGTGCAGTGAGCGCCATACCGGGGTTTGGCCCAGAAATAGTAATTGACTTTACTTCTTATTATGAGGGTTTTTTATTTGCATTGGTTGTCTTCTATTTATTGGTTGCTACAATTAACCGATTGACCTCCTAGTGCATATTATCTTCTCTTAAGGCATATTTTCAAATTGCCCTTCCATTATTGGTTAGATTCAGGCTACCAAGAAACATACCTTGAGAGGGAATTTTGATCTTGTTAGAGTGAGAAGATAGGATTATCCAGAAGGAGTAGGTCACCTTGAGTAACATATACATTGGTATGACTTAATTATGGGTATGTGGTTTAAGAGGGTGTTCAATCATGGGCTCACTTAATTTTGTGTTATGAACTCCTTCCTTATGTCATGTTGATTACTTGCTATGGAAGCATACTTTGCATTGACATATTTCTGCATAGATGCATACTTTACCTTAGCATATGTCTTACTTATGTTTGGGATCATACACAGCTGATTAGCAGCATACCTTGCATCAATTATACTTATGTTATGCATAGTTACATTGACATATTTCTGTTATGACACATGTTATACTTTACGCTGTTATGAGAACATACACAACTCATTGTTAGTATAACTGATTAACTGTTTTCTTTATTGATGCATGGGTGCATACATAATTGGTTAATGAATGTTGGAACATAATTGGTTAATGAATGTTGGAACATACTTACATTGGCATATGTTGTGTATGTTACATTTTACAATTGGCATATTTTATGTATTTTTTGTTGTATGCATGGGAGCATACTTTATATGGATATATGTTATCCTTTATATATGCTTTGCTATTGATCATATATATGTGTGAATACATTTCTTTAAAGAGGGAACTACATTGCATCTTGCTGTGATCACATTGCACCTGGTTATATGTTGGACAAATTTGGTTACTCTTATGTGGTGAGACTTATGTGATTACTCTTATGCTTATGGCTAAGACTTGTCTATGGATACTAGATGAATTATGCTTGTTCTATGAGAGAACTACATTTGGATATTGGTTATTACATTTGGCTACATTTAGTATACTTAATATGAATGTATGGAGCATACGTCATTTGTATACTTTAGCATGTATGTATGGAGCATACTTTAGTGGCTTATTGTGTATGTATGGATCATACTTTCTTTTATAGCTGAGTCTATATTCATTGATTATAGCTGAGACTATATTACATGTGGTTCTATGTGTGAACACATTTCTTTTACATTGAACTTGATTCTTATGATTATAACATGATATTGGTTACTCTTATGCTTATGTGGATTCATGAGATAAGATTTTGATTATGAGATAAATTTGGTCATGATTATTCATTTGGTTACACTTATGCTAATGGCTAAGTTGTTTCTTATTGGATACTAGGAGAATGTCATGGATTTGATATTCTTCTCATGGATCAGGGATCCATTGTTGAGCATTTGGTGGACATCATGGACTTTATGTCTGGAGACCATTGCTCTGAGCATTTGGTGAATATCATGGACTTGATATTCGATATACCAATGCTCATGATATCATGGACTTGATATCTCGTGGATCAAGGATCCACATCTGAGTAATTGGTGGACATCATAGACTTGATGTTGATAGGCCATTACTCCGAGCACTTGGTGAATATCATGGACTTGATATTCATTAGACCAATGCTCTTAACATCATGGACTTGATGATACCATGAATATCATGGACTTGATATTTTGATGGCTGAGTCAAGGTGACTCGTGGATCTAAGATATCCACAAATTGGATAGAAAACATCATGGATATGATGTATGAGTCATGATGACTTAGGGTTGGTAAACATCATGGACTTGATGTTATTATTTATTGTTTATAAGATATTCTTTATATGAGTGGCATTTTAAATAAATAATAAATATAATAAGGATATTTATTATTACTTGGGAAGGCCCATGTCGGCCACCCTTGAGGTGGTTGAGTTTACAAATCATACTCGTATATAAGAAGTTCGATCCTTGAGAGAAAGATCATCAAAAATATAACATGATTCTCTCCCCTCAAGGATTGAATTCCTTATCTCATATGCGAATTTGTCAAAGTGCAGGAGCAAATTCACTAAGTGAATAATTTAAGCGAATTTGGCAAAGTGCTAGAGCGAATTCATTAAGTGAATGCATTGAGCGAATTGTGGAACAAGATAAGCAAATGGCATATACATAGATCGGCTATGTATAGAAGCAGTGATATAATAAATCAGATATATGGTATGAACATAATCAAATGCATGATGCGAGCTTTGATAGCAGACTTGTTTATTGCATAGGCTGCGATTTGCATCAACTGCCAAGTGCAATCATTAATAGTGAATGCACTGCGTATGTACATCAATCACTAAATGCAGATCAATAGTGATTCAAGAACACTTTGTTGAACAGATCTGGGCATATCGGTGATATTACGATAATAGATAGTTTCTAATTTTATCTCTCTTTCATCTATTTCTAATGGTCACTCTTTTTGTAATGTTTCCATAATCTCCTTCTGTTTGTTATGGAAACTTTCTCTTTCTCTCTACAAGAATGTTTCTATTTCCTCTCTTCTATTCATTATAGAAACATTCTCTTGTATTTTGTATATATAGATCATTCATGATCATTGTTTAATAACACATTCATTATTTTACCACAGTATGGTATCAGAGCAAATTCTTGGCCTCTTCGAAAATCTTTAATTTCTTTTTTTAAATTATTAGTTCAAGATTTTCAAAGCTTTTTTGCCCCAAGTGTGCTCAAAATTTGCATTTGTTTTTCCTCACCCGCCCATCTAGAGTTTTTGCATTTTCGACTAGGATTTTTACCCTTTAGTTCAAGTCGGAATTTTTTTTTGATTGCAAATTCCTTCTGGGTTTTTCGAGAGCTCAAGTAGGTTTTCTATTTTTTCTCGGTGCCTCAATTTTCGAGCCAGCAAATCCAAAATCTGACAGCATATTCTTGGTGGGTTTTTGCAAATATCAACTGGGTCAGTCTTGCTTTTTTCTGGGTGCATCATTTTCCGTGCCTTGATTTTCGAGCCAGCATATTCTATTTGAGGTTTTTGAGTTCTTCACTGGGTGTCTTCAAATTTTTTGGGTCTTCTGTTAATCTGCCTTGAAGTTTGTGCCCTTTTCTAATTTTTCACGTTTTTTCTTTGAAAAACGTGCTATGGCATCTCACCAGTCTTATACTTGAAGGCAGGCAGTGTTTCATCGGAAAGAACTACAACACCTGGAAGCAATGAATGTTAATGATTTTCGAGTATCGTCGCCTTGAGGCGCTTGTTCAAGGCACCAAGACTCATCCTACCACAGCCGATGCGACTCAAGACAAGTTTGATGAATGTAATCGTGAGGCGGTTATGCTCATTAAGCTTTCAGTAACTGATGATCAGCTGCCTCAAATCCCGTTTAGCAAGACAGCTGCAGAGATTTGGACAATATTGAAGGACCTCCATTTGACATCAAATAAAAGAAAAGCCTTCTTTCTGAAGAATCAGCTATTCTCCATTATTATGGATGAGAATATGTCCTTACAAGAACATCTTTCCAAGATTAAGGACATCAAGGATCAGCTTGAGGCCATTGGCCGTACAATGGAGGAAGAGGACATGGTGGTCATTACTCTGAAAAGCCTACCATCGTCCTATGAGCACTTTATTGAGACGCTCAACATTACTACAACTAATGTTGACCTGAAGTTCTCAGATCTGTGCACCAAACTTCTGCAACAGGATCATTGGAAACAACAGTTTGGTAGCAGTGCTCCTTTGTCCTCCTCTCAACAAGCATTTTCAGCCCAATCCTTTCACAAGGACAAAGGCCCATCTCATTCATCAGCTTCGTCTCAGGATAGCTCCAAGAAGAATATTCGGTGCAACTACTGCCACAAATTTGGACATATGCTTCGAGACTATAGGGCTCGCATTGCTTCTGATCAGCAGAAGCAGGGTAGAACCCAGCCATAGGCCAATGTTGCAGAACATGTAGACCTCTCTGATCAACCCGAGGCTGCCTTTTACGCTTTCTGAGGACGTGCAAATTTCTGTTTTTTTTAAGATAGATTGACCATTAAGGGAGGGTATTACAATAATAAATAGTTTATAATTTTATCTCTCTTCCGTCTATTTCTAATGGTCACTCTTTTTGTAATGTTTCCATAATCTCCTTCTATTTGTTATGGAAACTTTTTCTTTCACTCTAAAAGAATGTTTCTATTTCCCCTCTCCTGTTCATTATAAAAACATTCTCTTGTATCTTGTATATATAGATCATTCATGATCATTGTTTAATAACACATTCATTATTTTACCACAATAGGTGACACCTTGAAATTGAGTTCAATAAAGCCCTAGGTGGGCTAACTTGACATATATTGAACACACATGTAAAGGGATGTTTGTGAACCATGTTGAGCACGTTGTGAACCATATTGTGAACCATGGTGAGCACATTGTGAAGGTTGTCTTGAGTTCCTAAGAGGGGTTCGTCTCCTATAATGATCATGTCGTGAAGCGTTTCTTCCTCTAGGGCTAGGAGATCGTGAAAGGTGTTCTTGAACCTCTTCCACTTCGTGGAGTCTTAGGAGGGGTGGATGGAGGAGAGTTGTTTCCACCACCAACATGCATGTTGTTAAATTGATCATTAAGTTGTTGAGCCAAATGTCTATCTTGCTCTTCCTAGAAGGCTCTCCTTTCTATCTCCAACAAGGTTTGTCTCTCCGACTCTAGGAGTCTAAATTGCTCTTCCTTTTCAGCTTGTTCGTCTAGGAAGGCTTTCTTTTCACGCTCAATTCTCTTAAGTCTTTCACTCGTGTATCTTGAAGGTGTTTTGAGCGGTGAACTTGGTCATGAATGTCTAAACAAGTCATTGGTGTATGTTGCATTCACACGAGTGTCATAAGGTTCATCATCTTGGTTTTCATGTTGTGATTGTTCTTCTTGATAGGCTTGTCTCTTATCTCTTTCAGCCCTTTGGTATGCATCCAGATATCTAGTTGAGATAAGGGGTGAGACTGGTCAATTTTCACGAGAGGAACTGCCAAACTAATTTTAGGATGCATACATTTGCATTCTTTGACTACATGCGTTCCCATAAAGATCACACATTAGTCAAAAAAAGGGGCAAATGTATGCACCCTAGAATGGTTGCCTAGACTATGGACCCCCATTCTTCAATTTGTCAAATGACGGAATCAATTTATCAATTTCCTAAATCAATGTCTTGCAATATTTTCAATTCAAATCAATTTCCTTGATCAAATCGTAATTAAATCAATTATTTCAATATTTCCTAAAGTTTGATCATTTTATTCTAAGTCTTATTTAATTAAAAGAAAACATCTATTTTAATTAAATAAAATAATCTTATTTAATTAAAAGAAAAACTTTCCTTCTAATTAAATAAAATAATCTTATTAAAAGAAAATCCCTCTTTTAATAAAATCCTCACTTAAATCTCTCTTTGTGATGAAAAAAAAAATAAATCAAATAAAAATTATTTTTTTCTCTACACTTTGAATGCACATATTTTTAAGTGGTGGGCTTTTTCCTCTTACTTGCCTTTTTAGAGATTTATCCCACATTGCTCTTGAGGATGCATTCCTCGACACTTTCCTTTATAAGGAGCCCTCTTCTTCTCATTTTGGGATCCAGATTTTATGTTATTGTTATGTTGTAGGTTTGGAGAGCGATTTTGAAGGAGAGTTTTGAGCACTTGAGCTTGAACATTGCAACTTCTTTTTTCTTGTCTTCTACTCTTATGCATCCATGGCAATCCATTTAGATTACTCTTGCACTTGCATGTTAGATTAGATTCATATTTCATTTCATAGAATAATCTTGCATGCGTATTTCCTTTCATAGATTAGTTTGTTTTTATGGATTGTTATCATATAGAATAGCTTGCATTTTCATTTGCATGCATATTTGATGATCATGGAGACTAGCACTCTTACTTTTCTTCTTTGAATCTCTCATTTTATGGTGTACTTGCATGGGCACAAACTAGGTCTAAACTGAAGGCCTCCATTATAAACCCTTGCACTCCATGAATAAAAAGTTATGAGTCGCCATTTGAGACCTCATTCTTGAGCAATATTGGATATAATGACTCATAGAAGTGTGTCAACATTTTAGCACACATTTTGGCGCCCACCATGGGGCATCGAACCCACGACCACAAAGTTAATTTTTATGAGTTTTGTGATTAATTTCTGGGTTGTTTTTCCAAAAATCCGACTAATGTTTTTATTGGTACGTGCACATATGACATGATACAGATCCGAAATTTATATTTTTGGAAAGCTATTTGAGTTAGCTTTCATTTGATGTTCATTTTAGTGCAGACTGGTCAAAACCTGAATTTTATGAAATCCGACTGACGTTTTTATTGGTACTTGCACATATGACATGATACAAATCCGAAATTTATATTTTTGGAAAGGTATTTGAGTTAGCTTTCATTTGTCGGTTGGTTTGAATTAATTTTGTCTTGATTTGCAAAAGTTATGATCGATTTAGTGCAAACTGATCAGAACCTGATTTTTATGACAGCAGGTTTTTCGATTATCAAATGACATTATCTTTGACTAACCTGATTTTCTAACACGTGAGGTTGACAAGTTGTGTTTTTTTTTATGGATTTTTATAACAGTGGGTTGCATGTGCAGGAATAGGTAAGTTTTTCATAATAGTGGTTTGGGTTGGTTGTGTTCTCTCAGCGGTTCATAAACCCGCATCCGTGTTCTCTTGTTTTTGCTTGTTGCCCTTGATCGTGAGAACACTTTGGACTTGCATGGATAAATGACAAAACGCGTGCATTGCTTTGGACTTGAGGTATTTTGTTGCATCTGTATAACATTTGGATTTTGGAAATAAAAATGAACCTCTCATGTGTTTGACTTGAGTGTTTCTCGCTTTCGTAAATCACACTTTCAATTTTTGCTCTAAAGGAAAAAATGCATCTAGATTTTCTTTCTCGCATATATGTTTCACATATTAATTAGGCCCTATGAACACTATTTGTGGCATTCTTGAGAAAGTGGGCTTCATTCGCTTGCCTTACATGCAAAGCTCTTCTCGATGATAGATCCCCTTGTAGGTATGGAAGGACTTGCTATCATCTCATTGTCCCACTTGGTTTAGTTTTCAACATTTGATGGTGCGTTCTCTCTTGGTCCCATTTAGAGAGATCGATAGTCATTGTTGTCGGCATACAAACCTTGGTGAGGTGATTTCAACTTAGCGTGTCAATTAATTTGCTTGCTATGTCTGGGTGAGGTGAAGAGGCTAGAGGAGTATGCTCTGTTCCCTTTTGGGCACATCAGAAACTTGGAACCCTTGAATCCGAGCTAAGTCCCCATGTGGTCCATATTGTGAGTCTTCCTTGTTAGAGAGGGTTAACCATAGTGGACACTCTCTTTATTGGATAAACCGAGTGGACGGAACCTCAAGCGGTATTAGTCATTCCAGTCGTGGAGCAACAACCGCTATATAAATGTCCTTGTGGAAGAAATCTCCACAGGTATGGTCTCTTGTTGGATTGTCGGATCTCCTCAGCATCTCCTGATTGATTAAATTCTCGAACTGTGTCAAAACCCCGGTGCACCTGAATTGGATTTCGACCACTTGAGATTGCAAGAGTTGCAGAGTTAACTATTACAACGAACCATAGTGCAACCAACTTTTTCTTTTCTATAACTATGTGCGTGACTGAAAAACATTTTGAGAACCTACACAAGTAGAGTCCTTAGGGAGTAGAATACTATGTCACTATTCTTGTTCATGCGCAAGATTGCTTTATCCCTTGCTCTTGTTTGAAGACAATTGTTTGCTTGAACTCCCTGATTGATGTCTTGTGTGCCTGATTAATGATAAAAATTTGTTAATGCATCTAGTTGGTCAATTAAAACGAACAACTGAGTTCCCGAGTCAAAAAACCTACTTTTTACAACTTGTTGTCAGCACCTGTCGCCTGTTAGTTCACCAGGCTGTCGTGCGATCCATCCTGATACTGTGGGGCCCTGATATCAGGATGGATCGCACCACAACCTAGTGAACTAACAAGGGACAGGTGCTAACAGCAAATTGTAAAAAGTTGGTTTTTTGACTCAGGAACTCAGTTTTTGTTCGTTTTAATTGACCAACTAGTTACATTAACAGATTTTTATCATTAATCAGGCACACAAGACAGCAATCAGGGAGTTCAAGCAAATAATTGTCTTCAAACAATGAGCAAAATATAAAGCAACCTTGCGCATGAACAAAAATAGTGACATAGTATTCTACTCTCTAAGGACTCTACTTGTGTAGGTTCTCAAAATGTTTTTCGGTCACGCACATAGTCCTAGAAAAGAAAAAGTTGGTTGCACTATGGTTCGTAATAATGGTCAACTCTGCAACTCTTACAATCTCAAGTGGGCAAAATTCAATCCAGGCACACTGGGGTTTTGACACAGTCCGAGAATTTAATCAATCAAGAGCTGCTGAGGAGATCCGACAGCCCAACAAGAGACCACACCTGTGGAGATTTCTTCCACAAGGACATTTATATAGCGGTTGTTGCTCCACGACAAGAATGGCTAATACCGCTTGAGGTTCCGTCCACGCGGTTTATCCAATAAAGGGAGTGTCCACTACGGTTAACCCTCTCTAACAAGGAAGACTCACAATATGGACCACATGGAGACTTAGCTCGAATTCAAGGGTTCCAAGTTTCTGATGTGCCCAAAAGGGAACAGAGCATACTCCTCTAGCCTCTTCACCTCACCCAGACATAGCAAGCAAATTAATTGACACACTAAGTTGAAATCACCTCACCAAGGTTTGTATGCCGACAACAATGACTATCGATCTCTCTAAATGGGACCAAGAGAGAACATACCATCAAATGTAGAAGACTAAACCAAGTGGGACAATGAGATGATAGCAAGTCTTTCCCTACTTACAAGGGGATCTATCGTCGAGAAGAGCTTCACATGTAAGGGAAGCGAATGAAGCCCACTCTCTCAAGAATGCCACAAATAGTGTTCATAGGGTCTAATTAATATGTGAAACATATATGGGAGAAAGAAAATCTAGATTCATTCTTTCCTTTAGAGCAAAAATTGGAAGTGTGATCTACGAAAGCAAGAAACACTCAAGTCAAACACATGAGAGGTTCATTTTTATTTCCAAAATCCAAATGTTATAGAAATGCAACAAAATACCTCAAGTCTAAAGCAACGCGCGTGTTTTGTCGTTTATCCACACAAGTCAAAGTGTTCCCACGATCAAGGGCAACAAGCAAAACAAAAGAACACAGATGCGGGTTTATGAACCGCTGAGAGAACACAACCAACCCAAACCACTGTTATGAAAAACTTACCTATTCCTACACATGCAACCCACTGTTATAAAAATCCATCAAAAAAAACACTTGTCAACCCCACGTGTTAGAAAATCAGGTTAGTCAAAGATAATATGTCATTTGGTAATCGAAAAAATTGCTGTCATAAAAATTAGGTTCTGACCAGTCTACACTCAAATACCTTTCCAAAAATATAAATTTTGGATCTGTATCATGTCATATGTGCACGTACCAATAAAAACGTCAGTCAAATCTCATAAAAATCAGGTTCTGACTAGTCTGCATTAAAATGATCATAACTTTTGCAAATCAATACGAAATTAATTCAAACCAACAACAAATGAAAGCTAACTCAAATACCTTTCCAGAAATATAAATTTCGGATCTGTATCATGTCATATGTGCACGTACCAATAAAAACATCAGTCGGATTTCTGGAAAAACAGCCCAAAAATTTATCACAAAACTCACAAAATTAACTTTGTGGTTGTAGGTTTGACGTCCCACGGTGGGCGCCAAAATGTGTGCTAAAATGTTGACACACTTCTATGAATCATTATATCCAAGATTGCTCAAGAATGAGGTCTCAAATGGCGACTCGTAGATCTCTATTCATGGAGTGCAAGGGTTTATAATGGAGGCCCTCAGTTTAGACCTAATTTGTGACGATGCAAGCACACCATAAAATGAGAGATTCAAAGAGGAAAAGTAAGAGTGGTAGTCTCCATGATCATCAAATATGCATGCAAATGAAAATGGAAGCTATTCTACATGATAACAATACGTGAAAGCAAACTAATCTATGAAAGAAAATACGCATGCAAAATTATTCGATAAAATGAAATATGAATCTAATCTAACATGCAAGTGCAAGAGTAATCTAAATGAAATGCCATGGATGCATGAGAGAAGAAGACAAGAAAAGAGAAGTTGCAATGTTCAAGCTCAAGTGTTCAAAACTCTCCTCCAAAATCGCTCTTCAAACTTGCAGCATAACAATAACATAAAATCTAGATTCCAAAATGAGAAGAAGAGGGCTCCTTATAAAGGAAAGTGTGGAGAGGAATGCATCCTCAAGAGCAATGTGGGGTAAATCCCTAAAAAGGCAAGTAAGAGGAAAAAGCCCACCACTTAGAAATATGTGCATTCAAAGCGTAGAGAAAAAAAAAAAATTTATTTATTTTTATTTGATTTATTTTATTTTATTTTATTTTCATCACAAAGAGAGATTTAAGTGAGGATTTTATTAAAAGAGAGATTTTTTTTTAATAAGATTATTTTATTTAATTAAAAGGAAAGTTTTTCTTTTAATTAAATAAGATTATTTTATTTAATTAAAAGGGATGTTTTCTTTTAATTAAATAAGACTTAGGATAAAATGATCAAACCTTAAGAAATATTGAAATAATTGAATTAATTACGATTTGATCAGGGAAATTGATTTGAATTGAAAATATTGCAAAGCATTGATTCAAGATATTGATAAATTGATTCCGTCATTTGATAAATTGAAGAATGGGGGCCCATAGTCTAGGCGACCATTTTAGGGTGCATATAGGTTGGACCTGATACTATAAGGCTAATTCAAAGACCTAGGGAAGACATGAAGAAGCTATCTTTAAAAGGACAAAATTGGTACAAGTTTGAAGGCATCATTTCCGAGAACTTTCTTTCCTTCTTTGTGATTACTATTTTATATCCTGTGCTTAGTGTTTGGAAGACCTCTATAGTTTGCATTTTCCTTGCATAAATCTAAAAATATCTACAACCAGATTGTGATCACAAAGAGTGGATGGACACACTTGGGAAAGGTTTTGGAACCATACCATATGGCTACATCAATTGCAAGGTCTGCAGATCCTGATGGTTTCTAACTGATATGTTTAAGAAGAGGACCAGGTGTGTGCCATGGACCATATTTTCCACTTTCTTGAGGATATAATTAGAAATGTATTTGATTTGCAAGAGCAGGAAGTCGGGAAGGAGAAATGGTTAGTATATAGAAAAACCTTGGATTTTGTGCAACATTTTGTCAAGGAGTATGATCCTTTGAGGGATTTTAAGCCCTTTGAAAAGAAGATTGAAGATCTTGTGAGCCATTTTGAGGGTATAATGCATACCCTAAACCAGAAGGACATGGTAGTACAATCAAAGCTAGGAAAGGCCAAATTTGTATTGAGCAAACCAGCATTTACAAGAATGGTTCCTCCTGGTAGATATGTGATACAGAGGAAGACTGGATACAGTGTGGTAGTACCTAGGATTGACATACATCAAGAGGGTCAAAGAGTAGAAGATATCCCTTCCTCTTCCATGGGAGTAGAAATGCATGAACAAACAAAGGAGCTTGCCATTTCACCAAAAAATAGACCTATTGATGTGGATCTTGAGTCTCCACCTCCTCCAAAGAGGCAGAAAATTGAAGAGAGGCCACGACAGAGTGATGGTATCTATTCTCCCTCACAATCTCCTTTAAATATTATGGATCAACAGGAGGTAACAGAACAATTGCAGAAAATGGGGAGCCTAAATCAGATTTGTGTGACCTATGAGGAAATTGATGGAGTCCCTGAGCCTCCCAAAGCTGTGGAGATAGATTTGATTGTTGGTGAACTAGCAGGCAAAGAATTAGACCCTGTAACAAAACAAGCATGTGATGAGTTCCTTGCAAATGATGCATTTGTTAAGGCTAGAGCTTTTGTGCAGTTCCTCTAGCGGACTCACCTAAGTCAATTTAAGGAGACCTGTGAGAAGAAACAGGAAGAACATCTAGAAAAGGACCTTGCCATCATTGAGAATGAGGTCAAGAAAGAAATGCTAGAGAGGTTTGAGAAAATTACCCCAGAGCAAGGTAGAGAATTGATAAGGAATGCAGTGGTACTTATCCTTCCTAAATGGGACATTATTGATGCAGTTGCCTTAGATGCAGTCAGGAAGCAGACCAAACCAGTACACAAAACCAAGGAAGAAGCTGAGCAGGCCATCAAGGGAGTCACTTTCAGTGATGATCACCAGGCTCTTGTTATGTGGTCTCTCTAAGGAAAGAAGGAAATAAAGGCAAGCAAATTATCAGGGGTGATCTTTCTAGCAACCTACTAGTGAAAAAAGTTAGTGAGACTTCAGGATTAGCATTAGAAACTGCCAAGCTTAGCATGAAGGTGGCAGAGAAGGAAGCCAAAGAAAAAGAAGAGTTCACAATAAAATTGGAGACTATTCTGAAGGCCTATGGTGAAGTGAAGAAAGAGGTGAGTGAAAAAGACAGAGTAATTGCTGAATTGAGAAAACAATTAGGAGGGCAATTACAAGTTCAAATACATGAACAGTTACAGATTGCTTCTTCTCCTGCCAAGCCCACCTCCTCAAGCCCTATTATTGAATACCCTCCTTCCCCTTTGCCTCCTTTTACTCATGAGGAATTATTAATTGAAAGGGAAATGTTGGAGGATCACAGAAGAGCATTGATTGAAAAAGGAAAGAAATTAAAGGGTGGAAGACAGCTTTTCATGGAGGGAAAATTAGAAATTGATATGAAGTATGAGGAGAAGCTTAGAGACACAATTTTGCAATTCATTGAGGGCATTGAACCAAAGAGTATTTACATGAGTGGAGAGAAGTTAGAAATTTTGAATTATTTTACGGGGGAAAAGGCCACCCATGGAACCAATTTTGGACAGGTGGATTTTGAGGCAAAATAAAATGAAATTCTTTTATTCTTTATCAAAAGTTAAAGAGGATGTTGAGGCAACAATAAAGAATACTCACAAGTTGGTTAAAGGCTTGTTAGAGTTTGTAGTTAGGAGAGAGAATATTCAGAGGAAAGCATTAGTATTAAAAGGAGAATATTCTAAGTCATGTTTTGAATTGTTTCCCAACATTTTCAAGAAAAATGGACAGTTAAAGGACAAAAGAAAATGGCTCGAACAATTGGACGATGAGCTGCCAATGAGGATGAGCAGCATTTTGAATATGGTTAGCAATATTTTTTTTGTTCAAACAGTTGAGACCATTGAAAATGCTAGGACACATTTTGGTTTCCTAAATAAAGAGGTTCAGCAGGTTAAAATTGACTAGGACTTTTTGATAAAGAAGAGGGATGAGGTTGTTACTTTTCCTTGGCCAAGTGATGAAGTGTTCAAATCTTCGAAAGATAAATATACCTCGGAAGAAGCAAATAAAGAAGAGATCCCCACTGATGCTGCAACAGGTGGCACTTCCTCGGTTTCTTAAAGAAACAAACTACAAAGGCGAATTTTGTGTAAAAGAATGGTGAATACAAGACTCCACTTGGCGAGAATAGAACTATTTTTGGAAACTGTTGCGGGAGCTTGGCGAATAAATCAGAGGACATTTTTGTAAAGTTGCAGCAATGCAATTTTTTTGTACTTGTCTTTATCTTGTCTGATGTGACACTTTTGTCATATTCCTAAATGATCTGAAGCTTGTTGCAATCCTTATTCTATAAAAGGATTCCCAAGATCATTTAGAAGGGCTGGAAAACTTGGATAGTTTTTACTTACAAGTTTTTAGTCAAGGGTATAGTAGACTGTATTAGGTTGTATTATTACAGAAAATAGCAAGTGTCCTAGTTTTGACCATTATTGTAGTGGTGTATATTTTGAGGCATAGTGTATACAAGGAACATGGTTCAGTATATATGAATACAAAAAATCCAGCAAATCTCTCCTTTGTGTCTATTTCTTTGAATTTCGAATTTTATAATTCATTGCATAGAATTTATCTATGTATGTGTTGCTTTTCCTCTACTTTGATCTGAGATCAAATTAATAGCTCTGGATAGAACATAGATTCATTTTTGTTTACACAAGGATTTCTATAAGTAGTATGAATCTGGTGATAAATTGATCAATGTTGTCATAAGGTGGTAATATTTTAGGGATCCTAAATCATTGACATTAGTTGATTTCTGTATTCTTGCTTTGCAGTAAAAGTATTGCCCAACGGATAAGGCACTGGCCAGAAATGAGTTTGTTTTGCAATGATGTGTGCTTTGTAGGGTTTGGCTGTATTCCTAATATTTGATATAAATCTGTCAAAATCTTTAAGGTATTGTGACCTACAAGTTGTATCTCATTAATGGTAATGGAGAATCAATAAATAACTGGTTATCATTTAGTATTTTCTTATCATTTATCTGTTATTAAACTCCAGAAATTATTGTGAAGTGTTGTATGTGGATTTGGATTAGGAGCACCCTCCTTGGTTTTGCATAGCCAGAAGTGCAGAGGGCAGTCTTGTCCCTATAATTGATCTAATCATCCCAGACTATCCATACTTGGAACTGACCATTCCTAACAATCTATCTGTGGATGTATTGGTTGCTTTCATAAGCATAAAGTTCATTTTGAAGAACCAACACCCTCTATGAAAGATGAAAATGAAGAACTACAAATCTTCACCCACAAGAGAGGTCCGTTGGAGAGGGCATTTAAAATGGAGGCAAGAGATATTGCAGAAGAAAAAATTGCATGTTGTCTTCCATTCAATTTGGTGAGATCATCATATTGGTGGGACATGGTGTCAGCAATAAATTATACACCTCCTGGATATCAAAAGGTGTATACCACTTTATTGCAAAACGAGAGGAAAAATGTAAAGGCCCAACTAAAACCAATTAGAGATTCTTGGAGTGAAACATGTATCTATTATTTTCGATGGATGAAAAGATTGCAAAAACCGTCCATTGATCAATGTTATTGCAGTGTCTCCAAAAGGTGCAATGTTTTTTAAGGCGGTTGACTGTGAAGGGAAAGTGAAAGATGCACAATTCACATCCAGGATTCTCATAGACTCCACAAAGATAATGGGTGATGAAAATGTTGTCCAAGCAATTATGAACAATGCAAAAGTTTGCAAGGTTGCAAGTGTTTTGGTAGAGGCAAGATATGAGCACATCTTTTAGACATCATGCACCGTACACTCTCAATTTGGTGATGCAAGCAATTGGCACCCAAATATAGTGGGTGAAAGAGAAATACTAGGAGACTGAGAAGATCCAAATGTTTGTGACGAACCACCATATGCTACAAGCAATTTTCAGAAATTTTTCAAAATTGGAATTATTGAAGGTAAACTTAATTCAATTTCATAATTTCATGTCATGTTTTACATAATTGAATAAAATATATTTTTGTGTTATTTACATATTTGAAATGTGTAATTAACTTACTATTAACATGTTCTTAGGTTGTTGAGACCCAATTTGCATCTCACACAATTGTTCTAAGACGACTTGTGAAGGTGAAAGAGGCATTAAGTCAAATGATTATTAGCAACCAATGGGGTACATGGAAGCAATTAAATTCAGATAGGGCCCAAAAGGTCAAAGCATTGATCTTGGATGATGATTGGTGGGTTCATGTGGATTATGTATTGGAATTCACCGAACCTATCATGTCTTCTTCAGTTTGTTGATATAGATGTACCATGCTTGGAGGATGTCTATGATAGCATGGACACAATGTTGGAGAAAATAAATATTGTAATACAAAGGACAGAGAATGATCTTGAAGACACCTTTTACAAAGGGTGGAAGCAATTGTTGTTTATCATTGGAACAAGATGACCAAGCCATTGCACCTCCTTGCATAAGCCCTATCTCCAAGGTACTATAGCACTCATGTACTTTCTATCCCTGGGAGAGTACCACCATATAGAGATTCTGAAGTTTCTATTAGGTACAAGCGGGCATTTAGTACTCTTAAAAGATCCAGAAGTGGGGTCAAATGTTAGGCAAGAATTTGGATTGTTTGTCTTAGGAAAAAATCAGACCCCTTGTGTTGTCAAAGACCACTCCAAAATGGATGCTACTACATGGTGGTACATCCATGGTCAAGATCATATGAACCTCCAACCTCTTGCAATCAAGATCCTCTCACAAGTTTTTTTTAATTTTCTTTTGCCGCGTGTAGTGTAGAATTTAATACTTAACACTCTTGAATTTATCTTGCATTTTTTAATTTTTATTTTGTTGGTTTTCTCTCGAGGTTGCAATCTCTTTTGCTGCTGAACGGAATTGGAGTACATACTCATTTATCCACTCAATAAAGCGTAACCGGTTGCCTGCAAAAAGAGCTGAAGACTTGGTGTTTATTTATTGCAATTTGCATCTTGTGTCACGTAAAGATCCCCAATAGAAACAAAGGGCAGCAAAGCTTTGTGATGTAGCACCCACGTCTACTGACTTGGATGCAACCATTTAGGATACTAGAGCCACTATGGTTGATGTCGATGATGATGATGATGACAATGACGATGACAATGACATACCACACGGTGCATCCGATGCAAGTGGAACTGCTTTGGGTTCAAATGATGATGATGATGATCTTGATCTTGCAGCCGCTGAAAATCCAATCGACGATGATTTTTTTAATAATCCCTTTAATGATTAATGAACATTGAATCATATTTCATGAACTACATTTTATAATTCAGTATTGTAATGATTTTCATTGGAATTTTGAACATAGACATATATGATATCATTGATATGGCTTATTCAAATATTTTTCAACTATCAATTGGCATTTAATATTGATCTTTGGCATTTGCCATTGATCAATGATCAAGTATCATACTATGAAATGATTTAGTTTTACAATTCTGTATATTTCTCTCTTTTTGTATATATAATGCACACACACATACCCATATGCACCCAAAACCCTAAAAACAAATTTCATGTACCCATGTATCGGGTTTGCGTACCCACACCCATCCCTGAACAAGAACCGGTAACTTAGCAGCCCCAGATTTTTTGGCAGCTTAACCACCCAATGCTAGAGCATCAGTCATGTGAAGTGTGAGTTGCATAGCTGTCCCTGTCACACAGTCTGCAAAACTAAAAGCAAAATTGAAAAAAGGGAATCCAGTAAGCTTTAAAGAGGCACCGGGGGAGAGGGCGGAGGGGAGGGTGAGGGAAGAGACATGCTGTTCTTGCCCGCAAATGTCCAAGTTATCCAGAACATATATCTTGGCCTCCCTGCTGATTAGCAAGTACTTGTGTGTTAGAAATCCAAAGATGCATCATTTTTCACTCGATAAAATGTTTTGATCCATTTTTATAATTTTGAACTGATAGCTCTTTGTTGCTGGCTGCATCAAGTCTCCAAAGTGTAACATGTTTTCTAAAATCATGTATTTTTCATGTTCTATAAAAAGTCATGGATGAGATACATATTTTTTAATGAATTTTGGATGAATATTCTAGTTTGTATAATTTTTTAAATATGAGACACCTAAGTTCAGTGATGAGCTTTTCAGCACAGCGCCAAAAGTTTTACACAATGCAGCTTTAATGAACTGTTTTTTAATTAAATTTCTGAAAACACCCATGGATTGGATTGCATATAGTTTGATAACTTTTCAATATTATTATATAATGATTTATCTATTTTTCCACATAATTTTCTGCTTAATTTTTGCAAAAAAACTGTGGGGCCAAATAGTGGACATGGATCAATACTCTCACTCGGCTTGGATAAGTGCATAAGATGCACAAAGCTGGAAAAGTAATTACAAAATTAATCATCCTTGCTTCGGAACAATGAAAAGTTTTTGCATAACCATAAAATTCCTAACAGACAATTTTTTTTTCAAGAATCTAACCCCCAACAATGACATTACATATTTTGAATCCTAGTTATCGAAAAAGACATGCTCTATGTCATTTGATTCTACAATGATTGACTTTTGATACTTGCAAAGATCTCAAATATGGACCTTCAGTGACTATTTGGCAAGTATCTCAATTCTCAACTATGGATCTACAATACTTTCTCTATGTTTCTGCCTTTTTATTTAGCCATAACCACTGAATAGATGGGTCTTCTGTTGCTTGGCTACCAGAAATGCTCTACGCTATTTGACTATACCATATTTACCAAATACCCAGGTATAATGCAAACGCTGCTGAGCATCTTAAGCATTGGCAGACATCTAGTAATTGGCAAGTATGGATCATAGGATACTTGGTGGAGCAGAACTAGCTCAAGTACGTAGAGAAGTTTCAAACATAGTCAAGCATTAATCACAGCTATGCCAATGACAAGTATGACAATTACACCTAGTATCTGATTCACCTCCCTCAAAGTATCAAGTCAAGTACAATTATGCCTTTTAAGTTTTAAGAGATTAATGGTAATAAATTACAAATTAGATGGATCAAGCTTCGGAAATTTTATCCATTGAAATACTTCATGAAGCATAATAGATTATAGAGAAAAAAATATAGCAGGCTGATGAATACACAGCCAAATCACACGTTATGGTTTACTGTTTTGTTCCAAAAAACATCTGTATGTAGACTCAGAACATTTATACTGTATTTAGCCATGGCAAAAAAGGCAATTGCAGCGCACCATAAACCAATATAACCAAACAGAAAAACTATAAAATAATACATTTGAACTTGTTACGAAGCAGGGTCAAACTATTCTTAGAGGAGATGCATTCTAGTAAAAGATCATAAGCTCAATTTTCATGATCATGAATCATCTTTTGGTGGAAACATGTAAAAATTGTTGGTTGCCTTTGCACCAAAAGATCGGCCTATTAATGTCTGATACAACCACTAGACAGAAGGCGGTTAAGCCATATCACGAACGAAACACTGCGTTGCATATCACAAGGAGACCAAGGGCACACACCTTGCAACAATCCCCCCCTCCCCCAAGCACAAGCGTGGGGTTTGAACCTGTGACCTAGGCTCTAATACCAATTGTTGGTTGTTGTTGCACCAAAAGATTGACCTGTTAATGCCTGATGCCATTACACTTATAGAGCACAGGAGGCAGTTAAGCCATGTTGGGAACCAAGTGCTGCGCTGCACATCACAAGTAGACCAAGGGCGCATACCTTGCAACAAAAATGAGCAAGACCAGATATTATCTCCATGGAAGATTTGCTTAATAGCTTTATGAAGGAGCTTTGTACTCATGCTTACTAGTTCAGCCTATGCCTATCTCACTAGCAACAGTCTATATATGATTCTTGGTCCTACATCCTAAACAAGAAAGAGAAGATAAATAATATGTCCTGTCGAAGAAAAGAACAAGTTGCCAACTAAATATTATTTCTTAATTTTCTTGATAGATATAATATAATTCATGGCAAAGCAAACTTTTATAGAAGCAAAATAATAAACCACAAAATGTCCTGTAAAGGTGGTTAAGCTGCCGATAAAATATTGTTTATTAAATTTTCTTGAAAACTTCACTAGGAAGATCATAATGCATGGCAAAGCCAAATTTAATAAAGTAGAATATAAACCATAAAATTTATCAACATCCATTTAACAAATACCGGAAAATCAGTTATAGCATATATAATTATTATCTGAGAAGTATATAATTATTAATTATTGTCTGAGAAGTGCAATTTGACACAAAGAAAGGAAGGCAATTTTACATCACCCTATCTGATCCGCTGAAGCCCTGTCCAGACCAGTAGATCCCACCCATGAAGATCCACAGAAGAAGTTTCGACCTCCTACAATTATTGCAACCTGACAAGGACCATAACTTACAATGTTTCAACTTTCAAGTCATCAAACCAAAATCACACGAAAAATGCTTTAGCATTGAGTCTTTGTTGGCATTAAAGGAATAAGACACAGGATTGCACATGCACATGCACATGCTTCTACACAATATGAATCTAACATGGTTACTCACAAAGATAGATTCCCTCAATCATGGTAGATTTGATTGGAGAATCTTCACAGATTGAAACAGTGAAATACCTCTACACCAAGGCGATTAACAGCTGCAATTTCTCTGGCTATTAACATTGTTACCTACAAGAAGGCGACATAAGATTCCAATTGCTGTTTAGTTTCAAAATATCTCCAAAGCCATATACCAAGGTTATTTGGTGTACAGTCATACAAAGGAAGCAGACGGATTCCATTATAAATGATTTTTAGAATTCAAACTTGAAAGATTGCTACCTTTGGATCAACATTTTGGGCGTTCCCAGCTAAAGCTGTTCCACTTATTTTAAGTAGCACTCTACGCCATCTAGGAACTGATAGAGTTTTAGTTTTCAAATTACTAGAAAGACCAACTGGAGAAGTTGTAACTGCAGTAAACCTGCATGGAGGAATCAACACATATTTAACATGAACAATAAGAGGGTTATCACCTATAATATGGTGTCAAATGATTGCATTAAGGAAAATCAAAAAATTTATGTTCAATTTACAGTAATAGGTCTGAATTTGATAGGGTAAATCCAAAACCTGATTGCTACTATAAGAATTCTGTCTCAAATAAGTGGCTGACCAAATCAATCAACTGGACTGAAGAGCGAAACAATATAGTTCAACATTTCTAGCAACTACTAAATTATATACAAAGAATAGTTTAATGGTCCTAGGATCAAATTTTCAGATGTAATTATACAAAGCAATTGTGTTGTCGAAATTAGTGGGGGTCCTGTAGAATATGTCCCTAGCCTCCTAATGCCTTGAAAATCCTTGGGATGCTGAGATGTTAACAAGACATCTCCCCCCCCCCTTCCTAAACACATGGTCCCAAATAGGGAGCTCTTCTTGATATGCTCTCAATAAGTAAGAATAGCTCCCCATGTAAGGACATCCAAGAACACTTTGTCAGCCTTTGGACAATTGTGTTGTTGAAATTATCAAGGGTTTATTGAGATGTGTACCTAACCCCAAACCTACTACCTCAGACATCACAAGGACGGTGAAACGTGGATAAAGCTGCTCCCCCACCATCCCAAGCATGTGGGCCCCAACAAGGAGTCATTCCTAAGATGTCCCCACAAGCTATCTCCCTTTTGGAGGGATGTCCAAGGATGCCCTAATATCCTTTAGACTGCCTTGGCTCCTTGACCATCCCTAAGACATCAAGGCATCCCTAGCAGCCTAGGAAAAAGTCAATTAAATTTAAAATACACAATAACAAAAAAACGGCATTCCTTGGCATCAATTTTGCTATACAAAATAGAAACATATGCAAGAAGGCATCTTTGGTTAGAAGCGATGAATAAATTATAAAACACAACCATTAATGAAGTTCAAGTACCTATTGAATGGAAAGCTAACTTGTGATCTCATCTTATTGATGGTCAAAAGGTTATTAGAATGCCAACTAAGAAACTTGTTCTAGATTGAGGTTATGTCAATTTTAAAGTACTAAAATGTAGGAGGCTGTCTCAAGTGTCAAGAAGAGATAGACACCCTGTGCTTTTCAAAGGAAATAGATTGAACCCTTCAAACAGAATTTCTTGTTAAATGATGTCTTCAATGTGTCTACAAGATTGTACAAAATTACATCATAAAAGTTAAATTCAACAACATCGTATCTAAATCTGTCTGAGATTGAGATTGTATGGGTCGTGTTTATATTTCTAGTAGATAGATTTATATATTCATGTGTAAAATTTCAGCTTCTTTTGTTTGTCTAAATTATTTTGGGTATTTTTTATTTGTATTTTAAAAATTTAAATATTAACTTTCATAAATTGATTTTATAACCATCCCCAAAATCTGGAAATATATTGTTGTCCCTCAAACTTGAAGGAACAGTAGAAAGTATAGTCTAAGTAATGCATGGGAAATGCATGTGTCATGCTCTATCAAATATCCTTCAAGTTTTTGACAAAAAAAATGAAAGATCTTTAACCAATCAAGTTATTGTTGAAGGGCATGATAAAGGATAAATTTAGTAGAAGACCTCCCGTTAAACTTGTAAATACTAATCAGTTTGTGAATAAAAATGTTTACTACCCAAAACCTCTAGATGAATTTCAAAAGCTAAATTTTGATGATCCTTTAGGTGCAGCCCAAGATTAGTGGGTGCAAGTGTAATGTTATAGGATGTGTACGGTCACCTTGACCAAGGGGGTTCCTTGTTTCTTTGTTGTAAGTTGAATACTAAAGCTAACAATGAAATTGTAGTGGTTAGCATTGCCATGCCTCTTAATGGGTTGTAAGCATTTAGTAATGGAAGGCCACCCTATGGTTGTGATTTAGGGGTTAGGTAAGGGTTCTTACCCAAGATGGAAAAATTAATACTTTCTATAAGGTGGTAAAATAGAGTTCACTAGTTTGTATGGGCAAACTAGGAAGCTAGATCTATTTTCACTTACATTGGAGGGAGAATAATCCACTAGGCTCAAGATGGCTCAAGTCCTAAGTAGATTCAGTAGTCCTTTGTTGTGGGGGACTATGACTATGCAACAGTGAATTAAGAATGCAATATCTAGGGCCAAATAGGGTGAAATGGTGGTTTTTTGCACAAAATAACTGAAAATTGACAGACAGATTTGGGAAGAAGATTCGGCAACCACAAGTTGTAACTAACCTACAATCTGAATTTCAGGTTGAAGTAGGGGGTCTAGGGTGCCTATGGCACCTTGCTACCTAGACTAAGGTGCCCAGCACGGCCTGCTCCGGGCAGTTTTAGATTCGACAAATTGCAGACTATAGCTCTTCTAATGATTTAACTGTAGCTCTTTTTGCGCATCCGCCACATGTACTTGCACACAAAAAAGGGAAATGTTATGTAGAAAGGGCTTTGCCTAAGTCAAACGCTGGTTTAGGAATCAACATTGAAATTGAAATGAAATATACTTAAAAGGAAAGCACGTTGATACGTAGCAAAGGCTAGATTTGAGAATTTGAAATGTCTTATACCTTGATGATGCAATGCTCTTTGAAGGTGATTCCAAATGTTGATGCAATAATATGACATCATAAAAACCTAAAAAGAAATCATCAAAGACATGCTTGCATGAAGGTTGTTGAAGCTTGCCACAATGAAGAATATGGTGAGACGAAATGCCTTGAATGTTGAAAACTTGCTCTTGAGGACTTGAGATGCAAAATTGTAGTTGAGAGCTCGAATTGGACTTGAGTGATGATTGCTTGTGGATGTCAAAATGAGGGAGGCTAGCTTATATACCTCTCCCAACCATTTTAAGGTGTTAAACTCGAAGAATGCCGACACGAGATTAAAACTCCCACTAAAACAATGTAACCATTGAGTGATTTAAATTTGGGCCCCGGTTGGAGGTAGTGGGGTGCCTAAGGCACCTTGCTTCCCTCCACTATAGTCCCAAATTGGGACCTCAGGTCCAAAACTGAAAGGAGAAGCCAGAATTAGATGTGGAATTGAGTTGGGATGAACAAAACCAGATGCAGGAGGCCATACATGCTATTGAGCAAAAATTTGCATAGAGATGCAATTTACAATGCAACACTTTCTAAATGAAGCATTGAATTCATGTATGCCTTTTTAAGGATATCAAATCCAAGCATCTTTATAGAGAGTTGGATTTGGTTTCTGATTTTCTAGCCAATGAGGGTATCTACCAGCAATTGTTCTCAGCCCTTTGCATTGATAGATTAGAAGTTTGGCTAGGGTATTGTGAAACATTACAAATTCCTACCACCATAGTAAAAGGGTGACAGAATGTCCCTTGTCCTCCCTACCAAGTAGGTATTGTTACTAATTGTGGAAAGGAGTATTTATTCAAATATTCATTCTTTGATTATTGTTAGAATTTTATTAGCAGCATAGAGTGGTGACTTACTTTTTAAGCATGCTTTGCATTGATGAATTGTATGTATTATTTGTTAATGTTTTTAGCTAGTCGATTTTCTAGCCCAGCGATAAAATTTATTAATTAAGATCAAATCTTTAATTTGATCTTAATTGGCCCCAGCAACCAAACGTCTAAGGGTAGACGTTTCCTCAGTCGGCCCTTCCTTCAACAGATTTCTTGGCACCAAAAGAAATAAAATAAAACACTAAGTGGGTCGGCCTGTTTAATCCATCTATTCGGGCAGTATATAATGAAGTTCGCCTCAAGCATCATGAACACAATCTTACACTCCACGATCATTAGCAATCGGATGCTCTGCTCTGCTGAATGCGAAACTTATTCATAGTCAAATCCGAATATGCTCTGCTCTGCCCTACCGAATGTGATTATTATCTACTGCGAATTGGGTCCATGATTTGAAGTCCTGCTCTGCCCTGCCTGGTGAATATCCGACATCTCCAGATCTGATCTATAGCTACAGCAATTTCTACAGAGGACTGGGATCACAGCAGGAGTTATCTGTCACACATTCATTCATCTCTGAATTCGATCCTCATCTGTTCTGGTTGAGTTATCATATACAGGTCAGATCTATTTGAGACTGAACTTAGTAAAGTTGTATCTGGGCCTAATAAAATATATTAAACTAATTGCTGGGTTTTTACCTCCACAAGGGAGGTTTCCCAGGGTATATCGTGTGTCGTGCCTGTGTTTCTTGGTTATTTGTTATTGCATTATCAGTAAATAGTTAGATCTGAAACTAAATTAACATTATTATCTCCCTTTTGGTATGCATAAGGAGTAACACCTTGTCGCAAAGCATTTTTCTATTGAAGGCCTTGAAATGTTGGCTTCTCCATGCTCTCCCCCTCAATTATCTGTCGGTTTTTGTGTTTTCACAGGACATTTATACTAGTTTTCTAGATGGCCTTGGTGATGGTGTGTTTAGTTGGCTTTAAACTTGTGGATGATGGCTCAATACCACTTGGTTATGGTTAGGTACCCCTATCTTAAAGGTAGGGTTTTGGATAGGTGATTGTCTACCATTTTTAATTGCAATGACATTGCTTCCTTGGGTTTAGTTAGGTGTGTTTTGGGGTCCTCTAGGCTTATTGCTTCTATCTTAGTTTGTTCAAAAGTCTCTAATAGGGACTTGGTGACAAAGATTGTTGCTTTGCTGCAATCTATGGAACTTAGGGGTCAAATACTTGATCTTTTTTTGCCTACTTATTTTGGTCCTCTTGAACTAGCTATGGACAATGGGGAGAACACAATCAATAAGAAAGGGTTGTTAGTTTCAAATTCCATTGACAACATTATGATTATTTGTTCAACCCCACAAACCCGCAAATCACCTGCAAACAAAACACTTGTCACAAAATGGAGATCAAGATAGATTTGCTCAACGATCTGAAAATTGTATTGATGTACAAAAGATTCAATGATACAAATGAATACAATGAATCCTCGTAGAAAAGATTAATAGAACCCTAGACTAAACTTTAGAGAAAGATTAAAAGAGAGCTTGACAAGCATCCATACCATAATGAATGCGACATGTCCTAAATAAAACTCAAACTTATGAAATGTTAAAAGAACTTGAGTCTAGCTTAAGTGAATAAAGTAATAAAGGACCTAATTATATGATTAATTAGATAATGTCCTAATTACTCCAACACCCTCCCTTAAGATTAACATAGGGATAAGCTGAAAAGCTAATGATTAATGCATGAATGCAAGCATGAACAACAACAAGGCCTAATTAGGTACCCATGTACAAATCAATGCAATCTCTCACAACTAGAGACAAGGAGAAAACATGGGGAAAGAATCCTCTCCAAAAGAGAGAAAATAAAATAACTGTACTAGTGAAAGAAGGAAAGGACTCAATGTGACCCCCCCAAGGATTGCTTTTGTCACAGTAGTACAATAATGTCCCCCCTAAAAGAGAGGAAAAATGAAGGTAGCTGTTGTGCCAATGACGAAAGCCCAAACACAAAACACAATCCACTTCTTGCAAAAAATATTTCTCCCCTTAGGAAGAAACAAATCCACTGGAGAAATGAGAACCACTCCCATAAACTGAAAGAGGTAGTCCAATACAATGTGCCTCTAGAAACTACCCAAATGTCGCTATGTTCATTAAGGATGATGAACTCGCAAATCAATAAAGTACATGCCCAACCAATGTAGTGTTGAACACACACTGAATGCTGAGAGGGGGAAGTGAATCAGCATTAACCAAAATCTCACAGAATTAATCAACTATCTTAATTATTCACCTGATAACACATTCAACAAATAATGAACAAAAACAACACATGAACACCAAGATTTTTATATGTGGAAAACCCTAATTGGGAAAAACCATAGTGAGTGTTTGCCCACAAAGATAATTCACTGATATATAGTCTGGTTACAAGATAGTAGGAGCTCACCACTTCTAACTTGCAACCAGAGGCTCATTGCACATACAATACTGAATATAGATAGGATCTCACTACTCTCGGCTTGCAACAGGGGTTCACTACCAAAGTAGCAAGATACAGAAAAGAACTTGTGCACCCAAGACACACTGTCTTAGGGACAAGATACATACAACTCTTCTCAATAGATAAAGAGTAATTCACCTAATAATGCAGTTGTCCTACACAACTCTATCAACTTCAACATCACATTGTCATTGCCTTTACTTCTCTACCACAGACACAAAATAGCAACTTCACAAACTAAACTCTACTCTTTTAGAACTCTGCTTATGGATTTTTTTCACTTGCTCACAGACTATTCTCTTACCTTTGGCCAAAGCACATATTGTACTTATATATAAGATAGGTCATTAAAATGACAAGGTCGGCCATGCCAAAAACAGATTACAAGTCGGCCATGTCAACAACAAATTACAATGTGGTTCATGCCAAAAGCATCCAGACCAAAACATAGGTCACACATAACATGAACCCATCTAGATAAGAGATAAATATTGAATATAGGTCACACATAACATGAACCCATCCAGATAAGAGATAATCATTAAATGCAATACCAAGACTAAAAACATGAAACATGATCCACTCCAAGAGAGAGGGAACCGTGAACATGTTACACATAGCCCAATAGCAAATCTGCAATAACCAAAATAACTTCCACAATAAACTCAAACATGTAGCATCACACTGCCCAAAGAACCATATCACTTACTAGTTGTCTATGAACCTCCACACACTATGGTGAGATCCAATCTCCATGTCAAATGTCATGTCACTTGTTTGTTGTTTACGTTAGAAGCCACCTCAACACATTTTCAGACCAAAACACAAACTGGTCATAACTGCAACACTTGGTAACATTGTTTCCAAGTCACTAGGAAACAATACAACCAAGACCAAAATTTAAATACAATACAAATCACATCTGCGCATCTTCAACCTTGATTTCTAGAGCGGAAACCTTCTAGAAAGCACAACTGAACAAGTGTCGTCTTCAACTGCATATCTCTGTATATCCATGTTACTAAACCACTGACTTCCAGACCAAAGAATATAACATAGAAGCAGTGACAACCACAATTCTCACGATCTCCAGAATACATACATGTCTTCCACTATTCTATAATACTGAATACATACATGTCTTCCACTGTTTTGTAGCACTAACATGTCTAGCACACAACCTTACTTCTTTTGGAACAACATCCAACTTATGGACATATCCGAACCACCTAATATACCTCAACATGCCTTCAACAAATACCTTCAAACCACAGTGTTTGAGCAAATAGACAAACACCTCTAGACCTCAGTGTTTGAGAAAACAAAGCAAACACATCTCGATCACAATGTTTGACATCAATAACAACCAAACAGACATATGTTTCCAACAATCTCCCCCTTTGTCATTGATGGCAAAAAACCACCAAAAATGTTTCATAAAGATATTATACACAGCCAAGCCCCCTAACTAAAATAACCAATTCATTCTTGTACACATTTCAAACTTCTGTAAAACACATTGTCAAATAAACATTTTCCTTATCTTTCTCCCCCTTTGCCATCAAGGACAAAGGCCAAAAACATATTGGTGTGCCACCTTGATAATAGTCACTAGTATTAGTCCAGAAAAGATATAAACCTGAAAGCTCCCCTTGGACAAATGCACCACTCTGATGCACTTAGTTAAAAGGAGGGGCAACAACCCCAAGCTTCTCCCTAAGAAACATGAAAGTATCTCGATCATACAGTGAAACTTCATAGAACATATCTTCAACGATCTTATGTTCTTCAAACTGACTCTGCAGGGAAAGAATCATTTCAATTGATAGATCATCTTTCATCGGATGAGATAGGAGAAGCAACATTCTCCTCATCATCAACAGCATTCTATACTATAGTTTCCTTATGTTCATCAACACTCTTTTGTTCTTCCTCTTTACTGTCAATCACTGGAGCAGAGCAGCTCTCCAGACACATTCTTCTAATTTTCTTTTATTGTTTACCAAGGAGTGAGACCTCTGTAGACAACTTTCTAGTTCTCTTTCCCTTATCTTTGTCTTTCCTTTCACCAACAGCAATGGACAGATCTGTCACAACTTCAATTCTTGTAGCATCAGTCTCCTTTGGTATATTGATCAAATTTTCAATAATGCTTATACATTCTTCGTCTGTAGTCCCATAGGACAACATGGTTGCCCAAACAATTCTAGGTTCTACAGCTTCTATGGAGCAGAATTTTTTATCAACATAGAAGACAACATCATCCTTATACCAGTCAATGACCTTAGGAGAAAACTCATTGCTCAAACACAGCCTATCCTTCAACTCATCGAAGAATCTTCTACAATCAACAACACTGTTATCCAAACTTTCTAGATGCATCTTAATTTGTAAACCGACAAACAAATCATTTCACCAATCTACATTTGAACACAATTTAGTATATACAATCAAAGAACAAATATACTATTTACTGAACCATACAGTCACTTTTCCAGACCACAAAACATAAATCTTACCTAAGATAATTCATCAAGCCTTATTGCCATGTTGAGGAGATACTCGGCAACCAACCTAGAGGGGGGAAACAAATTTGAATGAAAACTCCCCCTCAAACCTTGCAGTCTGAGTCATTTAACAAAAGAGGGAACAACACCCAAAATGGATGTCAAAACACCTTTAGAACATCTTTTGTTCTCTCCATCAAATACATCTTGTACTTTGCTATGAGTCTTCTGCAACCATTCATCCTTTTGATCCATACTTTTGTAAAACCTTGCAATATGTCCTATCATGTTACAATTATAGCAAACCGGACCATCCTTTTTCATTCTTGCAATTTCATTATTCCGTACATTGATGTTTATTTTGCATTCAACCTTTTTGTGTCCATGACTAGGACATACAGGAGAAAACCCTTAATTTTTGAGGAAAAAATTATAAACCCACCCATAATTTATTTTAAGGAAAAAAATAATTAAAACCCACCAAGTAATTTTTTAAGGAAATCTTTTTTTAAAACCCCTAACATAATATTTGAAGGGACAAATGTTGACTTGATGGTCAGCACCTCCTTGGGGACTTGTGACATGGCTTAACCACCTCCAGTGGGTTAGGTTAAATCTAGCGTTTGTATCGGGCATTGACAATTTGAGCTTTTGGCACAACGGCAAATGATTCCAACAATTGGTATCAGAGCTCTCACTAGAAGCTGATTCGTTTTCTTTACATTTCTTAGAAGCTTTACAAGTTGTCTCTCTTTTTTATGTAAACTTGGTATTTATTCGCATCTCATAGGCTGTTAGAATTCCATGGAGCTTGTCAACTGCCATACTGTCAAGATCTGCCATCTCTTCAATAGCTGAAACCTTAGCATCAAACTTCCAAGGTAATGACCTTAAGATCTTTGGAACAATAACTTTATCATCAATGGTTCATCCTATACCTTTAAGTGAATTCACAACTTCATCTACTCTCAAAAAATAAGCTGCCACATTTTCTTCTTCTTTCATTTTCAGACTTTCAAACTGCATCCTATGAGTTTGGAGTTTGGCTTTCTTCACCTTATCATCACCTTCATAGGCATTCTTGAGTTTATCCTACAGGTTACTAATCAAGTTGTTAAGTTGGAATATGTGTCTACCAAAGAACAGATTGCAGATGTTTTTACAAAGCCTTTGCCAAAAGAGACATTTGAACACTTGAGACAGCAGTTAGGAGTGATTTCACTCCATCATTGATGAGTTGTCTATCTCAGGGGGAGTGCTTCATTGGTCCATCTTTTCAGCCCTGTTTCACGTTTTCAGTTTCGTTGCAGTTTGGTTACATGTTTCAGCCATTGATGTCAAAGGGGGACTAATAAAACAAGGGAAGCAATTTTATTTCAAATTAAGTCAGTTTGTTTGAGCATTGCTTTAGAGCTTCTTTGTTTTAGTTTGATTTTAGATGGGTTACCATCAATGACAAAGGGGGAGATTGTTGCGTATTTTGTCATTAATGTCAAAGGTTTATGATAAAGATCGTGTAAATATCAGAGAATTGGATTGAGCTGTTTGAGGTGCTTAAGCTGCTTGACTTGCTTGAGCTGCTTGACAAGCTTCAGCTGCTTGTAAGCTGGTTGGGTGTTTACTTAAGCAGGTTGGTTGTTTGCTTACTTGTCAATGTAATCCATGTCATCGTTGACTATTCAAAGGTCTTAGCATCATAGAAAAGTTGAGTAACTTGAGCAGCACTAGAATATAACATGTGGTTATTATGAGCGAACTAATCAATTCATTTATTTATTCTCCTCATATTTGGATGACAGCTCTAGATATGGCTTGCGGCAGTTTTTTGGCTAAATGGTGACTAAATTTGGAAGTACTCACCTTATATTCTAAATGATTCCAACAATTGGTATCAGAGTCTTGGGTCACGGGTTCAAGTCTCCCTTTGGTGGGTGTTGTAAGCTCAGTCGGTGTTGAGGGGGGGATTGTTGACTTGATGGTCAACACCTCCTTGGGGACTCATGACATGGCTTAAGCACATCCCATGAGTCGGGTTAAATTTGGCGTTTGTATCGGGCATTGACAGTTCGAGCTTTTGGCGCAACGGCAAATGATTCCAACAACAAAATTATGAAAACCTGACATAATTTTTTATGGACCAAAAATTATAAAACCCAAAAGAAAAATTTTATGGGACAAAATTATAAACCCCAAAAGTAATTTTTTTTACAAGGAAAAATATCATAAAACCCCTAACAGCATCTACGAGCCCAGAAACCACCAAAAAACTTGTCGTTTAAACTCAAGCCACTAAAATATAGCTCACAGAAGAGTTGTCAAACACAAAAAGTCATGAGCATACAGAAATATGTGGACTTGAAACCCACGAACAAAGGTTTTGAGCCATGCAAATTGAGGTTGCAACTCCCACCATGAAACTCTAGGTCGAAAAACCAATTCTAAAAAGTGCAAAAAAACCCTAGGTACGAACGTAGGCATGGAGAGAGTTGTCGGGCAAGAAAACAAGCACCAAATAACATGGAAAAATATTGTGTAGGGAAACTTTGAGCCGTCCAACAAGGGAAGACATGACAGAGGATGTGATTTCTCGAAACCTGAGCTCACATGACATCCAAACTCACAACCAGCAAACAAAAAAACACTGCGAACAAAGGCAAAAAACGACAGAAGATGCGATTTCTCAAAATGTAAGCTCACACGGCACTCAAACTCATAGCCAACAAATAGAAAAAACCTTGCAAACAAAGACCTTGCCGTGACGCGAGCTTCAACAGACACTGCAAAAATGCGAGCAAAAAACAAAGAAAACAAACCTGTCTCATCGCCAAAAAACACCAGAAATCTCAACGCCAACAAAAAGATCCTCCCTCGAGCAGAATAAAAACATTGAGTGAAACTAGACACGAAAACTCGCACCAAGAAACGACATCGCTTGAGCAGAAAAAATGGTAGCAAAAACCCTTAATTAAGGCTTGGACGCA
The DNA here is from genome assembly GCA_027943335.1 of Chamaecyparis obtusa. Classification (NCBI taxonomy): domain Eukaryota; kingdom Viridiplantae; phylum Streptophyta; class Pinopsida; order Cupressales; family Cupressaceae; genus Chamaecyparis; species Chamaecyparis obtusa. The sequence continues at coordinate 259,397 of BSBK01005150.1, read as the reverse complement.
CACCCATAACAAAAACACAATTTTGCAGAAGACAAAAAAACCTTGATTTTGCCCTCAATCCTGCAAACGTGATTTGTAGAAATAAAAAACCTTCAATGATTTTTTTTTCATAATCCTAGGCCTTCCTATGAGGGAGTCATACCTAGACCGTCTCCCACTTCGATACCATGAAATTCTAAAAAACAGAATAAATTGTAATAACAATACACCGAATATATAGAGTTTACAAATGCTATAAAAATTGTTAACGAATAAGCAAAGCCATCAAAATAAAGACAACATCTAAAAATAGAACAAATTAAGACAACTAAAAAATAAAGCCTAAATGATCATTAAACTAAGATTCTAAATAGCGGGCTAAAAATAGCACGAATCTAAGGTACTATGAATAATATAATAAGTCTACGAGAAATTATAGTTTCTACTTGCTCCTACTCCTTAATGTTGGAATAGATGCATCTTTCTTGCTTAGGCTAGACTTAATGTCCATGCCAAGAATATAAAATAGAAATGGACCCTAACATGACTAAGAGTGCTTGTATTGCTTATTAAAATATTGTAATGTTTCTATAAAGGTCATATAACTTAGTTTAGTCAACTTCTAATTTTGGCTTCAGCTCACAATTGTTTCATTTAGAAACATTGTCATGTAATCTCCTTATATATAGGGCCTTTCGTCTCTATTGTTTATTTTGATTTATTATAACTTGGTGTCAGAGCGGATGAATCGGGTTTCCAAGGTTTGGCAATTTTTTTAAAAAAATCCTACCTAGAATTTTTTCCAAAAATTTTAGTCAATTTTTTAATGAAAGAACCATTGGATTTTTTTGGCAAAGTTTTATCATTTTTTGAGGGTATAATTTTTGGAGAAATCGTGGATTTTTTCAAAACAAACGCAGCCTTACTTTAAAGCTTTTGGTGGAGTTGTTTTGCGGACATCTTCAAGGGCTTTTTATTTGTGCAAATCCCATTGAAAATCGCGGGTTTCAGATAACGAATCAAGGTTTGTTTGTTTTTTGTGCTCTTTCTACAAATTTTAAGCATCATTTTCTTCATTTGACCCACATTTTGCCGCTGCAGACAGGTTTTTAATGCAGCCACAAAAGATCTTTTGCGGCTTTCTGCAGGCTGCATCGCATTTGGTTTTAAAAGACTCAAGGTTTTTTTTGCAAATTTCTTCCAGCTCGACATGCGTCTGCATTTTTTCAGTGCGTGTTGTTTCTTCTCACTCCATTGCATCTGCATTTTTTTGTGCACAAACCCGTGCCTTGTTTTCAGCAACCTACGCCATCTTTTCTGAAAGATCACCATATTGCAATGGCTCTAAGTTTTCTTTTTCTGCAATTTCAAAAATTCATAACATCTTCGTTTGGTGCCTTCCGGCTGTGCCACGTGATGGGTATGTTTTCTCCATTCAATGAATCTGTTCTTCTGTAATGGGAGTATTATGTGGTGTTTTTTCTTCTATCTCAGGCCACAATTTGATTTTTTGCAGTTCATGGGGCTCTTCATGTTTGAGTTTTATAATTTTTTCCTAAACAAATTATTGGGTTTTGTAATTTTTTCCTTAAAAAAATTATGTTTGGGTTTTAAAAAAATTTCTAAAAAAATTGTAGTTGGGTTTTATAAATTTTTCCTAAAAAATTATGTAAGGGTTTTCTGATTTTTTTCCATAAAAAAACATCTAATAAGGGTTTTCTGATTTTTTTCCATAAAAAAACATCTAAGGGTTTATGTCTGGGTTTTTTTATTTTTTCCAAAAAAGTCATGACTAGTGACTGCTAGTCTTAGGGTTTTTTATTTTTTCCGCAAAAACTCATCAAAGGGTGTTTTTATTTTTTCTGCAAAAAATCATTGGAGGGTTTGACCTCTTTTCCACAAAAATCATGGTTTCTTGCAGTCAGTTTTTGGGTCATAGTGCTTATCTGCAAAAGTTTTTGACGATTTTTTAAACAAAATCAGTAGAGGGTTTGCCAATTTTTACTCGAAATTGTGGTTTCAATTTCATAAGTTAATCTCAAGGTCTCTGGCTATAGGGAGGGAAAGCTTTGTTACCCAACATCAGGTATCAGGTTGGATGAATTGTGTTTATCTTGGCCATATCCAGAAATTCTGCAGAATCGTAAAGGGTCTCAGCAGCAGACTCATGTCGCAAAGTGTTTTGAAGAGAAGGGGGCAGCCTTCTATGCATTCGTGATCAAAAGACCTGCAGATTACGTCTTCTGTAGGGTAGTTAGAACTATGACCATTAAGGGAGGGTATTTATATACTGTGTTGTTTCTATAATGGTCATCTTAGTTAGTTTAGTCAATTTTTAATTTTGACTTCAGTTCACAATTGTTTCATTTAGAAACATCATCTTGTAATCTCTTGTTAAAAAAAGTCTTTCTTCTCTATTGTATATATCAATTTATTATAACATTCTCACACCACACCACTATAAATGCAAAAATGCATCCTAAATCTTGAAACTTGCTCTATCATGTTAGCATACTTCCATGATTGTGAAATTGGGTTTGTTTTGAAGTTGGGTTTACTCATGGAGCTTGAAGTAACTACCATTGTGGCAGCAATTCTAGAAAACAACACTTTTCAATCAAATAGAAACAAGAGCAAAAAATGTCACTCTTTAGCTAAGTAAGTTCAATTACAAGAATGAAATGAGGAATGTGTTTTTGGTTTATATATTTTGTATTCAAATGCGGAAAATGTGTTTAATGTTGTGCTTTAAGTTGTTTTGGGGTTCATCTTAGTGTTCAAGGTTAGGTTTCTAAGTTGAAAAGTCAAAGTGAAAAAACAGTAGGTGCCCTCTAGAATTGCTCAAGGTGCCAATATTTTACTCAAAATCATTTATGTGCATCCACAAACACACATAAGTGATTCTGAGGCCAAAAATCAGTACACGTGGGCAATTAAGGGACCAAAAACCAGTGCCCATAGGTGATTCTAGAATGAAAATCAACCCAATTTCAAATCAATACTTGAATAGTACTACACCCATTTCTAGGCATTTTGCAGACCAATTCGATAACATAGATAAAATACCATGATGATGACCCAAGAAATATTGACCTCATTCTTCTACATAGCTTATTCATGTAACCTGAAAAATGATTTTGCATTGTCAAAATTATTCAGATAACCTGAAAAATAATTATACATTGTCAAAATCTAAAATTACTAATTTTGGTACTGTCTACATATAGCCCAATGTGTATTTCTAATCAAATATGCTCTTAGAAAGAAATTGATTACATGATGAAAACATTAACATTCATACCATGAAGAAAACCTTGAGAATAATTTCAAAACCATGCAATAATGTAAAATCAAACAGGAAAAAAATATTCAAAATCTCAGACACATGTTCACAGTCATCAAAGTAAAAAGGGGACCATTACCTCTTGATAGGCCTTGCCATATTTAAAGTTCCAGCACCACTCATGGACTTATCTTCATCTGAAACAGTCTTGGTAGCTGAGGACCCAACAATCTGATCCATTTTTTTATACCAAGGCCAATGGCTAACAGCAGAAGACCCACTGCTCAACCTGTGCCTCTCGGACTTATACCTCTTCTTCAAATTGTCCACCTTATTCTTACACTGCTCAATGCTCTTAGCTGATTTCTGCCTCTCACAACGCTCACTGACAACAAGTGCAACCTCCTCCCAATCTCGGCCACGTAAATTTCCCCTGTTGAGCTGCACATATTTCTCAGTATATGCATCTAATAAGCATCCAATGGCTGTATCACTCCATTCTTCTCTATCCTTCTTATAATCCCCACCTCCAGATGATTTAGTTTTCCTGTGATAATAAGTCCCACCATCACTCAATTCCTCACGGGAAGAGTCCTTGCGCTTTCCCTGCACAGCCCAACTCAGATTATTCAAGGAAAATCTTAAGGGATGGAAACAGATTTTCAAAGTCATGTGGCTGGCAAATTAATTTTAAAAAGATATTGAGAAGATAATGTAGAATTTATATGTGAACTATATGTATATTTTGGCAAATTTTAAAGCATGCGTACATTTTGTATAAAAATATTTTTGCAAATCTAATAACATGGTGTACATTTTAAATAATATTTTTGGCAAATGAATGTATAATAAGGAATAACTCATAATTCTGCTTATTTTTATCTTGAAATTTTTTCAGTAAGTCCAATGCCTTTGTGTACCTTCTATTGAATTTTTTGGCAAATCTAAATATTTGTTAAATATAACATTTTTGGCATTCAAATTGGCTTTTTTGTTACATGTATTGATTTTTTTTATCATTTTAAACTTTATTTTTTAGTATGCAGACAACTATTATGTATTGGATTCTTGTTACTGTCAGACGGTTATATATAATGTTTTCGTTACAAATATAATTTGCAACAGCATTATGGCGCTATGGCAATAGATGGCCACCTGCTAAAAAATTCAGCAAAATAAGTAAACTTTAGTGAATCTAAATGCTCTCTGTCGTCGTCATGGTAACATTTCTGCATATATGTATTTTTAATAAAATCAAATAATGCTCTTTGCATTTTATATGATACCTTTTTCTGTAGATTCAGTAACTTCGTGTACAATTAATAGGAAAGCTTAGTTTGCTTTAAATTTGTATCGTGTGATCTGCCAATTGTGGCTTAATGATTGAGCTAGGGCTTTGCTGTGTGAAAGAAGCCAGTTTCAGACATCCTGGAACATAAAGTCCATGCGTATGAGGGAACAGATGCATGTTGACATTAGGAGTTTTGCCCAAGGGAATATTCGGAAAGGGAAAGCAAGGCCTGTAGGACTCCCTCAGTAGGAACTTAAGAGTTATGACTTGAAATATTCAGAAAAAGGGAAAGTGAGGCCTCATAACTCTCCCTAATTCGAGTTGAAATAAAACTGACAGTTCACCGATGTTAAATATAACATAACTTTTTACAAACGTTTCTAGGTGACAGAGTTTGATGCTTTGTTTTGAAATTGTCTTCCTGCACAAACCTAAGTTTCAAAGTCTAAATTTGCCAATTTGGTGAATTTTCTTCATACATAAAAAACTTGGCTTCAACATTTACAAATTGCCAAAGCGAAGAGCCTAATTTTTGAAAATACTAATCAAATTAGGCCAATTGAGCACTGAAAAAGGCACTAGAATTTTATAGAACTAAGTTTTTGATAATTTAGTCAAAAATTCAATTTTGAAGTAAATCGCAACAATTCAGCCAAAAGACATCCAAAAACAGTACTAGAATTCTACGGACAGAAACCCTTGTCAAAATGGCAAAAAGGAGCCGATTTCAGTACCCGCTTGACTTGCCCTGCGGTGGTGCACCGCTTGGAGGGCTCCTGATCGCAGGTTCGAAAGCCGTCCTCGGCAAAGCAGTCGTGGTGATGGTGATGATGGTGGTGATGTGGAGCCCCCATGTCAGGGGCAAAATCAGGAGAGCATTTAGGGTCCCCGTGCGAGCAGAAGGCAGCATCACTGTAGTCTTCATCCTCGCCAGCGATCTTCTTGCGGCTCTCCCCGCTGTTGAGCGCATGGGGATCAATGTGACCGTGGGGTTTGTGGAACTGCGCTACTGTAGGAAAGGGCTGCGGGTGGGGATGATGATGGTGATGGTGTGCATGACTGTGCGTTGAGGCTTGGGCTGTATCCAGCATAACAAAATCATCTTCGCAGGCCATACAACTGTGCCTGCGTATAACCAGGGGCTTCCTAGGGTTTCGTCCTCTAGGGTTTGTAGGAGAAGACGGAAGCCGTGGACGACGTTAGAGGCAAGGGAAGAGCTCTTTTAAGGTTTAACGATAGCCGTCGACGGCAGCCGTGGGACCGTCACGGCGGGTGACGGCAGTTCACGGGGCCGTTTAGCAACTTCCGGCTTTCCCATCGGTGGGACCTCCGCCGGTTAGTTTCTTCGAAGATAGGAGTGGTTGTCCAAACACACGAGTGCCTCACCAGGTCAAATTTGTGGTTGGCAGAAATTTGGCATCTTTACCTTTGTGATGGTAGTGGTACGATGAAAACAAAGGAAAAAAGAATTTTAGTTTATATTCTTTATACAAAATGGGAAAAATACAAATTAGTATAATTCAATGTGTTTTCATTTTTTTTAATTTTAACATCACATTCGAGGTTGATTATGAAGATACCACTAGTAAGAAATTTATGAAAATCTATCATGGTATGTAAAAATAGGTTTTTGTGAATACCCACATCTTACTTTATCCAAGCATAATTAACCTAAGACCAAATAGTCATAAAAGTTGAGATAAATATTATGATTATTGATTATTATATATTTAATCTAAGAATTTAAAAAATGGCATTTAGTTTTTATAACTAGATATTGTATGAATTATAATATTATTGTGAATTTAATGTCTTAAAATTGGAAACAAGTAAAAACAATTTGATGTTCAACTTACAATTAAAATATTGTATTGACTATGTGTAAGAACAAGTTTAATGATTAGGAAACTTGTATTGTAAATTGGTATTGTGTCTATTTATCTTTTACTTCATCTAAAAATTTGAGGGTTAACAATATTTGTTAAGAAACTAGTAGAGATCTTCATATGTCACAAAAAGACATGTTCTCCTAGGTGAACTTGTCAAGATATGTAAGAATGATTAAAAATAACTTGTCAATTGTGCGCATGCTCTTAGGAATACTTGTATTTATTTAGATTCAATTGATTGTTCCAATTAAAGTGTGTAATGTCAATGATATGCAAATGAATCATTGTTTCTTTGATATATCAAAATGAATGCATTGAATGCCTTTAAATACAACAACATAACAACAAATGAGCTTATAACCAAAAACTTGATCTAGAACATGAAAATGCTTGAATAAAAATGGTGACATGTGCATGGGAATATGTGTGTATAAATATGATAAATGAATTAATATGGTGAGTGTGTAATAATGTGTAAGTAAAGGTATAAGATATGGGTTAGGTTAATATAGATGTGTGTGAGGTGAAATAGAGCAAGGGGCCCAACTTTTCACAATATTAATCATTGGTCAATAGGTTTATGTATCAAGTCGCTCTCCCAAAAATAAGAAAAAGCTAGATGAGAAATGGCTTGGGTGTGAAAAATGACCATTACACGTTGCCCCCAATTTTGAGGTACATGTGAATCCTACAATGATTGTGCATCTCAAAATATGTAGCACTCGAAAACATGCTTACAAAGTAAATATCCAATCATCAAAATATATGGAAGAGAGTACATGTAAAATAGTGAATCTTGGAAGGATATGATCATATAGGTTTGTCCTTGATCTTGCATTCTCTAATGAAACTACAAATGAACAAATGTAAGCCTGTGTAATTATCTATAAAACTCAAAATAAAAGTGTTAGTGATAGGGTACATACTATGTACCCCAATAATTAGTTATATACATTTGATACAAGGAATCGTAAGGGAAGAATAATACATGAAAATGTAATATAAGGACTACAAGCATGCATATAGAAATGGCTATCAAATGCATGTAGGCTAGAGATAATATAGTAAGCAGGTAGGCTAGAGATAATATCAGGGGAAAAATGTTGTCCTCGACATTGAAAAGGATAGTGACGTGGAAAAGTAATGATGTGTAATTGGAAAGACCTACCAATGTAAGTACAAAATCAAAGTGAAAATAGAATAAAATAGCATTGGATGGCCCAAAAAACATCTTGTGACAACTAAAAATGTGAATCATGTCAATAGATAGGTGTGGAAGCATGTCTAAAATTGTATCTTTGTTTATCAAGGGTGTATTTTAAGATCCAAGAAGAATATTGAATTGCATGGAACATGGAAATGATGATAAAATCTATGAAAAATTAGCAAATGTGATTTAAAAATATCTTGATGTACAGAGATAAGTAGCATGGATCAATGTGGTCCTCAATATGTTAATTCTAAGATTAGATTACTAAGAGGGGAGGGGTAAATTAGTAATCTCTGTGCTCGAATCCAACTCATCAAGCAACAAAATTTAATGTACACCATAAATTTCCAACACCGTGTCATCCATCATAGTGATTTACATTGAAATTTGTGTCCAAGGGTCAAACATGTTTCATCCACACACAACCTTCATCTAGAATATTCTCCACACACTAGCATCAAACAATGTGATGTCAGATCATCAACTCTGATCTTTAAGACATATCACCAGATCATGACTGACTTAACCGAAATCACCACAACATCTTCATCGATCACCGATCAAAGATTTAACAATTGTCCCTCAAGAACATAAATATTTCAACTTGTTACCAGTTATGACTCTACTCACCGGTCATTTATCCTTCACTCTGATCATCCAAATTTGTTGTGATTTTTACCATAGAATCCAAACACTATTAAAAGTCATATCCTGTAACTGCATTATACGACACAACAAAGATTTGACAAACTAATCAAATCACCTATTGCCTGTCACTAACTGTTCTTAGCATTTGCACTGTTATACTTCATCTGATCATAACTTTCTTACTGGTCAATCTCAACAGTAGCAGTCATGCATTTGACATTCTGAGACATGTGTGAGTATCCCATATGAATCACTATAACTAAAAATCACTGCACCACTTTTATCAACCTTATACTCAGCAATATACTAGCAACATTAGGTCAATACTTGACATCAATGACAACTCAATAACTGATCATCATGCAATCAAATCTATACCATGACAAATCCATAAATTACTTACCATCATATCATCAATTAGCATCAGTTATGCCAACAATCTCCCCCTTTGGCATTGATGGAAATACTCTCTACTCTTTATGGCAACACGCCCATCAATACCAATGATACTAGGAACAAAAAAATGTTTCCACTTTTGTCTTTCACTTAACATTGCATTTACTCCCCCTTTTTACTAAATTTATCCTATCTACAACTTTCCTTCTGTAATTCTGAATAATTTCCTTGCATTTCAATTATTTTCTTCCTTGCTTACTCCCCCCCCCCCCTTGACAACAATACCAAAAGTGTCAAACACACCTTTCATCTTCTTTGTTTTACTTGGCTCAACTCAACACATCACTTCATAGACTGCTCCCCCTAAGGAGTAGCCTCCCAACACCAACCCAAACATAAAATTATTTACTGGAATACACTAGGATTGATGCAACTGCATCTTCTTTTAATTTAGGTCAGATAGGGGAATAACCCCTAAATTACCTCTTAGATACTCAAAAACATCCTTAGGTATGGTTTTGTGAAAATATCAGCAACCTACTCCTTAGTTGGCACATATTCCAATTTTACTTCCTTCTCATGTACATGTTCTCTAAGAAAATGATATTTGATAGCTATATGCTTAGTCTTAGAGTGCATCACCATGTTTTTAGATATGTTTATGGCACCTGTATTGTCACAATAGATAACCATCGATTCAATTACCTTTTCCTCAATTCCTTCCAAAATCTGCTTAATCCACACAACTTGAGTACAATTAATTTCTTCTTCAATTGTTGACTGTGATATACAATTTTTCTTCTTGCTTGTCCAGGATACAAGCCTATCTCCAAGTAAAAATGCACCTCCACTTGTGCTTTTCTGATCATCAACATTTCTTGCCCAATCAGCATCAGTAAATACACTTAATAAAAAATCACCTTTATGTCCATCTTAAAGACCATGATTTGCAATTCCCTTAAGATATTTGAAGATTCCCTTCACTGTAATCAAATGTGATTCCTTAGGATTAGAAGAAAATCTAGCTACTAATCCAACTACATGTACAATGTCTAGTCTACTATGCACCACATACTATAGTTTATTGATCATGGACATGTATAGAGTCTCATCCACCTCTTTAGAATCATCCTCTTTTGACAATTTGCAACCGGTTACCATAGGGGTACCAACTGGTTTTGAGTCTTCTAACCCATGTGTTTTTAATATTTCTTTCACATATTTGGACTGGCTGATGTAGATACCTTCTTTCAGTTGTTGAACCTGCAATCCAATAAAGAATTTGATCTCACCATTCATAGACATCTCAAATTCTTTTCTCATTTCTTCATTACCACCAAAAATGATATCATCAACAAATATTTTTGCAATCAGTAACCTATCATTTTTCTCAATCTTCAAATATACATTATTATTGTCACATGTCCTTGTAAAACCAATCTGAATCAAATATGAGTGCAATCTCTCATATCATGCTCTAGGTGATTTCTTCAATCCTTATAAAGCTTTTTGTAATTTACACACCATGTTGTTACATTCTTCATTAGCAAATCATTCTAGTTTTTTAATGTATACTTCTTCTTCCAATACACCATTAAGAAAAGTTGATTTAACATCCATTTGATATACCATGAATCCTTTGTAAGCAGAATATGCAAGCAATATCCTTACACCTTCAAGTTTGGACACAGGTGCAAATGTTTCACCATAGTCTAGGCCTTCTTCTTGTGCATATCCTTTGCACACCAATCTTTCTTTGTTCCTTATCACTTCACCTTTCTCATTCATCTTATTTCTGAAAATCCACTTAGTACCAATTACATTCTTGTCCATTGGTCTGGGTACTAATGTCCACATTTTGTTTTTATCAATTTTCTCTAATTCTTCTTCCATAGCCTTTAACCAATCATCATCTTTCAATCCATCTTTCACAGTTTTAGGTTCAAGTTCATATATTAAACATGTACTTTCTCTTGCTTTTCTTCTTGTCAAAACATCAACATTTCTATCACCATTAATTTGATCAGGTGAATGATTTAGTTTCACATACCTTGGCAACATCAGTTCAGATCTTGGAGTACCTTCAATCGCTCGAATCAGTTCTTGTTCATTAACCCGTCTCTCCATCGAATATGCTATAGTTACCTGCTCCACTGGTTGTACATATACAAACCCATGATAGTCATCAAGTTCCTTATTGTTGGTTTCATCATTTTGTTCAAAAATTCATCTACTCTCACATTAGCACTTTCCACTATCTTGTTTGTTCTCTTGTTCAAGCACTTGTAGGCTTTTTTCTTTGTGGAGTACCCTAAGAATATGCTTTAATCACTTCTTGGATCAAACTTTCCTGAATGTTCATCTCTTTTTATATAACACCTACTTCTAAAAACCTTAAAAAAATTATACAAGGGGATCAACCATGCCACAACTCATGAGTTTTATTTGTACCTGTATACACTTAAAAATGGATTCATTAATTAATTAAATATTTATTATTTAATTGATATTGACTTGATAAATTAATTAAATATTTATTATTTAATTAATAATTATTTCCTCTATTTGTTAAATAGATTATTCAATTTATTTATTAAATTCATTATAGTTTATTCCTCTATCCTAAGTCTTCTAATTAGTCTTATTAAAATGATTTAATTAAATACAAAATCACCTAAATATGACTAAGTCCTCTAGTCCACCTCACCTACCTAGTCACCTGACACATCACTTTGGCTAAAATAAATAATTATTATTAATTATTTATTGATAATTATCCTCACCCACACTTGTCCTATTCTTAAGGGCTATGTGGCCTCATAGGACTTGGTCTCATGACCACATGTCCTCTCTTAAACCAAGTCAAGAGACATGCCCTATTCCTAAGGGGCTTCTCAAGCCACCTCTAAGGGTCAAAGGTGACTCATGGGACACTTGTACAAAGAGTCCTCATGAGGAAAAGCTCTCTCCCTCTTTCTCTCTTGGGTCTTTGTGAGACACTTGACATGTGTCTTTCCCTTCCACCTTGTTCTCCTCCATGTCAATGTGAGAGGAACATCATCCCTATTCTTCCTCTCACATTCCAACTACATCCCCCTTTCTCTCAACTCCTTCAACCAAGTCAATCCTAGCCCTAGGATCTTCCACCTTTTATTCTCAACTGTATGATTGTGCCACCTAAGCTTAGATCCTCCAAAATTCTATAAAAGGAGCCTAATTTCCCCTTTGTGAGCTAATAGGTATTTTTGTAATCAAGCAATCAAGCATTCAAGCATTCAAGCAATCAAGCATTTTTAAGAGCATTCAAGCCATTATCAATCCATCTTCATATCATTTGCATTCACCATATTTGCATAATTAGGATCTAGTTTTGCATATAATTCACCCAATCTCCACACTTTAATATCATCTTGGGCAAGGAGCTTCAAACTGGAAATCTGAGAGCTCAACACATCCAAGAAATCAAAGCATAGGATGACAATGGAGACAAGCTACATTGGTAAGTGAAGGTAAAACCTTGTTTTAGCTTCAATTTTGATGTATTCTTCATTGTTGTTTGCTAATTAGTTTGATTTATTAATCTTAGAATAGTTAATTTATCATTTAGAGTAGTTAGTACAGCTAATTTGCATACATTTTTTGCACCCACCATGGGGCCCTCCCCACGTTTTTAACATTTTATTTGCATTTTTTCATGTGCAGACATTTCCAAGTTTTTCCTACGCATTCATTCACGATTCCTGTGCATCCATTCATCTGTTCTGCGCATTCATTTCTAATCAAACTTGTCACTTTTGTTTTTTTTTAGTTTTTTGGCTTCTGGTTAAAACTTGCGCATTCATCACTCTGTTCTACGCATTTATATGTTTCTGCTGTGCATTTGTTTCAAATTTCTGCGTGTCGGTCTCATAATTCTGTGCATTTATTCACTGTTACTACGCATCTGTTATTCACAGTAGTTAATTTCAATTTTCTATTTATTTTGATTTTAGCTAGTCTTTTTAATAATTTTCTGTTCGTTCTGGTAGTCTCTTAGGCTGTTCTTGCAGGACGTTATTTTGAAGACCCCATTGCTAAGAAAATTTCTAACAGTTTGTTTGCAAATTTCCAAGGGGTTTGCAAAAGAAACTAAAATCTTGTTTGGGCTTTAAAATACGACATGCTTTTGCTTTGTGTGTCTTCTTTACCATAGATTTGAGTGTCTATTATGTTTTTCTTAATAGCATATCTGTAATCCCAAAATTATAACAATGTATCCTCTCCCCTCACCATTCGTGGACCTTGGGTGTAAGAGAAACTGTTATAATTTTTAGAGGGTGGTCTTTGGTGGGAAAAGAGGTACTCACCCCAAGGAATGACCCAACTGGTAATAGGCTAAAGCCAAGCCCTTCCAAACCAGTATATAAAAAATGCTAGTGTGATTAGTCTCACATTAGACAGGTGTGAATTCATTGTGGCAACCAAAATCTCCTCCAGTACCCTAGTGGTGCGTTAAAGTCTTACTTAGTAGAGGTGAAAGCCTTACTTTGAAAAGATTGGGAGAGCCCCCTTAATTGGGAAAATGACTTGATCATAACCACCTAAATGGATGTCCTTATTAAATACTTTTGTTTAGTGGCCAAAAACCTTCTATTTGATAGCTCAAGGGGTCACCCAAGCCCGTGAAGACACCCCACATTACTCATGGTTCATAGTAGAGATAGCAGTTCTTTGGGAAGTAATGACCCATTCAATTTAGAACTTGGTGTGCCTAAGAAGTGAGTACACTGTAAGGAGGAGCCCGTGCCTCCAAGTTCCTAGGTTGTCCGCTGTGGATTTGTGTGGCTAGATTTTATTATCCTAGTGGGGATTCAGCAGATATTGTCCTTGCCAACCTTAGGATTGTAAGCATGTTTGTGCATTCATACTAGAACAGTTAGATTAAATCATTTATGTCTTGTGTGTGCGTGTGTGTTTATGCATTTTTCATTTGCCAAAAACTAGAAAACATCAAAAAACAAGACAAAATTCAAAATCTTGCAGTTCCAAACAAAAACCTGCGCATTCATACCAATCTGCTACGCATTCATTAAACTATTCTACGCATTTGATACTTTTTCCATGCATCGGTTACAACTTGCTACGCATTTGTTTCATTTTGTTGCGCATTTATCAATCTATCCTGTGCATTTGTCGCTGCACATATACAATAGTGAGCCTTTCCACAAACTTTGAAAATTTCACAATCACTTTTTTAGATACCCATTTTCATCCTTAGTAAGATTCTGGAAAAACATTCAAGCTACACAAACCTTTGATCATTAGTTTGACCATTTTCATCACTCTCCATCAATATTCATCAACCTTTCTTCACCAAAAATCATCAAATCATTTCTTTTAATCTTTTGAAATTCCAAATCTAGTGTTGAAACATTACCCTATCTACCATATTTTGATCTTTGTGAGTTTATCCTATCAGGATCTATCATCCTCAATCAAACTTACCTAGGTTACTATCTCTTGATTTTCTTTGTCATATCATAGTGAAATTTATACTTCCTATTGACCTAGATTTTGTCAAGTTGGCTCATCACTTTTCAACACTTTTTCACTATCTTTTCTATCAACCACTCTTTCCATTTCTTTTCATCAAACATCTTTCATCCCACAAATCAATTTTCCCATGTTTATGGTTCAAACTCGATCTCAAAAACTAAAACAACTCATTGATTCAAAATCCCTAAACAAAATGGAAGGAAACAAAAGTAATGACAAGAATCCTTGGCCTGAAGCTCCCAAGAAAACTTCACTTTTTACATCCGAAGAGGAACCCACAGATCAAGAACTTAGGGATGCTACACAAGATCCTAGATTTTATCATGTTATGGAAAGACTCCTAGACCTAGATAGAGAGATGTATTTTCTCATGCTTTCTCAACAAGGAGCCAAACTACCAAGTGATTTTGATATTTCTCATCTTAGAGAACCGACTATTGTAACCAATCAAGAAATTCCTAATAGTTCTCAAGATACTCATGGAGCAAAAGAAACCAAGTATCCATCCGATGCTTCTCAAAATGATCAACAAAACCATGCTTCCCAAAACAATGCTTCTCACAACAATGTTTCCCAAAACGCTCAAGGAAACACGTTATTGTTGGATCCCATTCTACAACAAATCCAAATGCTTCAACAACAAATTCATGACATCCAAACTGGATCATCAACTAAGAAGTATTCCTTGGATTATATATGTCCTTATCCTTTTGATAAGAATTTAGCAATGATTCCATTCCCTCCTCATTTTGAGGCACCAAAATTTGACAAATACAAAGGGAATTCGGATCCACAACACCACATTCGTGAGTTTTGTGTTGCTTGTATTGAAGTCACTCGCAATGACACTTATCTTATGCGACTATTTCCACGAAGTTTAGGAGGACAAGCCATGGAATGGTTCTCCAAATTACCCCTAGGCATCAAATCTTTCAATGAGCTTCTTGACAAATTTGTGACTCATTATTCATATAACATCAAACATGAAGTCACTATGCTTGATCTTTGCAATGCACGTCAAAAGAATGGAGAACCCTTCCTTACTTTTTTGCAAAGATGGCATCAATTGTTTGCCAAATATCCACGAATGATTCCTGAATAAGAAAAGATGGATATCTTTGTGCATAACCTTACACCAGAAATGAGTTATAGATTACAATTACAATGTCCACCAAACTTCAATAAGCTCATAGAAAATGGTATCAAGATTGAGGAAGCCATGGTCCGAAAAGGTGAGATAAAACTTTATTCCAAAGGCAATGTTGGGTCCTCAAATTCCAATTCCAACAACTATGACAATGACAAATCAAAATTCTGGAATAAAAACAAAAACATTGTCAATGATGGGATTGTTGATAATCATAATGTCAAACCAACACAACCCCTTCTCAATCTCACAAGTCAGGCCAATGCTACTCAAGGTACCTACATCAATCAATCAAAAAATCCAAACACCAACAAAGATTCATCTAAACCAAGATTGCCTTTTATGTCACCTCGAAGAAATTTTACTCCTTTAGGGGAATCTCTCGAATCAACATTACAGAAGTTAATCACAAAGAAACTCATTACACTTCCCGAAATGAAAGACTTTGAACCTAGAGTAAAACCTTCTTGGTGGAATGCGAATGATTATTGTGAGTTTCACAAAGGAAAAGGACATAAAACCAATGACTGCCTAAGACCCAAAAATGTCGTTCAAGACTTAATTGAAAGTGGTGAAATTGGTGTTGACGAACATACCTCAAATGAATCACATACGGCTTTCAAAGATCCACTTCCTAAGCATGAAAAAGGAGGTTCTTCCAACACTAAGAGTGACAATCAAGCCAATTATAATTCTACTCCCTATCGATATGTTGGTAACATTTCTGAATGTCATCCTTCTACGTATTATGCCAATGTCATTACCATAAAAGGAAAATCAGAGAGTCAACCAGTCCATGTTACTACTTGTACTCAATCCAAGGTTACTCTCCAAGGAGTCCAGTCTAAACCAAATGCACCTCAAAACAAGTCTATTTATGTCCCAAAGTCTACACCAAATATTTCCCACCAGTACAATCTTTTGGAACAACTCAAGAAAACACCTACCTAGATATCCATCTTAGATATTTTACGTCTATCCCCATCTCACAAAGATATCCTTGAAAAAGATCTCTTAGAGACCCAAGTTCCCACAAACCTAGATCATGATCAATTTCAAGCTATGGTGGGCCATTTAACAACCCCGCATTACCTATCCTTCACTGAAAATGATGACTTAGCTATTACCCAACCTCACAATTCTCCCCTACATATCAAAGTCCTTGTCCAGAGTCACAAAATCAAACGAGTACTAATAGATGGAGGAGCTAGCTTAAATATCTGTACATTGAAACTAGTCCTTGCATTGGGATTTTCTGAAAATGTTGTTGATCCCAAGAAGAAAATCATGATAAAAGCTTATGATGAGGAAGAGCAGTCATCCAAGGGATTTGTTATTCTTCCTATCAAATGGGTATACATTCTATTGGGAAGACCATGGATTCATTCCATGCAAGTTGTGCCATCAACTTATCATCAATGCTTGAAATTCCCTCATAATGGTCAGGTGATCACTATCAAAGGAGACACTAATCCTTTCCAATATTGTAACACAGTAAAGACATCTAATTCTTTGATACCTTATAATCGTACTGGATCTCCTACAACTATATCCAGTGATCCTAGTAATATAGCATCAACTTCTAAATCAAATGGGATCAAGATAGACATAAAAGAAAGAGGTATGGGAGAATACACTTTAGGTCAAGATCTTTGCATCACAAAGTTACCTTTATCTCCTAGATCATATGGTAGATCTTTGATCACTAAACAATAATCAGAACCCCCTTCAACACTTGTTTATGACACATTCATAAGTGGGGGCACAATATCTAAAGAGGCAGCTAAGCGTAATGCTAATCATTTGCTTAAGTCATAGAAGAATGAGGAAGATATCAAACATGAATATATATCACCTAATGTCTATGGTAAAGGGTATACTTTGCTTCAAAAGATGGGATACCAAGGTGCTGGACCTATAGGATTACAAAGAGAAGGGGTTATCAAACCAATTTTGCAAAATCCAAACTATCAAAGAGACACTACAGGATTAGGATACAAAGTAGAAGGACCAAAAGAACCAAAAGGAAAAGAAAAGATCACACCTTTTCATGAGATATCTAAAGCTCCTGCCTTACAATTTAGAAAGAATGGTATGTATGTAGATCCAGAGAAACAAAGGATAGCACAGAGAATCATTGATAGACTTGGGGATAATGATGATTCTGACTCAAATGATTATGAATGAGATTCATTATCTAATTGTACTGAAGAGACAGGAGTTGATGTTGTCCATCACTATAGTAACAATTACCATGAGGGAGAGAGTTCAAAGACTAACTCACTAGGATTGGTCCCACGTGATACTACTTTTGTCGATTGTGAGGAAAGTGACCTTTATCTTGCGATAGATGAATCAGATGAGAGTATGGAAATAGACCTCACCGATACCATCATAAACCTTGACAACTTCTCCATCAATACCATCTCTGCCTTTGAAACTGACCCGAATGATCCAATTCCCCTTGTACATCCTGAACTTATCGATTGGGATTCTCCTGATCATCCAGAACTTGATGTATTCCATAATGATGATGCAATCATTGACTATCTTGGAATCGGGGATCATTTACCACCAGGGGATCACAAGTCAGGATTTTTGATAGAACTCAATGACATAGCCTACTTTGGAGAGAGTGCCAATCCTTTCAGTCATAAAATATAAAAATAATCAATAGATCTAATGATGAAAACCACTCATTGGCAGTATTAGATCCAAAAAAAAGTAAAAAGAAAAGATGCATCTGATGGTGAAAACCTCTCTGAGGTGCCTGACGATGGAAGGATTGACACTCTTCCCAATTATCTGTATCAAGAGCAATCTGCTATTCTTATAGAACCAACAGTAGCTCTTAACATTGGAATAGAAGAGTCTCTGCGCATCCTCAAAGTAGCAGCATCCTTGACAAAATTAGAGAAAGAAGCTATTGCAAAAATTTTCAAAGAGAGACAAATCAACTTTGCTTGGTCCTATGCTAATATGCCTGGGCTGGACCCTAATCTCATTATGCATCATTTATCTATCAGACCAGGTGTAAAACCAATTAAGCAGAAGCTCCGTAAGATGCACCCGCACATTTCACTAATGGTTAAAGCAAAATTGAAGAAGCTCCTAGATGTTGGATTCATTCGTGCTATTGATTATGCTAAGTGGATTTCAAATATTGTCCCCGTCTCAAAACCAGACAAGTCTATCCAGATTTGTATTGATTTTCGATATCTTAATAAAGCTTGTCCAAAAGATGACTTTCCTCTGCCAAATATTGACATTATTGTTGATCTGACAACTGGGCATGAGATGTTATCATTAATGGATGGATTTTTTGGCTATAAAAAAAAAGAAAAGACTGCTTTTACTTGCCCGTGGGGTACATACTATTGGAATGTGATGCCATTTGGCCTCAAAAATGCTAGAGCAACTTACCAAAGAGCAATGACCACAATCTTTCATGATATGATGCATACCATTATGGAAGATTATGTTGATGACATTTTAGCAAAATCTAAAGATAGAGCTAGTCATTTGAGAGTGATGGATAGAATATTCACCTGGATGGAAAAGTATTAGATTTGACTCAATCCAAGGAAATGTGCATTCGGAGTCACATCCGATAAACTGTTAGGGTACATTGTCTTAGCCAAAGGAATAGAAGTAGATCCAGAAAAAGTTAAAGCAATAATGGAGATGGCTTCCCCCATTAACATCAATTAGTTAAGATCTTTACATGGACGTCTCCAATCCATTTGAAGATTTTTTTCTCAACTAGTAGATCGAAGTCATCCCTTTCAACATTTATTACATAAAAATATCTTATTCCAATGGGATGATAAATGTGAAGAAACTTTCAATAAAATCAAGCAATATCTGGCGAATCCTCCAACTCTGATGTCACCAATTTCGGGCAAGCCACTCTTGCTCTACATTTTAGCTACGACAGTTTCACTAGGTGCTCTTATGGCTCAACAAGATCATGAAGGAAAAGAAAAGGCCATCTACTATATCAGTCGCACCCTAGTGGGATATGAGCTAAATTATTCTCCTATAGAAAGAGCATGTCTACCTGTTGTTTTTGCTTCACAGAAGTGGTGACATTACATGTTGTCACATTCAATCAAGCTCATTGCAAAGATTGGTCCTTTAAAGTATATATTAAGCAAGACAACATTGACAGGCAGATTGGCTAAGTGGGTCATGCTACTTAGTGAATTTGATATTGAATATGTAGACATGAAGGCCATCAAAGGTCAAGTGATAGAAGATTAGCTAGCAGATGCTCCATTAACAAATGACCAACCTATACACATAGAGTTTCCTAATGCACACATCTTAGCTTTATCTACACAAACATGGCAACTATATTTTGATGGATCATGTACTCAACAGGGTTCAGGAGCTGGTATTCTCTTTGTCACGCTGCAAGGATACACAATTCTGAAATCTTACAAGCTTCTCTTTCCTTTTACCAAAAATGTAGCAGAATATGAAGCTTTTCTGATTGGGTTAAAGATGGCTTTACAATGGAAAGTAACTGAAATAAATGTCCATGGGGATTATCAGTTGATTATAAACGAGGTTAATGATGATTATTAGACTAAAGATGATAAGTTATTGCCATATAAACATCTGGTTGATGACTTCAAACAATATTTCTCAGTCATCACTTTTGAGTAGATTCCTCAACATGATAATAAGGTTGTCAATGCAATGACAATGATTGCTTCTTTGTTTGATACAGAAGATACCAAGGTCCATTTTGAGTTCTTGGTGGAATCCCTGACTTGTCTTGCATATGATGATCCTGATACGAGTATTATATGTCATCTAATTGGACACGACTCTCAAATCTATGGAAAAATTTATTCCTATCTAAAAAATGACATCCTACCCCCTGACCTATCCCAAAATTAAAAAATGAACTTTTCTCCGCCAAGCCTCCCGTTATGTCCTCATATCCGACACCCTTTATCGGCGAGGTCTTGACGGTACTCTCCTCTGATATCTTGAGCATGATGAAGCTCAAACTGCCTTGCGAGATGTACATGAGGGTATTTTTGGGACACATTTGAGTGGTCCCTCTTTGGCTAAGATACTCATGTGTATGGGTTATTATTGGCCTACCATGGAAATAGATTCCTTTCATTTTGCTAGAGCATGCAAGAAATGTCAGATACATGGAAACCTTATTCATGCTCCAGCACAAGAGTTACATCCTTTTACAACTACTTTTCCATTCAGTCAATGGGGACTTGACCTCATGGGTGCTATCAACCCTCCATCTTCCAACGACCACAAATGGATTATCACTGCCACCGAGTATTTTACTAAATAGATTGAGGTTGTTCCATTTATCACCGCCACAGGGAAACAAGTGTCTATGTTTATCCTAAATTACATCATTTGTAGATATGGTATACCTATGTATCTCATTACTGATCATGGGAAACAATTTCAAAATTAGGACATGGATGAACTGTGTGCAAAATTCCATATCACCCATAACTATTCCTCCATATACTATCCCCAAGGAAACGGCCAAGCTGAGGCATCAAATAAAACTATTGTTAAAATCCTACAAAAGACTATCAATGACGTTGGTCATGACTGGCATATCCAACTGAATCTAGCCTTATGGGCTTACCGTACCTCCATCTGTACTCCTACTGGAGCCACCCCATATTCCCTTGTTTATGGATCCAAAGCAATCCTACCCCTCAAGGTCGAGTTGCCTTCACTTTGTGTCACTCTCAAAGATTTGATTCCTGATGAAGACTATAGAGTTGCATGGCTGACTAAACTAGAGCTGGTGGATGAACGTCGTTAGAGAGCTTATGATCATTTGAAAGTCTATCAGCAACGTATGTCTCATCAGTATAACAGCAAGGTAAAGATCAGAGACTTTCAGTTGGGTGACCTAGTTCTTCAAGAAAATCCAAAGAATCAACTGCATCGTGAGAAGAAGGGCAAGTTCAAACCCAATTGGTTAGGTCCTTTTGTAGTTACAACAGTTTATGGTTTCAGGGCTTATCAATTGTCCACGCCTGAGGGAGATCCTTTGGATGAACCTCTTAACAACATACACCTCAAGAAGTTCTATCCTTGAAATCCCAATGCAAGGGCTATGTATATATTTTGTAAATACAAAAAATCTTAAAAATCCAAAAAAATCACAAAATCAAAAGAAAATTGCAATAAAAGCATGTGGTGAAAACTTGGACACAGGTGCCATGTGTATCAAGTTAGCTCCTTTATCTATTAGGATTCTTCTAGTGTGTCTGTTCATTGTATATCCACAATAAAATGGCTAGTCAGTCCCCATTCCCGCCATGTACATATCATAATAAGATGGCCAGTTCATACACTATCCATTGTATATACCCATAAAAACCCCATCATAGCTTGATCATTTGTCATGGTCTTCGTCCTAGTCTTGTTGTGTCCTTCTTCATCCATAATAAGTCAGTCCATCACTTAGCTGGGGGCATGTCCTCGACCTAGTTTGGGAAGTGGATCTATGATAGTCATGACTCTTAGAGGATAGAATGGAGTATTTTCACCAGACAAGCAAACATAATCAAACATTCTTTCACAATGGTATCTTCATGATGAATCAAAATCTGTAATCTATCCTTCGAAACATGGTTGTTTATCTATAAATTCTTGACTACACATCATCAATTGAACTAATCTCTATACTTTAAACTATCCTTTGGCAAAAGAAATGTATATTAATGACAGGCATGTTCGAATGATTTGTTGTAGATATTTCATTGTTATCATGTTTCCTACGCTATTTCATGATATCTTTGACATGAGTTTGAAACTCCCATATGTCATTGATTAGAATGGCTAGGATGGGGCATGGTATTTTCTTTGATTGTTGTTTGTGGGATATTTTCCGATGATATCGAAGGAACAAATAATCGAGGTGTCTGTGCATAAGTGCCTTCATCAATTTAATAGTATTGACAACATACAAATCATGTTGTTCTACAAATGTTATCAATAGTGATATGCCAACACATACCTCGACTCCAAATATTTGTTCCCCGATGAAGGGGGGGATATTCCTTGTCTATTATGCAAATGAAACTCAAGTCATCTTGGTTCAATTATACCTAGATGCTTGTCAAGTTTGCTACATTAAAATCCATGCAAGAAGTGCTCAGGTCATCCTGGTTTAATTATACCATGATGCTTGCATTTCCTTCCAACATAACAAGCTCAATGATGAAAATCAAATTCCAATTATTATGAAGTTCTGAGATGTTACATGAAGTTGTGGAGATATACTCATTTCATATTGCATTTCATTTAAATAGTTCATGACTTGCATATCAGTGCTCCTTTTTTATAGGGATTCGTACGTTACCTTTCTTATTAGGCTATCTGTTCTCATAGTCCATTCTTCTTGTGTCAAATACATTGTTCTTTAAGTTGAGGACATTTGGACAACAAAAAAATTGAGTTTTTACCTCGCATCTTACAAACATTTAATCAATTCATTTAGGTCATACGTTATTTTCATTAAGTGTGTTCATTTGTATGTTATCCATTTATATTACATGCATGTTTCACGTGCGTAAATTCCATAACATTTTGTTATCTTTTCATTATGATGTAAGTTGTTATCTTTTAGTCATTTTAAAGAACATCATCATTTATTATCCATTATATGCATTTTACATCATCATTTATTATCCATTATATACATTTTACATCATTCATTTGTTATCCATTACATGTATTTCAAATCATTATCATTTAATGTCCATTCATTATCCATTATCCACAGTGTTCTTTACATCATTTCATTAGTAATCACATAGCACTGTATAAGAGTAAACTCATTTAAGACATGCATTTATATTAACCTCATATGATTAACCATTAAGCATTAATAATATCAAGTAGAATATAAAGCATTTTGCATTCTAAGACATACATTCTATGCATATTAAAGTAAAACATCACATCCTGCATATGTCAGTACGCACATGTATATAAATCATCAAAGCAAATCATGATAGAACTTTATCACTGTAAATATATATTCCATCATATATAGAGAGTCCAATCATATAAAGTCCATCAAATACAACAAAATTGTCCAAATGTCCAATGATATAAAGAAACAAAACAATGTGTCCAAAGTCAGTGTCTATCAAGTCGATGATATAATGATACAATGATAACATGATACAAAAGTGTATACAATGATCTCTCAAAATCTATGATCTACTACCTCCAGACTCTGTCTGTCTCTGTCTACGAGATGTAATGAGGCCCCGTGCTGCTGAACCACCTGATCCTGAGGATCCGCCCTGATCTCCTGAACCGATCAGTGCTCTTAGAGGGCATGATGAAACACCTCCACTACCAGCTGGTGCTTGTCTATCATCAACTACTATCCTAATAGCCACTGAGCTCTTTATGTAGCTCCCAATCCACTGATCCCTCGGGACAGCTTGTTTATAAGCCTCTCGCCAGTAGGATATCTCCTTCCTGGCATGTATCATGGCTCTCAAACTATCTCCATGGGGACCCAAATCCTTTGTTTATTGCAGCTCATCTAATAGCATCTCTGACTCCCTGAGTCTCTCAATCGTTGCATCCCGCTCATGTCTCAGTAGTCCCATCTAGCTCTCTAGCCTCTCTATCCACCTCTCTAGACTAGGAACACGATATGCCTACAACTGTGTCATTACTAGTAGGACTAGCAATGAGTCAATATCAGGATCCTCCTCCTCTACAACATCTCTTTGTAAATAGGGATCCTGTCCCCCGATGTCCATCTTTGTTGGCTCCTCCTGAGCATGCATGTCAGCCATCGGTACATCCTACTCATCATCAGTGATTTGTCCACCCTATACTACTCCTCCCTGAGCTAATAGAACATCTACATCATCCTGCGCCTATATAGATGGTCCCTGTACTGGGTTAGTTGGTATATGTACCGGTGCTACTGGTACCTGTAGTGGAACCCCTGCTACTAGCTATGCCGGAAGTTGTCTCTGTCCCTGTCTAGCTGGAGGTGGCATCAATCCCCTTTGCCTCACACCACCTCCTCTCATCCATGGTCCAACCCTATCCCCTCTCCCTCCATCTCCTCCATCATCTCCTCCAGCGTCATTGCTGCCTCCTCTCCCTCATCCTCACCTATCTTGCCCTTGGCATCTCCCATGATGTCTATTTGCTAGATCCCTCTCTGGTGGCCTAGCTACTAGATCAGTCAATTAAGGAACTAGAAAGTCTCTAAGGAACTGCTCCAGATCAGTAGTCATCCCTGGATCTACAACACCCTATCTCATAGTCCATGCCTGGAATGGCATGTCCAAAAATTCCTATCTCGCAACATCAAATGAAGCCATGGGCCCCCAGTCACGTCTCTCCTGATGAGTCCTAGCGAACTCCATAACTCCCTGAGGCATCCCTAGATCTTGCCAAACTGGCGCAGATCTGGCTGACTAGCCGTCTCTCCAGAATGAAGGGCATCTGCCCTATAAGCCATCGTGACTCAAAACAAAATCCCAGCTACCGCTCATCATCCCAGGGCTCACATCCTAGGCATGGTCTCTATGTCACTGTATCCAGTGTATCAAAGGTATATCACCAGAACTCTAAATGTCCCAGTTTTTCCTGAGACAAAACTGATGAATATAGATGGATATACGGCTGTCCTGCACTATGAAATCTAATGGCTACCGGTCGTGTCACTGCGATATGCTCCCAGGCCCAAACATGGAGTAGTGTGACACCTACTAATAATGATGCACTCCTATGGTACACCACCTGATGAAGGTCATGATATAAGTGGGCTAATAGGCAAACACCCCAAGCAAAATGGGTCCCATCTAACATCCACTGTAATGTGCGGCCCCATCTAACTGCAAATCTATGTGATCTCCAATCAGGGGATATGAAACCCCCAATCGCTCCTGCTAGTACTACTAGTAGAGGCTCATACAGGTCCACCATGTCCTCCCAGCTAATCTCCTCCTCATCAATGTCATCATCTCCGAAGATGGCTCTGCACTCTGTCACTCCATCGTGCCGATCATAATGTACTAACTCCCCTATGATAGGTAGCCGGAGGATGCGATATACATCCTCCAATGTGACTATCATCTCCCTTGTCAGAAGATGGAAGGTACTCATCTCTGAGTGCCACCGCTCTGCCAATGCCGTCATCATACTTCGGTTCACCCTAGTCTCGAGTGTGTAAATCACATGATATAAGCCCGTCACACTAATCAGAAGTTTGTCAGTCTCAAATTTTGTGTGACGGGATATCTCTCCCGTGACATCAGAATATCGATAATATCCTCCTATCCAAATCAACAACCTCAAGCTATCAGATTTTGATAAACTGATCTACAACATCTATCTATCCTATTATATCAACTACAAACATGTTTATCATGTGTTTTAACAGATGATTTTATCAATCATCTAGCAGCAAGATTGGTTAACTAGCAACCATGCTACAATGTGGCCTATCTTGACCAAATCGATCAAATTTAATCGCCGATAGATCAAATTAGCTTATTGACATCTAGTTTGACCTAATTGACTTGCTAATTTGACCAAATTCTATCAAATCAAACAAATGCACAGCACAGAAAAATGCATGTGCGATATCTTTAAACATTTGTGCAGAAAATCATGTATGCACAGATTTATTTGACATATGCACAACAATTCAACACACATGCGCAGGAAGAACCAATGCGCACTTTTAATAAACATTTGCATGAACAATATTTTTCTCTAACATGCATGCACAGTTTCCCTACATGAATGCGCAGAAAGTTTGGATTTTTTGTGCAAATGTTGAAAGTTGCTGCACATTCATGCGCCGCAACTGTGCATTCGTTTGTTGGCAAGAACAATTTTTTTTTCATCTAATCTAACCTATGATTCGATCTAACCTACACATACTAAATCCTATCCTGTCATGCTAAAAATCACAAATTGACAAAGAGGATCGAATCACCTATTGGCTCACTCGAATTAGGTGGTCACTGGAAGTGTTTGGCCCTCTCGAAGTGGTGATCTGACAACGGAAATGACATCTTGGCGGCTCTACTCTTCTCTTTCTCATGCTCTGATCTCCAAATGACAAGTGTGCACAATGAGCCTATTGTGGACCCCTTTGTCCTATTTATAGCAGGTGGACCTGATGTGGTTGGTGTGTGGACCCTACCTCCTATTTTTCTTCTTTTTCACCCCATTTTCACCCATCTTTTCTCTTGTTTCTTTCATGAGATTGATTAACTAACTTTGAAAAAAAAACAAAACACAATAAATCAAATTTAAATAAATCTTTTTGGTTAATCAATCTCTCGAGGGGGCATGCATAGGTCATCTCAGACATTGTCTGGGGCAGGCGCAAAATACTTGAAATTTTCTTTGAAACAATGTGACACACACATTATTTCAAAGAGGGGCAAAATGTATACACTTAAAAATGGCTTCATTAATTAATTAAATATTTATTATTTAATTTATATTGACTTGATAAATTAATTAAATATTTATTATTTAATTAATAATTATTTCCACTATTTGTTAAATAGATTATTCAATTTATTTAGTAAATGCATTATACTTTATTCCTCTATCCTAAGTCTTCTAATTAGTCTTATTAAAGTGATTTAATTAAATACACAATCAACTAAATATGACTAAGTCCTCTAGTCCACCTCACCTACCTAGTCACCTGACACATCACTTTGGCTAAAATAAATAATTATTATTAATTATTTATTGATAATTATCCTCACCCACACATGTCCTATTCTTAAGGGCTATGTGGCCTCATAGGACTTGGTCTCATGACCACATGTCCTCTCTTAAACCAAGTCAAGAGACATGCCCTATTCCTAAGGGGCTTCTCAAGCCACCTCTAAGGGTCAAAGGTGACTCATGGGACACTTGTACAAAGAATCCTCATGAGGAAAAGGTCTCTCCCTCTTTCTATCTTGGGTCTTTGTGAGACACTTGACATGTGTCTTTCCCTTCCACCTTGTTCTCCTCCATATCAATGTGAGAGGAACATCATCCCTATTCTTCCTCTCACATTCCAACTACATCCCCCTTTCTCTCAACTCCTTCAACCAAGTCAATCCTAGCCCTAGGATCTTCCACCTTTTATTCTCAACTGTAGGATTGTGCCACCTAGGCTTAGATCCTCCAAAATTCTATAAAAGGAGCCTAATTTCCCCTTTGTGAGCTAATAGGTATTTTTGTAATCAAGCAATCAAGCATTCAAGCATTCAAGCAATCAAGCATTTTCAAGAGCAATCAAGCTATTATCAATCCATCTTCATATCATTTGCATTCACCATATTTGCATAATTAGGATCTAGTTTTGCATATAATTCACCTAATCTCCACACTTTGATATCATCTTGGGCAAGGAGCTTCAAATTGGAAATCTAAGAGCTCAACACATCCAATAAATCAGAGCATAGGAGGATAATGGAGACAAGCTACATTGGTAAGTGAAGGTAAAACCTTGTTTTAGCTTCAATTTTGATGTATTCTTCATTGTTGTTTGCTAATTAGTTTGATTTGTTAATCTTAGAATAGTTAATTTATCATTCAGAGTAGTTAGTACAACTAATTTGCATACAGTACCTTTCTTCAGTATGTTCAATGTATAAACAACATTTCCCACCACTTCTCTCCAAAATGTTTGTGCAACACCATTCTGAATCATTAATATTCTTGCACAATCAATGATAGATCTATTTCTTCTTTTAACAATGTCATTTTGTTGAGATGTTCTAGGATTTGACATTTACCTTTTAATTCCATGTTCCTCTTTTATGAAATAAACTCATGTTAAGTAAACTCACCTCCTCTATTAGATTTGAGACATTTTAGGGTCTTATCAGTCTCCTTCTCCACTCTAGCTTTGTAGATCTTGAACATGTAAAAGGCTTATGATTTGTCCTTAAAAAAAACCCACATCATTTTGGAATAATCATCAACAAGCAACATGAAATATCTATCACCATAGTAACTCTGAGTTCTCATTGGACCACACACATCAGTATGAACCATATCTAAGATACTTTCAGAAGATTAATTTTTACCGATAAAACTTGAACTATTTAACTTCCCAATATGAAATTCTTTGCACATAACATTGTTTGGCTTTATTAGGTTAGGCAAAAATCTCACTATCTTCATCTTGCTAACTTTAACCAGGTTATCAAAATTTACATGAAAAAATATTGTGTGCCATAACCAGCAGTCTTCTACCTTAGCAATCAAAAAATTCTTAATTGTAAAAGTCAAATGGAACAAGCTACCTTTAGTTTGTTCACCTATAATAATCCATTCTCTTATTTTCCCAATGATCTTGCATATACCTTCATTGAACTCCAATATACATCCTTTATTATTTAACTAAGCTACACTTAACAAGTTGTATTTCAAACCATCAACCCAATAGATATCATCACAATTTGTCTTATCATTTAAAGCAATGGATCCTTTACCTTTCACCATACAAGGAGCATCATGACTGAATCTCACTGAGCCTCCATCACATTCCTCCATCTTGATGAATTTTCTTCTATCACCGGTCATATGATGAGTGCATCCACTGTCAATAATCCAGTCACTATTGTGATTCATCTTAGACACCAAACCTTTCTCACCTTTTTTTGTGGGTTCTTCCTTTACTGCAACAAAGATAATTTCTTCTTCATCTCTACCATTAGATTCTTCATTAGTAACACCTTCATGTGCAAGGTAACATACTTTCTTGTACTTATCCTTGAATCTCCTTGGCTTCTCCTTCCTATCATTGTTAATACATCTAGAGGCAATATGTCCAATCTTATTACATGCAAAGCATTTAAAAGGTAGCTTACCCTTATATTTACCTTTTCCTCTAGGTAGTCTTTTAGAAAATAATGCTTCCAATTCTTCATGTTCTATTTCTTCATACATGAAATATTCATAATCATTAGAATAAAATGTTGAAGGTCTGTTAGATATCTCCTTTCCTTTTATAGATGGTGCAACAGTCAATGATGACTTGAAAGCAACTTCTACTTTAGACATACTATTGTCATAATTACTTAATTCAAATGCAGTCAACTTTCCAACTAAAGCGTCAAGAGTAACAACAATAGTTCTTATAGATATGAGCTCTTGAATGGATGAAACTCTAATATCATATTGAGGTAAAAGAGTTCTTAACACTTTTCTTACCACATCTTCCTTAGGAAGATTACCACCAACACTTCGGATAGAAGCAACAACCTCCTTGATTCTCTAATGGTGTTGCTCTATGTTCTCATTTTCTTGCATTCTCATTTCATCATACTTGCCTCTCAAGCTATCAAATTTTTCCTTCTACACATGTGGATCTCCCACATCTCATGAGAAGTATCCAAGTCTTTGACATCTATAAATTCTACATCTAAAAGAGTACTTGCAATTGATTTCATAGTAGCAGTATGTTATCTTTCTAATATTCAATTGATCTACAGTTAGGAATCCTGAAGGGACACTATATTTATGACACAAGGGAGGATGGGGAGAGGGGCCAAAGGCACACCCTAACCAGATCCATCTTGCATACATCACACGCAGAAGCAACAACACACAATAGTGAGAGAGAGAGAGAGAGAATGTAGATACTTTCATATATTACTTCAACTTGAATCATACATGTCAGGTTGTAAGGCCTTCCCGGTTTAGGCCAGATATTGCAATCAAGTACAAAAGTCCTCCAACATGTGAGGATCTTCCAACAATCTCTAATTTTCTATCTTCTTTCTTTTATCTCCCAAAACTCCCTCCTAAACTCTAACCAAACTGTAAGAATTTGCCTAAGGCAAAGAATAAAAGCCAAGATCTAGAAGCTCAAGAGATAGCACAAGAGAGATAGGCAAAATGATCAAATAATTGATTATAGCCAATTGAATTGAATACAAAGTAGGAGTGCCTAAATATATAGGCAATGCAATAAGACTACATGATAAGGAGATGATAAGATATCACCCATACAAGGTGGAATCACATGTCCACCAAAGGTGGATCATCCTCCATTGTACATCAAAGTATGTGCAACATGTGCAACAATGAGAGGATGATAATGTGATAAGAGCACTAAAGGTGGATCTCACACACAAAGAGGTATGTGATGACAACTATCACACCTAAAGTGGAAATTCTCCTAACTATGTGCTAAAATAAAATGCAAACTCCTAAGTGTCACAATGGCAACTATAATGAAAATGCATTATCCTAAGTAAACTTAAGTAAGTGTAATTAGTAAATATTTAATTACACCAACACCCCCCCTTAAGTGCAACTTAGGGGAATGCACTTAAGCTCACAATGCAAGATGGGTCTCGGCTACTAGGCCATGTTAGGTACCCATGTACAATATGGAAGAACAATGAAATATCTCATAAAATGGAGAAAGAGGGAAAACCTCATGGGAAAAACCCTCTCCCAAAAAGAGAGATGAATACAAGATGCATGGAAGGATGGAGTAATCAAGACCCCCCTATTATGACATACATCATGCATATACAATAAATAATCCCCCCATAGGAAGGAAATAAGGAGACATGATATCCCCCCCATAATGAGTAATCTCCTCCAAGGATGGTAAGTGCTTGAAGACAAAACATAGTCCAATGCCTACAAACAAAATTTCTCCCCTTAGGAAGAAGAGACACTAAGTATAGATGTAAGAAGGCTTCCCATTGTGGATAGGAAGTAGGAAGGGGAATCCAAATGATGTATGATGTCTTTGAAGTATGCCCAAGTGTCATCATGTCCTTGGTTGATGAAGATGCCATGAACCAATCAGGAGAAAGCCCAGTAGAAGAAGGTGACAAACAAGGAACCAATGATAACTGATCCACATAAGAATTTGGATCAAACTCCAAAGATAAAGATGCCTCCTCAAATGAAGTAGGAAGAGATGCAAGAAATCCCCCCCTCAATATAGAATGTACACCCATGATAGATGCACCTGGATCAATGTAGAAACTACACCAAGAAAACTAAATGATGTTCCTCCCCTTAGGAAGAAACAAGTCCATAGGTGGATCAATGAATCCTCCCCAATCTCTAGGAAGAATCCTCAAAATGTATGACGTCTCAGGAAATTGAATAGGAATCTCCAACACATGAGTATGATCAAACTGAACCATGCAATGTGACATCTCAAGTGAAGTTTGAGACTCATGAAAACCAATCTCCAAAGAGTCAAATGTCTTCTCTAAAGTTAAGGAGACCTCCTCCAAATTTTGTATCAAAGGATCCACAATCATGTCAATCTCAAAAGAAGGATCAAGTGGAGAATGAAGATGAGGGTCAACATACTCCCTCAAAATAACTGAAGAAGGATCATCCTCAACAAAGAGAAGATGAATATCATCAATGAAGTCTCCCAAATCTGAAATGTAGGACTCCACAAACAAATCTGCAATGTCTGTCAAGTAGGCATCCCATGAAACTATAACTGGAAGACAAGGAATATCTTGTTGTGCTGAATCACAAGAGCAAGTGGCTATAGGAAGACATTCATAATCAAGAGATGTGATCTTAGTAGGAGGAGAAGGAGCTACAACTAGAGGTTTTGGACATTTTGGAAGTGGAGGAATATGTGGATCTCCATACATTTCCCAAAGAATAGTCCAAAGATCAGGAATATTTTATGTCTCATCTTCATAGTCATCAAGGGAATCTATAACATCCATATCCATATTCAAATAAATAACCTTAACAACTTCTGAGTAAGAATCACAATTGTAAGAAGGACTTTTAGGTCTATACTCATACAAATAGGACAATAGGTTGTGCTCACTAAGATGAGCAAGAACCAATTCACTCCATTTCTTATAGTTCCCTCTTGTCAACTTAATTAAACCATCCATGATGTGCTTCTCACATGAAACAATGAGACCAAAAAAAAAAAAATGCACCCCCCAAAATGCAATGAACCAAAGAACCCCCCCAAAATAGATGATTTTGGCACTTTATATATAGTGCATGTGCAATTGCCACTTTCCAAAATGAACCAAAGTGAACTTTTAATTTTGATAATTACAACAAAAAATATGAAGCTATAGTAGACTCAAAAAAATAAGACACAAGATCTCTCAAGGATCTAACAAATTACAAGTGCCAAAAATAGGCCAAAATAGACCAAATTTTGAAAGTACTATGTCTACTCAAAATTTTTCATATTGATACCAGATCTAGAATGTAGACAAAAAATCATGAACTTTAAAAAAAAATAGCACCTGAAAATGTGTCCATATGAGCCCAAATGAAGCCTCTAAAGTTTTCAATTTTCAAAAAATATGAGAAATAGAGATCAGAAATCACCCACACCATTGTGTAGATCATGAAATTCTACCCCAAAACAAAAAAAATTGCTCAAAAAAAGGACTCCGGATGACTGAGATATTGTTGTTTGAAAATTGCCTCTAAAATTATTTTTTCTGAATTGTCGCGCCGAACCTCAAAAATTCAAATGGCTCTAGATTTGGCTTCAGATGTCCTATTTGGATGAAACAAAACTCAATTTAGGGGTTTTTGGACCTCCTCAATGTGATGCCAACCTCTAATTTGCACCAGCAAGCTCCAATTTTGACCTGCAATAAAAATATCTCAAAATAGGCTATACAATGAAACTCCTATGGCTCTGATACCATGTAAGAATTTTGATATCGCTCTGATACCATGTAAGAATTTTCCTAAGGCAAAGAATAAAATCCAAGATCTAGAAGCTCAAGAGATAGCACAAGAGAGATAGGCAAAATGATCAAATAATTGATTATAGCCAATTGAATTGAATACAAAGTAGGAGTGCCTAAATATATAGGCAATGCAATAAGACTACATGATAAGGAGATGATAAGATATCACCCACACAAGGTGGAATCACATGTCCACCAAAGGTGGATCATCCTCCATTGTACATCAAAGTATGTGCAACATGTGCAACAATGAGAGGATGATAATGTGATAAGAGCACTAAAGGTGGATCTCACACACAAAGAGGTATGTGATGACAACTATCACACCTAAAGTGAAAATTCTCCTAACCATGTGCTAAAATAAAATGCAAACTATTAAGTGTCACAATGACAACTAATATGCAAATGCATTATCCTAAGTAAACTTAAGTAAGTGTAATTAGTAAATATTTAATTACACCAACACAAACAACTATGTTTATACAAGAGGCTACTGAATCAAGTTGGCCTTCAGATCCACCATCAACAGAAGGAATGACCATATCTAGGTCCACATGCTTCCCAATGATAGATACCAACATTAAATCTATGACCCAAATTAAATGCACAAGTCGGCCTCAACAAAAATCCAAAATAAATGACTTGGTAAGAAAGGAAACCGAGTGCCAGAAAAGCATCACCGAGTGCCAAAGAGATAACCGACCAACACAGGTAAACAAAGGAAACCGAGCAACACCAAACCAACTCGGTCAAAGAAGGAACCGAGAAACACAAAAAACTTCAAACATCTTTTTGGTGACACGGGATTGCTAAGGACCTGAGATGCTCCTGCATCAGACACCTAGGGTTATTTGAAATGATTCTCTGAATCATGAAACAGGTATGATCCGAGTTGCATCCAACTCAGATTGTGAAATCCATGTACTATCTTCAATCGATCTATTCTTCCACTTTACCAGATATTCCATATAATGTTTTCCTCTTGTACTTCTGCCAATTCTTTGTTCCAAAATCTGCTCAACTTCTTCCATCTATTTCTTAGGATAATCCATCGGTACTGTCATGTCTTCATCAGGTTCATGATACTCATAAAAATCAATAATGTTGAATATAGGTGATATATCTATGTCATCAGGTAACTCAATCTCATATGCATTTCCACTGTCAAATTTCCTCAGTATCTTGCAAGGTCCAAACTTCTTCATTTTCAGCTTCCCATATGTTCCAACAGGAAATTGACCTTTCTTCAAATGAACCATTACTTCATCTCCAACTATAAAAGTCTTATGTCTTCTTGATCTACCAGCTTTGTCTTTGTATTTCTGATTACTTACTTCCAACTTTTGTTTCACATCTTCATGCAATGTCTTCATGTACTCAGTAAACTTCACTCCTTCAACACTTCTCTTTCTTTCATCAGCAATATCCCTCAAGTCATATATACCTCTCAGTTGTATGCCATTTACAATCTCAAAAGGTGTTTTTCCAGTACTCCTATTCACTAAATTATTGTATGAAAACTCTGCTTCTGCCAACACAGAATCCCAATTACTTGGTGTGTCTCCAACTAAACATATCAAAAGATTTCCCAAACTTCTATTCACAACTTATGTATGTCCATCGGTTCGTGGGTGAAATGTAGAACTATATTTCAACTCGGTGCCAAAATTTCTCCAAAGGGTCTTCCAAAAGTATCCAACAAATTTATTGTCTTGGTCAGAGATAATACTCCTCGGTAATCCATGCAACCTAACAATTTCCTTAAAGAAAAGATTTGCTATATGTACTACATCCGATGTCTTTCTACAAGGTATAAAATGTGCCATTTTAGAAAATCTATCCACAACAACAAATACAGAATCATTACCTCTTACTATCTTCGGTAAGCCAAGAACAAAATCCATACTGATGTCACTCCAAGGTTTCTCAAGAATAGAAATCGATGTATACAATCAAATATTCAGACTTACTCCTTTTGCAACTCGAAAAATTTCACAACTTTTCACAAATTTTTGAACATCTTTATACAATTGTGGCCAAAAGTATTTCTCCTTAAGAAAATTCAATGTTTTATCAACTCCAAAATGTCCAGCCAAACTACTACTATGTTTCTCCTTTATCAAATTAGTTCTCATTGCTCCTCTCAGTATACACAAATGAATACTTTTAAACAACATACCTCCTTGAATAAAATATTCATCCCATTTAGTACTCGGTTGATCTTGAATAGGCGCTCTGCACTTTCTCCATGGCTCAGAAAAATCAAGATCAAATTCATAAGAATCTCTCATGTCATCAAAGCCAAGAACTTCAATTTTCATCTCAGTCATCAAAGATCTCCTTCTACTTAATGCATTAGCAACTTAGTTAATGACTCCACTCTTATGCTTTATCACAAATGTATAACTCTGCAAATACTCAACCCATTTCATATGTCTTTGATTCAACTTATTCTGACTACCCAAATACTGTAAAGCCTTATGATTGGTATACACCACAAATTCACTCGATATCAAATAATGTCTCCACTTCTTCAGTGCTTGAACAATAGCATAGAATTCTTGATCATACATAGAATATTTCATTTTTGCATCATTCAACTTTTCACTAAAGAAAGAAACAAGTTTACCTTCTTGACTCAATACAACTCCTATTGCACTACCACTTGCTTCACATTCCACTTGAAATACCTTATTGAAATCAGGCAATGCCAAAACAGGCAATTCAGAAACCTTCTACTTCAGAGTCTCAAAACTTTTATTAACTCCATGTGTCCACTTGAATTCTCTTTTATCTCCTCTCATAGTCTTAGTCATAACATTACATATTGAATTGAAATTTCTAATGAACTTGCGGTAAAAAATTTTTGAACCATGAAATGATCTTACCTCACTAGCATTCTCAGGTCTAGGCCAATTCAAAATAACTGCAACCTTTTTAGGATCCATTTTCAAACCATCAGCTAAAATCACAAATCCCAAGTACACAATCTCCTCTTTCATGAATCAACACTTTTTCAGATTTATCAACAACTTTTCTTCTTTCAATCTCTGCAATACTTGTTTAACATGCAACACATGTTCTTCTCTGGTCTTGTTGAATATCAAAATATCATCAAGATATACAATCACAAACTTACCCAATAATTTCTTCAAAACTTCATTCATTAATCTCATAAAAGTACTCGGTGCATTAGTTAAACCAAAAGGCATAACCAACCACTCATACAAACCTTCTTTTGTCTTGAAAGAAGTCTTCTATTCATCACCTTCTCTGATTCTGATATGATGATATCCACTTTTCAAATCATTTTTGGTAAAATACTTTGCTCCAGTCAAACTATCCATTATGTCATCCATTCTTGGTATAGGAAACCTATATTTCACTATTATTTTGTTAATTGCTCTGGAATCAGTACACATTTTCCATTCTCCATACTTCTTAGGTGCCAATACAATAAGTACTGCATAAGGACTCAAATTTTCTCTGATCAAACCTTTCTGCAACAATTCTTGAATCTGTCAGTTCAATTCCTAATTCTCGGTAGGTGTCAACCGATGTGGTGCCTTATTCGGTAAACTAGCTCTAGGGATTAGATCCATGCAATGATCAATGCTTCTCTTTGGTGGAAAACCATCAGGTACATTTATCAAAAATGATTTCACTGTACTTGATGAGTAACTTATCAATCTCCTCAGGGATACTACCCTTTGTTTCTTACTCAGTTTGTTAGGAATCATAGCAAAACATACATCATTCTTCTTCAAATCCTTAACAAACTTTCTTCCTTCCATCAAGCAAACTTTCACATATGTGAAAACACTACTAACAGGTTCTTCAATCAAAGGTAACAAGATTTGTCTTCTCATAAATAGCATGTCTATCATATGCCAAGGTCTACCCGACAAAATATGACAACAATTCATAGTCATGATATCACATAATACCTTATCATAGTACTTTCCAATTTTCAAATTCACATAACATTGTTCACTTACCAAGAGTGTGTGCTCATTTTTTATCCATGAAATCTGATAGGGCTTCATGTTAGCACCTAGAAAATTTTCATCACTTCATCATCTTTCCTCTAGTTTCTGCAGTGTTTTTCCTTGCCCCTGGCCTCAAACCCTAGTTCAAAATTTGAAAAATCTAGCCATTGGGATATGAAACCCTAGTCCGTCTTAGCCCTGTTCTAATTTTGCGTTACCTATTTCAATCACTAAGTCCTAATTTACCCATGTGCTAAAGGGTTGGGTTCACTTTATGTGTTTCGTGGTTAGGTTTCATGTCGAGGTCCCCTTTTATTAATTTTCTCCAAGTCTAAGTCTCCCGCAATAATTTTTCCTAAGTTCCGCCCATTAAGAATTGTGTGGCTGTGGTTATTTCGCAAGACTGTAGGTTGTCAAAATTTCTGACAAGTGGTATAGCGATGAAGCACCATCTATCCCGGTAGGCCCAATATCTCAATCTAAGATTCATGATCTACGGTGGGCATATGATCTCATGGAATCTTCTTCCCCCATGAGATCATGCATCAGCCGTTAGATCCTCCATTGTGTTCATGTCGACTAGAGTGGGTCCACTGCCAAGTGTGCATGGGTGGTAGTTGATTATTGGTTGTAGAGCAGTGAGGTGGAAGTATGTCAGGTGGACCTATGTGCGATGAAAAAGTTGTTTGTCCGCTTGTCAGATTTCATGATGTGGCATTTTCTTATTGGTCGGCGGGTTTGCTGATGATTTGGCAAGTGCCAATGGGACCTAGTTGCTAGTGTGTCCTTGAGGGTCCTAACATCCATAGAAGATCTATGGTTGGCGTATGATCTTATGGGTTTTGTCAGAGCTATGAGATCTTACGCCAACCATCAATGTTACTTTATTCTTAGGTGACAACGGGTGGGTCCTCTGATAGTTAAGGTTGACATGCATGATTTTCATTGCTGGAAGGGATGAGGCTGCAATGGGACCATGTTGCCAGGTGTGCTGATTTGGATTGTTTTGATTGGTTAGCCGGTTGATGACTTGGATGTGTTAGTGGGCCCAAATCTTTCGAATGATGGTAGATTCAAAATCTACCATTGTCTTAAGTTCACATGGAATCTTTCTGGGCCATGCAATCTTAAGACAACCGTCCGATTTAAAGGCTTCTAAGTTGTGGGTCTGAACTACTACATATCGCTGATGTGCTCACTTTTCATTGGTTGTTGACTGCTAGTGTGGTGGAGACTTTTCAAAGGGTTTGTGACTATTTTTATGAATGATGTGAACCGCCTGATTTGCCAGGAAAGTACTAGGATCGACAATCGCATTTTAAATTCTATCTGGTTAGCCATTGTAATTCAAATTCAAATTTTTAGAGGGTTTCCAGTGACAAAAAGGATTAAAATTGAATGTTTTAGCGGCCGGATTTGGTAGAATTAGTTTTATCAATTGTTGCAGAGTTGTCCAGAGGGTTTCCATGATCGATTGCAGGACTGTACCGTGGGGAAATGGATGAAATTTGTTGCTTAAGGCATGTTGCAGGTGGCCGAACAGGTTGACAAATATGGGTAGTTCTGTGGTTTTCAGTACTTTCTTAGGGAATTACCATGATTACAGATCATTCTTGGATTTGTTTTTCCCCAGGTTGCTTGGGTTTCCTCCCCTGTATTAAATTGTGACCGATTCTAGTTGGTTTGGTGGGTAAAACCCTAACCCTAGTCATTCGTAGCTTGTTGCATCCTATTTTGGGATTCTAAGATGACTAGGGGGTATATATGGTTGAATTTTGAATTTTGAAGTGGGTTGATGTATATTGGAAGTCAATGTAAAAGACTGAACAAGGAGAGCTTGGATTTCGGGTTTGTTTCCTAGCATTTTGTTGTTTTGGTAATGTATTGATTTTGCAAATTCTAATGAGAATACACTTGGATTCCAATCTTATATTTGTGTATGTCTTCTTATTTTGTTCTTGGGCTCATATATGTTAATGTCACAAAGTGAGTTAGGATATGGTAAACAAAGAGTATTGTGGAGTTATCTTTGAGTTCCTAACAAAGTTAGGATTAAAGTCTTTAAGGTGATTTCAGTGAGTTCATGGCTAGATAAGAATTTGATGTCCAGGTATGTGAGGGAGAGGAACAATAGGCAAAGCACTTATTCTAAGTCTAAGAGTGTTTGAGTTGGGGTTTTCATTTGATATGCATTGTTGATGACTCTATGCCCTTGGTTAAGGCACTAGTCCATTCTCTGGAAGTAGTTCATCATCATCAATCACACATATAATATAAATGATAAAATCTTTCAATCAGTCAGTAAATGATATAATTGATTAATATTTTGTGGCTCCTTTGAAGAAGCGAGCCAAAGGTATACCCGCCTGAGCATCTAGGCTCAAAGTGTAGGAGGATCCCTTTGATCCTTGTTAATTGGCCCTTTTCGTTGCAGACTTTGGAGTGGTGATAGAGTCAATGACATTAAGTTGTCAATCATAGTGTAAATCTGCAAGTAGAAATGAAAAGGGGAACCAGCAAAATGGCGACTCTACTGGGGAGAGTCTAGAGATAAAAATTTTAAGTGGACTCTTGTTTCTCTTGTTGTATTTAGTTAAAATTTCCCACTTTGGTGGGTGGTGACTCAAAAGGGTTAGAACCAATGTTATAAACTACAAATCATGGAA
Source organism: Chamaecyparis obtusa (assembly GCA_027943335.1). NCBI lineage: Eukaryota > Viridiplantae > Streptophyta > Pinopsida > Cupressales > Cupressaceae > Chamaecyparis > Chamaecyparis obtusa. Next base: position 219,620 of record BSBK01005150.1, on the reverse strand, counting down.
AAAAGAAGGAATACTAGGTCCTTTATCAAGAAAAATCCGAAGGTTCCTTCGGAACAATTTCCTAGACAGGAAAAGAAGAGTTGGATCAGAAGAAATGGTGAGTCTACTAGTGCTCACATGAGGGAACAAAGAAATACCAAAAGTAGAGCACCACATGCATCCTCTAATGAGGAGGGTTCACAACACAAGAGTTCTAGATTAGATAGTGGTTTCTTTGAAGATAAATTTTATGAAACCCCAGAGGCAGTATTCAAGATAAGGGTTCATTACCTACAGGTCAGGATGAACAAGTTAGAGAAAGGGGTTTTGAACCAAATCTAGATCTTGATGAAGATATGTTTAGAAGGCAACCCATGAGACCAAGATAGGTCCATTCCCCATATCAAAGTCTCACTGATATGGATGTGTCATTAGGTTATGATGATATTATGATAGACCCACATGATTTAAATGCATTAAGGTTATAATTGGCAGAATAGGATGCCATACATAAGAGGTTACAAAAGGAGAGAGAAGCTAAAAAGGTGAATGCTCTAATAGAAAGATAGTCTCTTCTTAGAAAGATTAATGAATTGAAGGAGAGAAACAAAATGCTTGCTTCTGCTCCTAAAACTTTATAGCATGATGTCTTTGGTGATCTTGATGCTTTGAAAAGTGAGCAGGAGCACTTGTTGCAAGATCATGAGTTTGATAAAGAGGGCCTTGTGGTTAGATAGGTTCAAAGTTATGCTTCCCTCCCTAAAGATAAGGATGGACATGAGATCACTAGGCCTGCTGTTACTGCTGGTGAAAAAGGAAAGAAAAAGATGGTGGGACATCAAACAAGAAAATCATTGACAATACAAAGGTCCCACCACCTAATTCAAATAAGGATACAGAGATAGAAAGAAGAAGAAAATAAGATGAGGACCTTGCAAGAGAATTAGAGAAGGTTGAAGTTGAAGCTTCCATTGCAGAAAAAAGAAGAAAGATCTAGTTCTTGAAGGCTTCATCTGCAAATGCTCTTGGCCCATCTGATACCGAACTAGGTATGCCATTTATGACTACTATTGTTCCACTTAGTAATGCTACTACTAGTTCAATTCCTTCTTCATCTGCTAAGATAGGTGTTGGTCCTAGGCAATAGTCAAATGCACAGGTAGATGGGAATGTAAATGTAAATGTTGATCCTAGGGTGAACACTAGTTCAAGTTTTCAAAGAAGACCTATGCAACTAGAAGGCTATAGGAAAATTAGTTTTGATGGAATACCTGGCTACCCAAATGCTTTTCCAACTGATATAAGAGATAAGATACCTAAATTTTTTGGTAATAATGTTATTAGTTGTGAGGAGAATCTTAGGTTATTTGTTGATATGCTAAATGATTATGAGGTAGAGCATGAGGATGTGGTCATGAAATTATTTGTTCAATCTTTGGTGCAGGATGCTAGAGATTGGTTTAAGAGACTCCCTGACCGTTGTATTGACACTTGGGATTCTTTTGAGAGGTGTTTCAAAGAATAGTATGGTGATAGGCCTAATGCTAGTTTCATGTTGAATGAGTTCAACACTATAAGGAAAAATCAGAATGAATCTATAGCTGAATTTAATATGAGGTTTCAGAAGGGTATGCATAAGCTATTTCAAGTCATGTGGTTAGATGACAATGTTTGTCTGACCACATACTTCAATGCATTTGATGGAAAGATGGGATATTTGTTGAGGGACAAAGAACCAAGAACTCTCAGAGATGCTTTTAGGATTGCTGTCAACATTGAAAACAATATGAAAATATCAAGAAAATTGGGTGGAAAAAGCTATGATCCAAAGTTGTTTGGGCATAAAAAATACAAAAGGGATAATGAAAGGAATGTTGGAAACAAGAAACAAGAGGAAGATAAATTGGATAAGGTGCTGAATGCATTGAAGGATTTGAGAGCACCTGCTAATAGAATTAATAATCCTCCTGCCAATGAAAAGCCTCAATTCAATAACAATTTTAGTAGGCAGAATAGATTGCAAAATTATCCCTACAACACCCAATGGAAGGATGACAAGCCTATTGTCCCTACTGCAAGAGGAAGTAATGACAAAGTTGTCCTTGATCCTTTACAAAGATCCTCTATAAATGTTATAGAGGATACACCATGGTGTATAGCATGTCAGTTCCCTCATTCTGCAGAGCATTGTGCGGTTGCACAGTCCATGTCAACATATCAAGATGGTAACAATGAGGAGTTAGATCAAGAAGAAAATCATGATGACATTGGATGCAACATGGAAACTTCATATTTGGGATATGAAGATGATTCTGATTTTGATGAAGAAGTAGATGTATGTTTGAAAAGGCACAATCAGACACTTTTCCATCAGGAGGTATTTTCTAACAGTGAAGGCATTGATAAGAAAATGTGTAACATGATTTCTTCCCCTGAGCCAGTGAATTTAAGGAGACCTTCAAGAGAAGAGATGGATATAATTACTACATAAATGATTGCCCAAGTGCAAACTAGAGGCATGGTGGCAAGGAATACAAATGAGAAAGCTGCAGGAATGTTTATAAAGAACACCAACTCCGGGGAACTTAATGAGAATAAGACAAAAAATGATCATTTAGCAAGGTTCAAAGATGTAAAAGATAGGAAGTGGGAACCTAAGGGAGTTAGAGTTGAAAAAGTTTCTAATGAAATAGAAAAGCCAGTTGGTAAAGTGGCTAAAGTTGAAAAAGTAAAGGTCACAGCTACAACCAATGTATCAGATAAACAAAAAGACAATAAAGCAGTGCAGATTGAGATTCTTCCCTCTGCTCCTATTGATATGTTGGCTGCATTATCTTAGATAACTATCAAGGTTCCATTGTCAGAATTGTTGAGGATCCCTAAACACAAAGATAGGGCTATTGCATGGGTAATGTTCATAGTAATGATATTGCATGCAATGAACCTCAGGATAAAGTTTTGAAAGAGGTGGAGGTCCAAGGATTGGTATCTCACATACCACCTATTTACTTGGACAATTCTATCAATGCTAGCCTTGAAAATATAGATCCATTCTTTTTGAGTATTCTTGTGAATGGAATGAAGTTAAGAAATTGTATGATTGATTCTAGTGCTTCCAATACTATTATGCCTTTTAAGATCATGGAAAAATTAGGCCTCAAAGTTGATATAGATCAAGGCAGATGTTGTACAATGGATCAGAGGGAAGTACCAGTCATTGGGACTATAAATGCAATGCCATACAAATTGGTAGCCTATCTAGAAAAAGAATTGACCATGAGTGTTTTGGTGGTGGATATTCCACCTCATTATGGTATGCTATTATCTAGGAAATGGAGTGCTTCCATGGGTGGATGTTTGCAGTGTGATCTCTCATCTGCAACTTTCAAGATTGATGATCAATTTGTTAAGATTGAAAGAGAACCAAGGGTAACGTACCTGATTGAAAGGAATATTGATAATGATGTTACCTGCTTTATAGATACTGATGTCAATGCTTTCAAAGCTGAGGTCACTATACTTGAAAAGGAGCCTGTATTGCCATGTATTGTTGAAGAGGTAGGTTCTATGTCTGTGAGGGGTGATTTATGGGTGATATACTTTGATGGTGCTAGCTACAAAGATGGAGTAGGAGTAGGTATTTTACTCATTTCTCCTAAGGGGAATACTTACAAGTTCTCTTTCACATTGAGTTTCTTTTGTACCAACAATATAGCAGAGTATGAAGCATTATTGTTAGGATTGAGTTTGGCACAAAAGCATGGAATTAAATGCATAAGGGTTGTTGGAGATTTTGAATTGGTGGTGTCTCAAGTTAGGTCGGTATATGCTTCTAAGAACAAGAGGTTGAAGCAATACAAGAATGTTGTTTGGGATTTGATTGAGTGTTTTGATGCCTTCAATATTGAGTGGAAGGATAGAAGTAATAACAAGATGGCTGATTTGTTAGCCAATATTGCAATCAATCCTAGTGATATTACTTTTGCTAGCCTATCTAAGGTTGAAATTCAGACTAGGCCTAGTATACCAGACAATGTTGAGAATTGGCAAGTTTTTGAAGATGACCAAGATATCTTGAAATTTATGAATTGTGAAGATCAGTATCATGGTCAGGAATTAGATTGCTCAGCCTTGGTTGAGATTGCAAAAGGAAAGGAAGTTGTCCTTGGAAATGAGGTCATTCAACTTAGAACTAACAAGGTTCCTAAGGGACTTGTTGTTCTAGAAACTATATTTGATAATCAGGACAGAGTTCAGATAGGCACCAAAAAGGAAGGTCATATGGATTTGGAAGAGATAAATCTTGGAACACAAGAAGCACCCAAGAAGGTTTACATTGGTAAGAATTTGTCTCATATGGCAAGGAAGTCCTTGATTGAATTATTGAGAAAATTTAGGCATGTTTTTGCATGGTCATATGATGACCTAAAAGTTTATAGAGAAGACTTGTTTCAACATGTTATTCCTTTAAAAGATGATGCCAAACCCTTTAGGCAAAAACAAAGGCCAATTAATCCTACTTTGGCACCCAAGATGCAAGAAGAATTAATGAAGTTGAGAGATGCTGGAATTATCAAGCCAATTAGGCAGTCTTCTTGGGTTTTGAATTTAGTCCCTGTTAGAAACAAGAATGGTGACATCAGACTTTGTGTAGATTTTAGAAATTTGAACATCAGCTCATTAAAGGATAACTATTGTCTGCCTAATATGGAAGCTATGTTGCAAAGAGTGATCGGATCTGAATTAATGTCTATGATGGATGGTTTCTCTGGTTATAATCAGGTAATTGTGAAAGAATCAGAACAATTTAAGACATCTTTCACTACACCTTGGGGGACATATGTTTATGTGAGAATGCCTTTTGGTCTCACAAATGTTGGTGCAACTTTTCAGAGGGCAATGGATGTTGCCTTTTCAGATTTTATAAATGATTTCATTGTTGTTTATCAAGATGATTTAATTGCTTATTCCAAGAAGGAAGAAGACCATTGTACTCATTTAGAGAAAATATTTGTGAGGGCTTTGGAATATGGCATTTAATTAAATCCAAGGAAATGTGCATTTGGTGTCACTGAGGGTAAGTTGCTTGGCCACTTGGTTAGAAAGCAAGGAGTTAGAATTGATCCTGAAAGAGTGGCAGCCATTGACAAGATTCAAAAGCCAAAAAATGTTAAAGGAATTCAGTCTTTCTTTGGTCAGGTCAATTTCTTGAGAAGATTTGTAACAAAATTTGTTGAAGTCACTAGGCCAATATCAAAGATGTTGAAGAAGGGATCTGCTATCAAATGGGAAGGTGAGCCTGATGAAGCTTTCATGAATATCAAGCAAGCTATTAAAGATGCACCTATGCTTAAGGCACCTGATTACAATATTCCAATGCATATCTTTTCTTTTGCATCTTTTCATACTATTGCTGCAGTATTATTGTAGAAGAATAAGGAGGGTTATGAGCAGCCTATTGCATTTTTTAGTAAATCTTTGCAGGCTGTTGAATTGAAATATGATATTAATGAGAAACAAGCATATGCACTTGTGAAGGTTGTCAAGGCTTTCAGATGTTACTTAATGGGAGTAGTTGTGATTGCCTTTGTGCCTAGTGCTGTAGTAAAGGATATCTTTTCACAACAAGAGGTGTCTAGAAGGAGATGTAGATGGATAAATAGGATCCAAGAATTCAATATTGATATCCAGATTACCAAATTGGTTAGAGGACAAGGATTGGCAAAATTGATGGCTCAATCCAATCTTGATGCAAATCAGATAAATCAAGCTAAGATTGATTACACATGTGATATGGATGATTGTATCTGGTATCAAGATGTTATATTTTACTTAAGGAACATGAAATGTCTAGCAGGAATGAATGATAATTAGAAGAGGACATTAAAATTACAGGCCATCAAGTATGTGATTATGAAATGTAAATTGTATAGGAAAAATTTAGATTGCATACTTTTGAAATGTGTTGATGAAAATCAAGCTAACAAGCTATTAAAAGAAATGCATGAGGGAGTTTGTGGAGGACATTATATGGTTAAAACTACTGCTCAAAAAATCTTGAGAGCAGGATTCTGGTGGCCCACAATCTTCAAGGATGCAGAGCAGTTGGCAAGGAGATGTGATGCTTGTCAAAGGTTCTTTGGTAAGCTTAAATTTTTAGGTAGTATGCCCTTACGACCAATTGAAGTGTAGGCTCCTTTCCAACAGTGGGGAATAGATTTCATAGGGGAGATACCAAACAAGTCAAGTGGAGGACACTCTTGGATCTTGGTGGCCACTGATTAATTTTACAAAGTGGGTTGAGGCTATCCCCACAAGGAATTCAACTAGTAAGGTGGTGACTGATTTCTTATTGAATAATATTGTTGCAAGGTTTGGTTGTCCCGAGAGGATTGTTAGTGATAATGCCATGTGTTTCAGGTCTACTAAATACAAGGAATTCTACCAAGGTCTAGGAATTCAGATGTCATATTCCTCTCCCTATCATCCACAAGGGAATGGACAGGCATAATCAACAAATAAGAGCCTGATAAAAATCCTTAAGAGGATCCTTGATAAGAATAAAAGAGCATGGGGTTCAAAATTGCCATTAGCTGTATGGGCTGATAGGGTAACTATGAAGAAGGCAATTGGTTATGCACCATTTGATTTAGTGTATGGGATACATGCAAGGATGCCTCAGAACAATCTATTGGAAATGTATAAATTTGTTCAGTTATATGATGATGATATAGAAGATGAAATGCAACTGAGAATTAAGGACCTTATTAGGCTGGATGAAACTAGGAGAGAATCAGTTGCAAGAACTGCCAAGTTGCAATTGCAGGTCAAAAATTTGTATGACAAGAGGACTATTGATAGGAAGTTTGAGCCTGGTGACTTGGTATTAATTTGGAATGCTAGATTGGAGGATAAAGGAAAACATGGAAAATTTGACCCAATCTGGTTAGGGCCATATCTAATTCATGAGAAATAGGGCCTGGATTCATACATTGTAAAAGAATTAAATGGTGATGTTCAGGAATTGCCAGTTCATGGACAATTCTTGAAGAAATACTTCAATTGAAGGTATCATTCTTTTCCATGAACAGTAGTTAGGTCTGTATATTTTGTAAATTTTGTAAAGTTGCCTACCCCCTGTCTTGTTTTGTCTTGGTTTGTAGGGTTTTTGTCTAGTTTCTCTTTGTTGTTCAAATTTTCCTATGGATGGTCTGCTTTAACCAGTGATTCTAGATCCTTGCTATGCCTGTAGGAGGCATACATCCCCAGATAGAGCCACTATTAGCACCTAGAAAAAATTCATCGCTTCATCATCTTTCCTCTGGTTTTTGCAGTGTTTTTCCTTGCGCCTGGCTTCAAACCCTAGTTCAAATTTTGAAAAATCTAGCCATTGGGATATGACACCCTAGTCCGTCTTAGCCCTGTTCTAATTTTGCGTTACCTTTTTTCAGTCACTAAGTCCTAATTTACCCATGTGCTAAAGGGTTGGGTTCAATTTATGTGTTTCATAGTTAGGATTCATGTTGAGGTCCCCTTTTAATAATTTTCTCTAAGCCTAAGTCTCCCGCAGTAATTTTTCCTAAGTTCCACCCATTAAGAATTGTGTGGCTGTCATTATTTCGCAAGACTGCAGGTTGTCAGAATTTCTGACAAGCGGTATAGTGATGAAGTGTCATCTATCCTAGCGGGCCCAGTATCTTAGTCTAAGATTCATGATCTACGGTGGGCGTATGATCTCATAGAATCTTCTTCCCCCATGAGATCATGCGCTGGCTGTCAGATCCTCCATCATGTTCATGTCGACTGGAATGGGTCCACTACCAAGTGTGCATAGGTGGTAGTTGATTATTGGTTGCAGAGCGGTGAGGTGGAAGTATGTCAGGTGGACCTATGTGCGATGAAAAAGTTGTTTGTCCGCCTGCCAGATTTTGTGACGTGGCATTTTCTTATTGGTCAGTGGGTTCGCTGATGATTTGGCAAGTGTCAGTGGGACCTGGTTGCTGGTGTGTCCTTGAGGGTCATGACATCCATAAAAGATCTATGGTTGGCGTATGATCTTATGGGTTTTGTCAAAGCTACGAGATCTTACGCCAACTGTCGATGTTACTTTATTCTCAGGTGACAACAGGTGGGTCCTCTAATAGTTAAGGGTGATGTGCATGATTTTCATTGGTGGAAGGGATGAGGCTATAGTGGGACCGTGTTGCCAGGTGTGATGATTTGGATTGTTTTGATTGGTCAGCTGGTTGATGACTTGGACATGTTAGTGGGCTTGAATCTTTCAAAGGATGGCAGATTCAAAATCTATGGTTGTCTTAAGTTTGCATGGAATCTTTCTGGGCCATGTGATCTTAAGACAACCATCCAATTTAAAGGCTTCTAAGTTATGGGTCTAAACTACTACGTATCACTGATGTGCTTGCTTTTCATTAGTTGTTGACTACTAGCGTGGTGGAGACTTTTCAAAGGGTTTGTGACTATTTTTATGAATGATGTGAATTGCCCGATTTGCTGGGAAAGTACTAGGATTGATGGCCGCATTTTAAATTCTATCTAGTTAGCCATTGTAATTCAAATTCAAATTTTTAGAGGGTTTCCAGCAACAGAAAGGATTGAAATTGAATGTTTAAGCAACCGAATTTGGTAGAATCAATTTTGTCAATTATTGTAGAGTTGTCCAGAGGGTTTCCATGATCGATTGTAGGACTGTACTGTGGGGAAATAGACAAAATTTGTTGCTCGAGGCATGTTGCAGGTGGCCAAACAGGTTGAAAAATATGGGTAGTTCTATGGTTTTCAGTACTTTCTCAGGGAATTACCATGATTACGGATCATTCTTGGATCTGTTTTTCCCCAAGTTGCTTGGGTTTCCTCCCCTATATTAAATTGTGATTGATTCTAGTTGGTTTGGTGGGTGAAACCCTAACCCTAGTCATTCATAGCTTGTTGCATCTTGTTTTGGGATTCCAAGATGACTAGGGGGTATATATGGTTGAATTTTGAATTTTGAAGTGGGTTGATGTATATTGGAAGTCAATGTAAAAGATTGAACAAGGAGAGCTTGGATTTCGGGTTTGTTTCCTAGCATTTTGTTGTTTTGGTAATGTATTGATTTTGCAAATTCTAATGAGAATACACTTGGATTCCAATCTTATATTTGTGTATGTCTTCTTATTTTGTTCTTGGGCTCATATATGTTAATGTCACAAAGTGAGTTAGCATATGGTAAACAAAGAGTATTGTGGAGTTATCTTTGAGTTCCTAACAAAGTTAGGATTAAAGTCTTTAAGGTGATTTTAGTGAGTTCATGGCTAGATAAGAATTTGATGTCTAGGTATGTGAGGGAGAGTAATAATAGGAAAAGCACTTATTCTAAGTCCAAGAGTGTTTGAGTTGGGGTTTTCAGTTGATATGCATTGTTGATGACTCTATGCCCTTGGTTAAGGCACTAGTCCATTCTCTGGAAGTAGTTCATCATCATCAATCACACACACAATATAAATGATAAAATCTTTCAATCAGTCAGTAAATGATATAATTGATTAATATTTTGTGGCTCCTTTGAAGAAGTGAGCCAAAGGTATACCCACCTGAGCATCTAGGCTCAAAGTGTAGGAGGATCCCTTTGATCCTTGTTAATTGGCCCTTTTCGTTGCAGACTTTGGAGTGGTGATAGAGTCAGTGACATTAAGTTGTCAATCATAGTGTAAATCTGCAAGTAGAAATGAAAAGGGGAACCAACACTTCGAATGTTCCAACCTTTACAACTGCAACTTTGTGACCATTTTCTCAGATGCCAGATTCTCCAAGCTACCATTGTCAATGATTACCTTCCAAACTTCATCAGAAACTCTACATCTGGTCTTGAACAAATGTTTCCTTACCAGATCTTCCTTATTACTTTCACTCCAAAGTGCTCTCCTTACCATAAATTTATTTTCCTTCTCAAGTTCATTTGGTAACCCTTCTTATACCAAAGCATTTCTACTATTACCGACCTTCTTATTTGCATGTGTACACTCAAATGATCGATGTCCTTCTTCTCCACAATTGTAACAAGTTCCTCAGAAACCACCTCTATTATATCCACCTCGGTAGTTACTGCCTCTGCCTCTAGATGAACTTTCACCTTTCCACTCGGTCTTGCCTTTAACCATAGTTGTCTTTTTAGGTTCAGATCTATTGTTTTCACCATAAGATCTACCTCTTCCTCTAGGGAATCTACCACCTCTACCTCTTTGTCTTTTCTCATGTCTCTTGTTCAATTTCTCCTCAGCTTTCAATGCAAATTGATAAGCCTCTTCAATGTTCTCCAATTTGACCAAACTAATTTCTTCTTGGATGGAAACTCTCAAACCATTTAGGTATCTAGAAATTATTTCCACCTCATCTTCATCATGTCCATATCTGATATCTAATCTATAGAATTCCTCAGTATATTCTTTTACTGAGCTATCTTTTTGCCTCAAACTTTGCATTCACCTAACTAGGTTAATCTGGTAATCACAAGGTAAGAACTTCCCTTTCAATTTATTCACCATTTTATTCCATACCTTGATTTTGTATTTTACTTTCCTCTTTTTGTCCAAATGCAAATGTTCCCACCTCAAGGATGCATGAATCTTCAACTTTGTGCTTGCAATTTTCACCTTCTTTTCCTCAGGTATATTTTCATATTCAAAATAATTTTCCATCTCAGTGATCCAATTCACCAATTCATCAGAATCCAATTTTCCACTATACTCAGGAGGATTAAAGTGTGGTGTAAATTTTAGATTTGTCAAAGCCTTCACTAATCTTTCCTCACCTTGATCCATCATTGGTGCAGGTTCTACATCAACTTGCTCTTCCTCAATTTCATCATCACTAAAATCTTCAAGATGTCTTCCTCTTCTCTGGGCTATTTCAACAACTTCTAATCTAGTAGCATGTTGTCTTAACATGCTTGCCAATCTTGGATCCTCAATCTCCCCTCCCATGAACCATCTTAAAACCCTTTGCAATTGCAAGTCAGATCACAATCTACTACCCCACAACAATTCAACTAGGATTTGACAAGAAGGAACCCTCAAACCTAGATTCGCAAACCTAGATCCAGATCCACCTTCCAGAGATCACATGTGGAAGAAACAACACACAACAGTGAGAGAGAGAATGCAGATACTTTCATATATTACTTTAATTTGATTCATACATGTCAGGTTGTAAGGCCTTCCAAGTTTAGGCCAGATATTACAATCAAGTACAGATTTCCTCCAACATGGGAGGATCTGCTAATAATCTCTAATTTTCTATCTCCCAAAACTCCCTCCTAAACTATAATCAAACAACTATATTTATACAAGAGGCTACCGAATCAAGTCGGCCTTTAGATCCACCATCAATGAAAGGAACAACCAGATCTAGGTCTACATGCTTCCCAATGATAGATACCAACATTAAATCCATGACCCAAAGTAAATGCACAAGTCAGCCTCAACAAAAATCCAAAATAAATGACTCGGTAAGAAAGGAAATTGAGAGCTAGACAAGCGTCACCAAGTGCTAGGGAAATTCACTGAGCACCAAAGAGATAACTGACTGACACCGATAAACAAAAGAAACTGAGCAACATCAAACCAACTCGGTCAAAGAAGGAATCAAGAAACACAGAAAACTTCAAACATCTTTTTGGTGACACAGGATTTCCAAGGACCTGAGATGCCTCTGCATCAATTTAGTAACCACATAATCCCAACACTGATCATTCACACCTTTAAGATATAGCTTCATCTAGCCACACCATACTGAATTGTTTTTTCTTGTGAATTTGGGACCTTCCTTTCTCGTCATCTTTGAATCTTTGCCTCAAGTTGTTAAGATTCACTACAATAGAGGAACTTATCTCTGATACCAATTGTTAATTCTAAGATCAAATTACTGAGAGGGGAGGGGCGAGTTAGTAATCTAAATATTTTCCAACTTTATCAACCACTTAAACTTTATAACAACATTCACAAGATTCACTTTAATAGCAACAAATGACATCCACAAAATAATTAGAAATACATGACACAAATATTTATCTTGTGGAAACCCAAATCAAGAAAAAACCATGGTGGGGATTAGTACCCACTAAATGTTGTACTATTTTGAAGTATGTCCTATGAGGATCTTAACCCTGTTAAGAGTTTACAAAAGCATTATTAGGTGCTACCCGGTTAAGGGATTCACCTTTAGGTCTATTAGAACCTTTACCATGTTAAGAGTAGCCTTGTTAGAGGACTTCAAACATAAACTAATGTGCCACCTCGTTAGAGGATTTACAATAGGGACCTGTTAGGATCCACCTGATTAAGGGATTTTGACTTTTGTAACTATTAGGAAACAACAAGAAAAATGATCTATAAAATAGAACTACCTCTGCTTGATTAGATCCACTAAAGAACACAATCACTTATTAACATACTTATCTCTTCTCTAGCTTGATCGCAATTCACACTTCACGCCGCACTTGCCAAACACATGATCAATACTAAAAAATCTCAAATTCATTCAATATATATTGTTCATAAAGCATTTAAGTTTTTCATCACCTTAATATTTCCCTAAACCGATTACAATTTTAAATTTTAATCTTCGCACTTGAATCCAACTCATCAAGCAAAAAAATTTAATGTACACCATGAATTTCCAACATTGCATTAGCCATCATAATGATTTACATAAAAAATTGTGTCTAGGGGTCAAACATGTTTCATCCACACACAACCTTCATCTAAAATCTTTTCCACATGCTAGCATCAAACAATGTGATGCAAGATCATCACCTCTAATCTTTAAGGAACGTCATCAGATCATGATTGAATTAACCGAAATCACCACAACATCTTCAGTTATCAAAGATTTAACAACTATTGCTCAAGAACATAAACACTTCAACCTATTACTAGTTCTAACTCTACTCACCAATCATTTATCCTTCACTCTGGTCATCCAATTTTTTTGTGATTGCTACCACAAAATCCAAAAAATTTTAGAAGCCATATCCTATAATTACATTGCAAGACACAACAAATATTTGACAAACTAATCAAATCACCTATCGCTTGTCACTAACTGTTCTTAGCAGTTGCATTGTTATACTTCATCTAATCATAACACTCTTACCAGTCAATCTCAATAGTAGTGGTCATGCATTTGACATTCTGAGACATATGTGAGTCTCCCATATGAATCACTACAACTGAAAATTACCACACCACTTTTATCATCAACCTTATCTTCAACAATGTACTAGCAACACTAGGTCAATACTTGACATCAATGACAACTCAATAATTGATCATCATGCAATCAAATTTATACCATGACAACTCCATAAATCACTTACCATCACATCATCAATTAGCATTAGTTGTGCCAACACCACCTTAATGGCCTACACTTGAATATATAAAAAAATTGAGCAAAGAGTAGCTTTAGCATAAAGTGAAACATTTGTATCAACATATTAATGAGAAAAAAATATAGAATTTCTCTTTCCATGGAGTTAATAAGAACTCCACCCTAATGACATTAACTTATTTGAGTATGCATGAAGGGATTTCAAGGAAATTCCCCTCAAAGAGCCATATGTTAGGAAAAAGACTTCAGGAAAAAATGATGAAATGAGTCATGAATCCAACTCCAATAGTGTTGGGAAATGTGAAAGAACAAAAAAGGTGTTTGAATGACTTTAGTTTCCCAAATAATGGGCAACAAGGGTCCTGAATGTTGATATATTTGAGATGAGACCTCAAAAATAAGCAGTAGAAAAGAATATACCAAGAAAGTGGGTGATCTTGGGATCAACAAAAAGTGACCACATATTGTAAAATTTGTGTTCCCAAACCAAGAAAGATGACTTTAGATGCCATATCAACTTTAAATTGGGAACCATGAGAAGATGTGGTCAAATCCATTGATATCACAAACATAGCTTGTAATTGTAGAAGGTTGTTTGGGAAGTCCAACTCCAATAGTTCCACCATAGCTTGGAAGAATAGACACCAATCTTAAAAATATTTTCTACTAAAAGAGTTGACCTAACAATTTCATATGTCCCTCAATCTAGCTAAGAGAGATGTTACTAAGTACACAAAGTATCCCATGAGAAAATATTCATGGTAGTTATAGAAAACAAATCTCAAGGAGTTTGAATGTCTTTCTTGTGAAAGTATAAGGCTTTGACCCAAATAAGCCTTGCCAAAGGTAGCCTTCACATTGATTGAGTGGAGACCACCAAAGGTTGTGTTGGTTGAAGTAGAGCCCCTCCTTGAAACTAGAACCAATCCAAAAACACCAAGGCTTAATGACTTACCAAATATGATAAATTATCTTGGAAATAAAAGTACCCTTGACATGCATAACTTATTTCATAAGAAGGATTTGAAAACCAATCCCCTTCCAAGCAAGTCAATCAAATAGATAATTGAAATAAATACATTTTTGGATCTAAGAATCTTCTTGGGCTCATTGCGAAAAAATTCATAGACAACCCATTTGATATACGAAGACAACCTTGACACCAGGTAGAAAGCAGCTCAAGCCCACCAAACTCCCATGAGGTAGCTACCTCCCAGGTTGCATGATGAAAACCTTTGTCATCCCAATAAGAGGCCCAAAGAAAATTGCAAAGAAGTTTCTCAAGATTCAAATACAAGGCCTCAGATAGAGTGCAACAAGAGGAGTAATAAACATGGGTGGTTGTATGGATTTTAGAGAAAATATGGACTTTACCTATGAGTGAGAAAAATTTGGTAACCCTTGTGAGAGCTTCTTCTATATTCTAGTGAAATTGTGTTCTAAAGGTCAATTGAAGAAGATTGAAAGGAAAAGGGAATGCCAAGAAATATGATAATTTCCCCATGGTCAATCCATTTCCATCCATAGATGAGAAACCAAGGTGGTGTAGGGAGAGTGGTCTAATGAGAGCATTGAGTCTTGTGTTATTGAATAGTCAAACTAGAGGCCAATAAAAATATTTAAAGACACTAAAGTGTCTCTTTGGTATTTCTCTCCTCTTCACAAAAATTTAGAAATGAGTCATATACAAAGTGACCATTCACGAACTGATTTGATGACTTGGGTAGGGCCATGCCTTTAACATGATCGTAGGAGATAGATTTTTTCAAAAAATTGCAAAATCCTTTAATAGAAAAAAAATACAAAGAAAGTGTAAGAGAGCACCCTATCAAATTGAGGGATAAATGACAAGGGCTTGAGACTAATGGCTATTGATGATCTCAAAACAAGAGGAATATAAAAAGTTAGTATTTAACATTTGAATAAATCTAGGTTTAAATCCCATAGTGTAGAACATAGAAAGAATAAAATGAAACTCACTGCAATCAAAAGCTTTAGTGAGAATATGTTTTAGGAAAATGAATTTCTTATTAGAGTGCCTTGCCTAATCTATTCCTTTCTAGAGAATAACAATCTTATCTAGGATGAACTATTTCAAGAAGCATATGGAAAATCTTCAAATCTAGGACCTTGGTGATGATCTTTTAAGACATACTAAGCAATCCAATCAACCACTAGTTGCAAATGTCTTCAAGATCCCTAGATTTAGGTATGAATTCAATATTTTCTCTATTTCTTGGATTTCCTATAGACTATTTATGAAAAGCCTAGAGGTGGAAATTTTGAAAATTAAATCACACATAGACCTGCAAGCCTTTATAAAGTTCACATGGGTTATACCCATATGATTTATCATCAACCATAGAATTGACTGCTTCCCTGAGGTCCTCAAGGGAAAGAAACCTCTCATACGAGGACCTTTGAGATTGATAAATCCTACTCGAAACAACTCAAAGGCAATCCTAGAGAGCATGCTCTCACTCAAGGGAAGGCTCCTAAGAAATGAAAACCTTCTCGTAAAGGTGAATAAAAGCTTGGAGAATATATGGAAGCTCACAGAGCACCAACTAACAATATTTATTTATTTTTTATGCCTTGGGAAGAATGAGGAGCATTGAATAATATAAAAGGTAATAGTTTATAAAATAAATAATATAAACTAAGAAAAAACCAGCAACATCAATCAAGATATGGATCAACATCTCACCTATACATAACTTGACCTACTCCTATGCCTAGGTTATGGGAGTGATTGTGAGAAACAACATAAGTTGTGGTGATGACCTTAGCATGCATTCATGCAAGGGCACCAATTGAGATGTCAGAATGGAGGAATACATTGATCATACTATTGATTCATTAATGCCTTATATGTGAGGAAGAATAATTAGAAGTGTAATTAAATAAATATCATGGTTAATTAAATATAATTTAAATAATTATTGGGATAAGAAGAATTGGGCTAAAGTAACTTGAATTAATTAAAGACGTGGTTTTAATAAATACAAGTAGTGTCAACATTTTTCTCGTATTTGATGTGATGTTGTGAAATAACATCGTGTCAAAAAAAAATATATATGCCCCAATGAAGGGTGAAGTAATTTGATTATGCCCCTATGAGAGGTTTCATATAAAATGAATTTTCAAGATGATCTCTCAAAAAAATAGAAGAAAATTAGGGAAAGAATCTGGTGAAGAATAGGACAATTTGGCAAAGGAATGGAAGAAAAAGGTGAAATTGTGTAATAATGGTAGAAGAAAGAAGATTCAAATTAATGTGGCCAATAGAAGAGGGGATTTGGGGAGAAAATGGGTTATAAGAAGTTTATGAGGGGCCTACAAGAGGTCATTTATACTTTCTTGTTTGCAAGTTTTATAATTCTCTAGTGAGACATTGTCAAGAATGGAAGACATTTCATGTCGTAAGCATCGTGCAAAGTGGATACAAGATTTCAAGAAACCATCAAGGTGACATAAGACAATACCTAACTTAACCTATACAATTTTTTTTTTATTTTAGGGCATTTATGTGAGGTTTTTAGGGTCATAGTGGATGAGCCATTTTATGAAATGCCATCTACATGGGGTAAAGTGGAATAGGCACCTAAAATGGCACCTATGTAGACAAAATTTTATGGAATAGTCATTTATTCCTACAATGAAACTTGCATTGGGAAAATTGGCCCATACACACATTAGCATTTGTGCATAGGGAAATGGTGTTCCTATTGTTTAGTGTGGGTATGAAATGAAATGAAATTTGTGTCATTGAATACATTTTTTTTGTTAATTGGGTATTTGGTTTGTAGGAGAGATTGGCCATATTGTAGTTGATAGAGCATTAAGAATCTACTTTACATCTATAAGTGTCGCTTACTTGTAAGAAAATTAAAGTAGCAAAATAACTTCCTACACTAACCTTAGGAGGAGGGATATGTAAAAGCTTTCTCAAATCTTTACAAAAATTATAGACTTAACAAATAAACATAAATAGCATGCAAATCATAACACAATCAGTTACATGGGGAAAACCCTTTTGAGAGAGAAACCCCACACTGCAAACACCACCTAATATATTATTCATAAATCAATAAAAGATTACAATATACTTGAAAAGAAAAATTCTCATAGGAGTATCACCAACTAGAGATCTAGATGTTACTTAACAATTATTAGACTCTTTTAACAAACCCTCTATCTCATTCAACTATTATATAGAAGATACAATACATGAAACCATCAAATGATATTACAAAACCATGGGCTAAAAAAACTTATAAAGCGGTGCCCATCTTATCTACAATCAAAGATGTCCTATGATATATCAAAACACACACCAACACATGTAACTCCATTTTACAACTCATTTATGAGTTCACTTTTTTTACATTTCTTATTTAAGAGACCAAACTTCAAGAGGTCATAAATTTTAAGAGCTAGGCATCTAATTGATGAATCGTTTGAAGTGCCAAAAAGTTCATAACGTGTGTTATCAAGCTATAACCCACACTAGTTATGGACACTTTCAAGCCATTTTAAAGCCTCTAAAGTCTTCAAAATTGACTTCGTAAAATTTCTTCAACAACATAAAAAATATAAACTTTAATATCTTCAAATTTGGATATGATCTTGCAATGAACATTTACCAAAATGTTTATCTATCCAATCTGAATCTTTCAAGAAAGTTTAGTGATAATCTATGGTCAAATGTAAACTTACTACAAATAGTAATCTTATGTAAATGCAAGTTTGAGACACATTTTTCTAATAATCTCCCACTTGTCAAACACCTTGCAAGAGAAAAGGGGGTATCTATAGTATATTTTAATTACTAGGGGCCCCCATGATGAACACACATTGGGTGTTGGGGGTTGGATCAGAACAAAAAAAAATCTTAAACAACTAACTCTAGTAACCACCACAAGAAATACTATGCAAGTAAAGAACATAACCAACAATACAAGAACACCAAGATTTATAAGTGGAAACCCAAACTGGGAAAAACCATGGTGAGAACCTACCCATAGAGACAATTTACTAGAGTACTAATTTGAATACAAAATATTAGGAGCTCACCACTCTGGAATACCAATCAAAGGCTTACTGCCTTACAGTACAAATAAGAGCTCACTGCTTTGGACTTGCATATAAAGGCTCATTGCCAAAGTAGAAAGATACAATAACAAACTCAAGTACACAATACTCATTTTATTAAAGTACTTATTCTCTTTTTAAAGTAGATATAAATGTATTCTCTTCATAATTCAATTGATTTTCATAACACTATACACACTAACAAGAAAGTATTATTGCCTTTTCTTCTCTGTCATTGTCATTGAACTCTACTCTACTGATTGTTGAAATGGTTTTCACACTTCACTTTCTTTTCACCTCACTCTTTCATTTTTCCAAGGAATCAATAGTCCTTATATACAAAATGGGTCATATGAGATTACAAAAAGGTCATCCAAACCAAAAGGATATTATTGTGAGTTTCTTCTAGATTCAATTGTGTAAATATTTTTGCATCAACATTTTGGATCACACTCTGTGATCCATCATTTTATCCTTTGGCTCTCTAACATTCATCCTTATGATGGATCACATAGTGTGATTTGAAATTTTGATGCAAAAATATTTACACAATTGAATCCACAACAGATCACAATAATCTAATGGATTATGGAAATCTATTGACTCAAAAGGATATTACAAATGAGTTCCATGTCCGCCAAGGCATAAGAAAAATGCAAAAAGATCAATATCAATAGCATCTGAATTAAGACCCAAATAGATAAGTGATAAACAATAAATACATAGGTCCCATATAGCATGAACCCATATAGATAAGATATAAGTATAAAGTATAAGACCCAAACCTAAATCTAATATTTCAACAATCATAAATATAGAATCCAAATCTAAAACCAAAAGCATAATCCATCTTAGGAGAAATATGGACCAAGAATATGCTACACATGTCCCAATGCCAGATCCACAATAAGTGAAACAACAACCAAGGATAAATCAAAAGTGTAGAAGCAAACTGCCAGCTATAACTAGACCCCCACAGGCTATAGAGAGGTTTATATGCCACATTAGAAGCCATCTCAACATACCACTTGAGAAGCCATGTCAACATGCCACATCAAAATTTGTCACAACATATTTTTGGATCAAAACAACAACTGGTAAGAATGGCAACACAAGATGATGCAGTCTTCAAAACACTACCTAAACACACTCCTGATCATTGGAGAATGCCACAACCAAGACCAAAACTTGAATATATCTTAATGAGTAGAAACACAACTTCAACCCTAATTTCCAAAAGAGAACCACTTTGGAAAGACAAAAAGCTGCAATTGTAAAACTGCTAACTGTAATGCAACACATTACTAAAATAGACATTTGAACCAAGTAAATATCCATAAATAATAATATAATACAATATAGTTGTAAAAAACTATCTACTCATGATCATAAAATACATACATGTCTTCCACTTCTTTGTAGACAATATAGAGAATGTACTTGTCTTCTAATATACTAAAGGTTTATCATACATACCCTCATCACCAAGAGTAGCACACTTGTGGACCACATAGTTTGAGGGAACAAAAACTCAAACACCTCTAAAACATATGAAACATTATGTTTGATATCAATAACATAAAATAATAATCGTATATTTATAAGATCCCATAGACTCTGAATACCATCTAAATTTTTTTGTGGACGTAGCCTTACTTAATGAATTTGGAACATTCATCAAAGTCTCTACCTTAACTATCTTCACATTTCCACCTCAACCATATATTGAACATAAATGTGCTTAGTCCTAGCATGAAATGTTGGGTTCTTATCTAGGTGGATTGCACTCTAACAATCATAATACATTATCACTACTTGTTTTATTCTAATATATGAGCACATTATCTTAAGCCAAATGGATTCTTTACAAGTATGAGTAGCTACCATATACTTAGATTTAGTAGTTGACAAAGAAACTAAAACCTATCTCTTAATCATCCAATCCCACCAATAAATGTAAATACAAAAGCACTAGTGCATTTCTACCATCAATATTACGTGCCCAATTTGAATCCACATAACCATGAATATCAAGGGAGATTTTATCTAGACTCTTTTAACTACATCCTAATGAACTTTACTAGTATTAGACATCTATCTTTTAAGAAATACCATAGCTTGGGTAAGATATGGTCCAGTACATACATCAAGCTTCCAATAACACTTTGGTAAGTTACTTTTATCACGTGTTCCATCTTAAATGGGGATGTAGGAAAGTCTAAAATAGAAAACTTTGTTTAACTTAAAAGGAATACATAATTGTTTGGAATATGCATTTAAACCTTTGTAAAACTAAGTTCACATACTTACTCTAGCATATCCATAACTATATCTTTCTATTCACTCTTTCTCTTCTAATTTCCATCCCAAGAATGTGTTTTCCTGCGCCAAGTTCTTTCATTTCAAATTTAGCAGCAAGCTCAAACTTCTGCTTTAAAATCATTTCTTTCCATTTCCCAATGAATAACATATCATCAACATATAATGTAATGTGTAGGAAATGACCACCATCAAATTTATAATAAACACGATGATCTAATTTAGAATGTTGGAATCCCAAACTCAACACATATGTATCCGATTTTAGGTAGCACATCTTAGGACTATGCTTGAGGTTATGAAAACATTTCTTCAATTTACAAACCATGTTACTTAAATTTCCTTTTTTTCCAAAGTGTTCTAGTTGTGTTATATAAATAACATCTTCCAAATCACCATGAATGAAAGTAGTTTTCACATCCATTTGCTCAACCTCTAAATCATAAGTAGCAACAATAGAAAGCAAAAATCTAATTAATATCATTTTTTCTACATGAGAAAATATTTCATCATAATCAATACCCTCAACCTGAGAATAGCTCTTTGCAACCAACCTTGTTTCATACTTCTCAATGCTTCCATCTGAACCAATATTTTTCTTGAACACACATTTGCAACCAAAATTTTTTTGTGCTTTAGGATATGGTACAATATCTCATGTATCATTCTTTTTAAAAGCTGTCATTTTTTCATCCATAGTAATTTTCTAGGATTTTGCATCATTCACACCTAATGCATCTTCTACAAATCTAGGCTCATCCATGCTAGTATTAAAACCAAAAATACATCTTCAATTGTTAAGTGAATACCTTTTAGGTGGATGTTTATGCCTTATAGACCTTGAAACAAGATGAGTTCGAGGTTCTTCCTCCTCTTCTGAAGATTAAAAAATAGATGAACTCTGCTCATCCTCTTGTTTAACTAAGGGCCTCAATTCAACTTTCTTAGGCATATAAGGTAGTTGAATCATATATTCCTTTTTAGTTTGTTTACGCTTCAATATAATATAAGGATGGTTAGTTTCTCTACAAATAACACTTCTAAAACTTGTATCCTTTTTACACTATAATTGTATCGAATGAAGATACATTTCATAGTCTTGTTCTCCAACTTTGTTCACTTCTCCTTTGACACATATGCATATGCCTCAAAGCCAAAAACTCTAAGATGTCCCAATGATGGCATATGACCCGAACATGCCTCCATAGGTGTTTTATCAACATGAGGTAATGTAAAATACCTATTAATTAGGTAGCAACTAATGAAAACAACTTTAGCCCAAATATTTTTCTTTAGGTTAGCACTACTCACTGTTAGGATTAGAAGACATAAATCTAACAGTTACATGAAAATATAACCAATAATGCAAATAAATAAATAATGAATGTAGAAGAAGAAGACATAAAGATCTAACATGGCTCACCCAATCTTGGGCTACGTCCACCAAATAGAGAGTCCAATCTTATTATCTAGTAATTTCAACCTATTACAATATGCAATCTCTTGTAATTCAATACTGTTGCAAGAAGCTATGAAATTCTCCTCATGAAAAAAACCTAACCCTAAGCCATTATAACAAGACTCATGTTAGTTAACAAGTTAACCCCAAACATAATTGATGAGTCAACCTAGGGAAAAGCTTGACAATTCAACCTAGGGAAATTCTTAACGAGTTAATCCCCCCCAAAAAATTTGGACCATTTCCCTGAACCCCATGATAAATGAAAAGTGTACAATACTTTCTTAAATAGTCACCACAAACCAACAATATCCCACTTGGGGGCTGATTAGGCTCCACACTAAAAAACCTCCCACTTGGAGAATGATCTTGTAGCAACACCGCTACCCCTGAAGCTCCCACTGAATTGACACACCTTAGAATTTGTTGTTCCTTTTATTGTTTTCAATCTTGAAGACAAACCAAAGCTCAATCAGAGTTCAACTTCTCCCTTGTTACTTCATTTGTAAACATATTCGCTAGATTTTCATCTGTATGTATCTTTTCCATCTTTAACTATATGTGTTTGGTCTTTGAATGCAAGGCATAATTGTTTGCAAGATGGATGGACCTCTAACTATATGTAAATAGATAATTTTTAGAATGTGATTTTCCCAACTCTTCCATGAAAAATTGTATCCATATCATCTCCTTAGCTACCCCTGTAGCCAGAACATACTTTGTCTCTATAATTGATAAAGCAGCAACCACCTTTTACAAGCAAGAAATCCAACTCATTGTTATTCCACCAACAATAAATACATAACCTATGATACTCTATCTGGTATCTAAATCCCCTATCAAACCTAAGTCAAAATAGACTTTTAGATTAGTATTAGAGCCCCCAAAACATAAACATTTATTGGATGTACCTCTCAAGTATTTGAGAATCCATTTTGATGCATTCCAATGATCAACTCTAGGATCACTCATATACCTACTAACAACTCCTACAACATGTGCAATATCTGATCTAGTGCATACCATGACTGACATACATCAAACTATCTACAGTTGAAGCATATGGTATCTTGGACATTTTGTATTCCTCATCTTATGTCTTTGGACACATGTTCTTAGTCAATTTCAAATGACTAGGAAAATGTGTGCTGACAACTTTTGCATTTTCTATATGGAATCTTTGCAACACCTTTTCAACATAATCAACTTGAGATAGAGTCAACTTGTTGTTCTTCCTATCTCTACAAATTTTCATACCAAAGATTTTTTTTGTTTCCCCTAAATCTTTCATAGTAAAAGAATGTGCTAACTGTTGTTTCAACTCTTTAATATGATCCATGTTAGACCATGCTACAAGCATATTACCAACATATAAACATAAAATAATCTAGTTGTCATCATCCAACCTTTTAAAATGAGCACAATGGTCTAAATTACACCGACTATAGCCATGCTCAACCATAAAGCTATCAAATTTTATATACCATTGTCGAGGTGCTTGCTTCAATCCATATAAACTTTTCTTCAATTTCCACACTAAGTTCTCTTTATCTTTGACCTTAAAACCTTGTGGTTGTTTCATATATATTTCTTCTTCCAAATCACCATGGAGAAATGTTGTTTTAACATCAAGTTGTTCCAAATGCAAATCTTCAGTAGCCACAATACTTAAAACGATGTGTATAGAAGTCATTTTTACAACTAGAGAAAAGATCTCATCAAAATTGATTTCCTTTTTCTATGCAAATCCCTTTACAACCAATGTGGCTTTAAATATTTTCTTACCTCCATCCTCCTCTTTCATCCTAAAAACCCATTTATTTGGTAGAGCCTTTTTATCTGTAGGCAACTTACATAATTCTCAAGTCTTATTTTTTAGCAAGGAGTCCATTTCTTCTTCCATGGAAAGCTCCCATTGAACCTTTGTATCCACCTACACAACTTCATCATATCCTTCTAGATCACTAGCATCTGTTAATAAAATAGAATATAAAGAGGGAGAGAACCTTTTAGGAGGTCTACTTAGCCTTGTTGACCA
Organism: Chamaecyparis obtusa; assembly: GCA_027943335.1. Lineage (NCBI taxonomy): Eukaryota > Viridiplantae > Streptophyta > Pinopsida > Cupressales > Cupressaceae > Chamaecyparis > Chamaecyparis obtusa. Next base: position 195,345 of record BSBK01005150.1, on the reverse strand, counting down.
TCTAACATTCATTAAGGTTTGTGGTATTTGTTGTTTCTATTGTTGCAGAGCATGAGGGACCACTAGAACATCATCTTTTGGAACTTGTCATCCAGCACTACATAGTCATTTTATTTATTTTCATACTATTGCAACTAATCTTTGTACAATACTTTCTCATTGAATATGCCATCCTTCTTTCTTACAATTTTATGATTTTCAACATCACAAAGTCTATAGCCAAATTCATTAATTCCATATCCAAGAAATACACATTTTTTTGACTTAGTTTCCAACTTGGTTCTATTTTTAGAATCTATATGTGCAAATGCTTCACAATTGAAGGTTTTGAGAAAAGAATAAATCACCTTCTTACATGTCCACACTTCCTATGGAATACCACAACCCAAAGGAGTAGAGGGACCTTTATTGATTAAATAAACAACAATGTTTATAGCCTATGCCCACATGTTTAAGGGCATCCTAGAGTACAACCTCATACTCTTTGCATGCTCCATTATTTTCCTATGCATGTCTTCAACCACTCCATTTCCTTGTGGAGTCCTCATAAAAGTTTTCTTCCTATGAACACCATTAGAGGAACAATAATCTTCAAACTCTTTGTTTCAATACTCACCACCATTAGCAGATCTGGGATATTTTAGTCTTTTACTAGTCTCATTCTCAACCAACCTTTTCCATTTTTCAAAAAATTCAAATACATCATATTTTTGCCTAAGGAAATAAATCCATACTTTCCTAGTTCCATCATCAATGAATGTAACACAATATAGAGAGCCATCAAGGGAAGATACCTGAGCTAGTCTCGATACATTTGTATGCACAAGCTCTAATTTCTCATCTTTCTTTTCCTTCCCACTTTTTAGAAAACTAACTCTCTTTTGTTTTCTATACACACAACTTTCATTGAAATCCATATTGACACATTTTAGACCTAGTAAGACTTTCTTTGAATGGAGTGATTTTGTACCTTTTTCACTCATGTGCCCAAGTCTGTTGTGCCATAGTGTTGTTTCAAAATCCATAGTGACTATTTTAGGTTCTACTTACTCAACTACAACTATTTCTGAACAGTGACTTTTCTTTGTAACAATTAAAGTAGAATGAATAATATGACATGTACAAAGATATAAGGTTCCTACTTTCACACCGTTTGCTACTACTAAGGAACCTTTTTGATGCAGGAGAATCCTAGGATTCTTGGCAATCCTATATCAACCAAAAATATGTTTGTCTTTGTAGGTAGATTGTTAGTTTAGGTCTTGGTTTGGAGAGCTCTTGCTCGATTTGGGAGGCTGGTTGCTTGGTTTCTATGGTTATCGAGGTGCTCGGTCTCTGAAGAATGCTCGATGATTGAAGGCATTGGTTCACTGGCACTCAGAGATAACTACGTTGCTCAGTCATGCTTGGCATGGTTGGTCGACTAGTGCTCGGTTATTTCTTCTGTCGCTCGGTGTTCTTGCTTACCGACTAGATTATTTTGGATAGATCAGCCTGGCCGACTGGTGCATTTAATTTGGGTCGTGCTCCTCATGTTATGGATTGAACATTGGATGTGTGGGGACCTAGATTTGGTGTGTTGTATTCTCCTATGCAGATTTGATGACCGTTGGGGCCATCTTTGAGAGTTTATTTATTTTTTAAGGTTATGTGAGAGCCGACAGATGTTTTAGCATTTAATATATGTTAGTAAAGATTTATTGTTTCATCAGCTGACTTGTGGCTGGGAATCAGTATTTATAGGATGCTTAGGTAGTTGTTTAGGATGAGATGATTGGGAAGGAAGGTTAGTAGCCTATGATATTAGGAGAAGGAAGATTGCTTGGAAGTTTGAGTACAAGTCTAGATCTTTCCTGGGTGCCTACCAGTGTGCTACTTGTTGCAGACCTAGACTAGCTAGATGTTGATGTTGGGAAAAAGATTTAGATCCTGCGAGATCTTGTATACTGTTACTTGCATTGTAATTGGCCATAACTGGGAAGGCCTTATAGCCCAACACATTGCATGTAATCAGTGTTTTCATGAATATAGACTTCTATTTCATTATAGATCTATTGTTGTTACTATGTATTTCTACTGCATATTGGTTTGGCTGCAAGGTCAGTCAGTCCTTAATTGGATCCACCCACCTTGACTGCATCAGGTGCTATCAAAGTGAGGTTTGTTCATGTTTGAGCAAAGGTTGTTCCTGTTGGAGCCGACAGGATCTTGTGTATCTAGATCTTGATTTGAAGATGCCTCCGAGGAGAAATCATGAGACCTTTGAAGAAGAGGAAGCTACTGGTGAATTATGTCTTGATGATTTTAGGGCTTTGCAGAAACAAGTGCAAGACCTACAAGAGGAATTGAGAAAGAAGAAGCCTACCTTGAAGGAGGATAGTGATGATGAATCTGAGGAAGATCATTTTGAAGAAGTTGTCAAAGAAGCTAGAGATTCTGAGGATAATCGAATTCTAAAAGCTATATCTAAGATTGGGAAAAGACCTAAGATTGAAGTTTCTATATTTGCTGGAAGCCTTAGGCTAGAAGAATTGATTGATTGGATCAATGAGATTGATGAATACTTTGAGTATGAAGAAATAAAAGATCCTGATAGGGTTAGATTTGCAAAGACTAAGTTAAAGGGTCATGCAAATATCTCATGGAGAGAAGTTCAATTGGAAAGAGGCAGAAGAGGAAAAGAAAAGATCATCAAGTGGAATTGAATGGTTGACAAGTTGAAGAAGCAATTTATTTCGCTGGATTATGAATTGGACATGTTTAAGAAGATGCAAGCTTTGAAGCAGACTAACAAATTGGTACAGGAGTATACCAAGGAGTTTTATAGAATCCTGATTAGGACTGGTCATTCTGAAGATGATAAAGAAAAGGTTGCTAGGTATGTCTATGGTTTGAGACCTAGTATTTAGGAAGAGTTACTTACTATGTGGATGACAACAATCTGTGATGCTTATCAGATGGCATTAAATATTGAAGAGAAGCTGAATAGGAAGTATGAAGGAAAACAAAACAGTAGGAACTCGGGTGGTAAAATTGGTGAGACAGTTGCTGAGAGTAGTGTGACAGAGAATCCTAAGCTTGAGATGGGATCTAGCAGTGGTCAAGTTACTAAGAATCCTGGACAGAGAGGAAGGTGGAAGAATGAGTTCACTGGCACTTGTTACAACTATAGTGAAGTTGGTCATAGAAGTTGGTAGTGTCCTAAGAAAAGGGTTGCATTAGCTACTGAAGAAGATATTGAGAATGTTCCTGAGAAAGGTGAATGTCTTGTCACTAGGAGATTGGCTACATGTGTTCATGAATCAGTGCACAAAAGGAATTTGTTTAGAATCAGATGTAAGTGCAAGAATAAGGTATGTAATATCATAGTTGATGGTGGTAGTTCTGAAAACTTTGTTTTAGATGAAATGGTTAGTAAATTGAATTTGGAAAGAATAAATCATCCTAATCCTTATTAGATTAGTTGGATACAAGATGTTTCTAAGGTTAGAATTGAATAAAAATTCTTGGTTAAGTTTCAGATTGGAACTTACCATGATGAGATATTGTGTGATATATTTCTTATGGATGCTTGTCATCTGTTGCTCGGTAGACCCTGTCAGTTTGACAAGAATGTTTTGTTTGATGGTCATGATAATACCTATGTGGTTAGGCATGAAGGAGCTCGGCATAAGCTAATACATTTACAGGAGATAGGGGTTAAAGCATGTGGAGTTATCAGATGTTTTCCTTATGACAAACCTCAGGAGTAGAAGGTTGATAAACCTATTCCTATCAAATCTAGTTTGAATGAGAAGGAGAAAGAGATATCTGAAGAGTTTGTTGAGATTAAGAAGTAGATGGTCTTGCTAGTAGAGATGGTTCAACAGATGGTGACATTTATGACATAGAGAGATGTAGATGATACTAAGCTAATTGAGGAGTCTGAAAAGGATGAACCTTACCGAGGCACTGAGGTGGTCGGTAGTGGTCAGAGTCAGCTGCTATCTATTGCCGACCAAAGGGATAAATGAAGTGGAAGGTGTTTGCATTTTTTCTTGTTGGTCCTGACATACATTCTTTCACAACTCACAAAATGACTCAACAAGAGAAAACCCAACTTCGATAAGGCTTCAAATGCCTTCTGCACTTCGGGCTCCACAGACCCAGGTGAGTGTACCTCAAGATATCTGCTCACAACACCTGCAAACTATTCCTTCCTCACAACATGAGAAAATATAAAAATGGATCAACAAGATATTAATGTCCTGCAACTGGATTCACCCTTTCAAGCAAATCATTGGATGGTTTGCAGCCCATCATGCTAGATTTGACAATCAAAGTACCCAAGAACAGAAAGGGAAATGGTTGATTGATTTAAAGATTTGGTTTGGATGCAATTCTGGAAAAAGACCAGTGCCTAATCCATTGGGTATGGAGTCAAATTGAACAAACATTCACAAAGATTTACAACTCAATACATTTGAAACCAGTAACATGCCTTACATACTACTTTTACTACAAACACATGATCATCAAATCCGTATATCCTTGACATTCTCAAAAACTATCCAACAAGATTTACTCCTTCCTTGAAGGAACTTGAAGAATAATATCATAGTCTACCTTATAGATGATAGACCAGAAATGCCTTACAAATCTAGCTCATAAGAATTCCATAAAACATACCGAGACTTCAAGTCCTTGCAAAGAGATTTCGGGTGTATTTTATTAATAGAACATTGCTTCAATACATTCAAAATGCCAAAATACTAAAAAAACTAGAACACTAAACTTAACCAGAACTTGCATTAATGGAACTTGCTTTGATTTCTCCATTGGAGAACCAAAATTCTGAACCCCTTACCCTGAAAGAAATGTAGAATAAGAAGGAGAAGGGGAACATTCCAGAAGGAATCAAGAGAGGACACCTGTTGGATCTTCATTTGATGAATCATCCCTTTGAACTGAATGAACAATCTACTCTTTTCTCCTCAAAACACCTATCTTCATCTCCTCAAACTAACTGTGAGTCACCAGATTCAACAACTCAGATATTTCCAAAATATCTCCTAGGCCCCTTGTTTCATTCAACTACAAATATCTAGAAACCAACAAGACCTGCATCAAATCTGATCTCAGAAATGGATTCCTCGTTCTCTCACCTTTTCGGCGATATATAACACTTCATATCGCGGGAAAAAATGAAGCCACCAGCCATCAAATTATCTCTCAGGTCTGTGATTTAAATTTTTTGAATTTATTCACAATATTCTGCACTATAGGAATTTATCATTTTAACTTTGATTTTTATCCAACTTGAAATGTCCCGTGAGTCCTCAATTCTGAATTTTTTAATCCTTTTATGTCACATTTCCTCTAAACCTACAGGACCCATAGTATGCACCAGGGAGCGCCATGTGTCAAGTTCTCATTGCATGCACATACAAACTTCAAGCTTAACCCATTGATTGGGTGAACTAGCGACCACAGTATCTCTGAATCACAGAATCCTTGGCCTTAACCGTCAACTACTCAGCGAACACGTGACTGCTTGTATCTTCGAATCGCTAAATGAATTCCTCTAGCCACCAGGGATCTTGTGACCACGCGACTGCACTAATCTCTGAATCGCTACATTTAATATATGTTGGTAAAGATTTATTGTTTCATCAGCCAACTTGTGGCTAGGAATCAGTATTTATAGGATGCTTAGGTAGTTTTTTAGGATGAGATGATTGGGAAGGAAGGTTAGTAGCTTGTGAGCTTAGGAGTAGGAAGATTGCTTGGAAGTTTGAGAACAAGTTTAGATCTTTCCTGGGTGCCTACCAGTGTGCTACCCATTGCAGACCTAGACTAGCTAGATGTTGATGTTGGAAAAAAGATTTAGATCATGTGAGATCTTGTAGACTGTTACTTGCATTATAATTGGCCACAACCGAGAAGGCCTTACAACCCGGCACATTGCATGTAATCGGTGTTTTCATGAATATAGACTTCTGTTTCATTACATAACTATTGTTGTTACTGTGTATTTCTACTACATATTGGTTTGGCTGCAAGGTCAGTCAATCCTTAATTGGATCCACCCACCTTGACTGCATCACTTTTGAAACCTTCCAATTTATATCATTAAAAGTAATTGTGCAACCTTCATCACCTAGGTGCCCTACTAAAATTAAATTCCTACTCAGCCTTGGAATATGTCTTACCTCTTGTAGTATCCAATGAATCTCATTATGCAACTTAATCTTAATTATTCTCTTTCCAACAATCTGATAGGGTTCATTATCTCCCAAATAAACTAGCCCAAAATCCCCTTGGACATAATCAAGAAAATAACTTCTATGGGGTGTATCATGAATGATGCCCCTAAATCTAGAACCCATGAATCATCATCATTTTCAAGGGAAAGAAGCAAAACTCCTTCTTAAGATTTGTTACTTACCACATTTGCCTCCTTATTGCCTTCTTGTTTGTTTCCTTCTTTATTCTTTTGAGACTAACAAAATTTCTTCTTATGACCTGGTTTCCCATAGTACCATCAATCGTTTGGTCCTTTGGATTGAGACCTCTTGCCCTTTGATTTTTCTCATGATTTCCCATGAATATTAGGATTATTTCCTCTATCCCTTGATCTACCTTTTATTTCTACATTCAAAACACTACTTGATGTGGATCCACTTGAGATTTTCTTATGAATTTCCTCACTCAGACTAACACCAACAACATCATCAAATTTTAGGGTATTTGAACTAGAAACAGAGAAACTAACAACCGATACCAAGCCATTCCAGCTTTCAGGAAAGAACACATAATTAAAAGAGCCCTAATTTCTTCATCAAAATTGACATTAACAAAAGATAATTAACTAGTAAATTTATTAAACTCACTTAAATAATCAACAACTTACCAACCTTCTACCATGTTCATATATTAAATATACTCTTCATAAGAAATACCTAATTTGAAGGGGAAGTCTTTTCATATAACTTTGCTAGGGTTTCCATAAACTCTTCAGTTGTCTTTGCTTTTGTAATATTAAATGTCACCGATTGTGCCAAGCATAAATGAATAATGCCAAGTGCCTTCCTATCCAAAATATCCCAATCCTCATCAAACATTGATGTCGGTTTCTTGGATTTTCCTCCCAATGGTTGCCATAAATCTTTCTGATAGAGATAGTCATCCATTTGTATTTTTCATAATTGAAAGTTCTTCCCATTAAACTTGTCAATCTTCAACTTACCCTCATATTTCATTACTCCCACTCAACCGTAAGACCTTCCTACAGAAGATAACTGAAAACAACCCACTCTGATACCACTTGTTAGGATTAGAAGACATAAATCTAACAATTACATGAAAATATAACCAATAATTCAAAGGAATAAATCACGCAGAAATAGAAGAAGAAGACACAAAGATTTAACGTGGTTCACCCAATCTTGGGCTACGTCCACCAAACAGAGAGTCCAATCTTATTATCTAGTAATTTCAACCTATTACAATATGCAATCCATTGCAACTCAATACCACTACAAGAAGCTACACAATTCTCCTCATGAAAAAACCCTAACCCTAAACTATTATAATAATACTTATATCGGTTAACAAGTTAACCCTAAAAATACTTGACGGGTCAACTAAGGGAAAATCTTAACAAGTTAACCTAGGGAAATGCTTGACGAGTTAAGCCCTCCCCCCAAACAAATTAAAAAAAATAAAAAAAATAGGTCGTTGTCCTGAACCCCATGATAAATGAAAAGTGTACAATACTTGGTTGATCAGTCACCGCAAACCAACAATCTCTCACTTGGGGACTGATCAGGCTCCACACTAAAATACCTCCCACTTGGATACTGATCATGTAGCAACACCGCTACCCCTAAGGATCCCACTGAATTGACACACCCTAGACTCTATTGTTCCTTTTATTTTTTTCATCCTTGAAGACCAATCGAAGTTGAAGAGGAGTTCAACTTCTCCCTTGTTACTACCTTTGTAAACATATCAGTTAGATTTTCATCTGTATGTATATTTTCCAGCTTTAACTGTCGATTATCCAACATAGACTGAATGAAGTGATACCTCAATTGTATGTGTTTGGTCTTTGAATGAAAGGAAAAATTATTTGCGAGATGGATGCCACTCTAACTATCTATAAATAGATAATTTTTAGAATGTGATTTTCCCAACCCTTCCATGAAAAATTGCAGCCATATCATCTCCTTAGCTGCCTCTATAGCCACAACATACTCAACCTCTGTAGTGGATAAAGAAACCACCTTTTGCAAGAAAGAAATGAAAAGTGTACAATACTTGTCTAATCAATCACCACAAACCAACACTCAACATACTCCTAGCCTTCTCCATCAATGTCATGTTCATCATTTCTACAACTCCATTCTATTTTGGAGAATATTGTGTTGTCTTCTAACTATGAATGCCACAATCTTTAAAAAATCTATCGAAATCATAAGAGAAAAATTTTCCACCATTATCCATCCTCAAACATTTTATTTTCCTTCCATTTTGCAATTCATCCATTGCTTTTAAATTGACTAAAACATCAAATTTACTATTTATAATATATACTTGTGTCCTACTTTATTCACCAATAAATAAAACACAATAGGTAGATTTTCTAATGGAAGGGATGCTCGGACTTGTGAAGCCAGGTGAAGACAATGCCTAACACTTGCCCAAATTACTACATAGTCGAAGCACACACATGTTAGAATGATTTTAGAATAACTGAGGGGGGGAGGGATGAATCAATTATCCTCAAGTCAGATGTACCAATTTAACTTTTAAACCCTTCAACCAACTCATATCTATTCAGTAATCCACTTGGTCTCTATATAATATAATCAGTAACATAAACTTGTAGTCCACTATCCAAAAGTAATCAACTTGTAGAATATAAAAGTCTTAACAGTATAACTCATCAAATTACATTCACACAAGTATGACACTAAGATTTAACGTGGAAACCCAATTTGGAAAAAACCACCAGTAACTGTAATACCCCCAAAAATGGGCTATAGGCTCATTAACCTCCTATATCGACACATCGAATGAAATCGATATCAAAGTCCTAACCTAAGGCACATCGGCACATTATCGAATCTTAATTGATTATCCTAAATTCTGCATTGGGGAATATTCCTTATTCCTATTTATCCTAATTATCTTTAATTTAATGATTATTTGGCGATAAATCCTATTTATCCTAAAGTTTGATTAATTGAATATTCTGAATATTTAATTAATTAGATTAATACTGCCACTTAATTATTTAATTAGATTTAATTATATTTATTCCTAATTATATTATTTTAATTTTGACAATAAATCTAAAATCTCATGAATAATTGATTAAATTATTATTTAATTAATTAATGTCAATTGTCAAATTTAATAATATAGTTTTTGAATAAAAGTTTGATTTAATAATTGATTAACCCATAAATCAATTGTTTTATTTTTAAAATTAGTTAAGTTGAGGATAAATCACTTTATTTATTTAATTAATTCATAATTAATTATGCACATCCAAAAAGTAGTTGAACTTTAAATTAGAAAATCAATTGAAGTTGTTTTAAAAACAAATTCAACTCTCTTTTGAGTTGAAAGCTAATCTCAACTTCTGATTTAAATTAAAAAGTTGATTTGCATGATTTTGTGAGTTAATCTATCTCTAAATTCTTGATAAATCAAAAATCAACCTGAGTTTTATCAAGAGTGATTTATGGCCTTTTCCATGCACCTCCAAAGTCCTGGATTTCTATAAATTAAGGCCTCAGCTCTTCATTTTGGATCCATCAATGAATTGCATCCTCATGCTAGCGAATTGGTGATCGAAGAATTAATCTTTGCGAATCAAAGCTGTTGTGAGATTTTCATTATTTTTGAGCATTCATATCATTTAGCATATCATTATTAGATTAATTGCATGTCATATCAGTTTCTTGTATAGAATAGATTCATATCAATTTAGTTCATCTTATTGCATAGAAAATCCAAAAATATAGATTAATTTGCATTCATCTCATATCTAGATTTTGCATTCAAATCTTTCATTTAGGTGTCGTCAAGGTCACTAATCTTAGTCCAATATGAGAATATCATACTCGCACCTACTAGAAGGCAGTAAATTTCCTGGTTAGATTAGTTTCAATTTCACTGCATGATTTTGAGTTTTGCTAACCTCTAATGTTTTACTGAAGTGTTGTGTCTACAACTAGGTACAAAATTCACACACACATTTTTGGCACCCATCGTGGGGCCCTGAAATGGGTTTCCATTCCAATTCTATCAATTTCTATCTATTTCTTGTCATTTTCTGATCAAAACTTTGATTTTTATCTTATGTCTGTACATTTTCATATGAATTTTGTTAGAAAGTCATTTCGGGAGGTGTCCACTGTCGTATAACAGGTTCAGATTTCAAGGCTCATATCAGAGTGTACACATTGTCATTTGAAAGCTCAATTGTCATATGAACAAGTACCCATAGTCGTACAAGTTTCTGGATTGTCATCTGGTAGGTAACCCAATGTCGTATGAGTTTTGACTCCAGATTCAATTGTTGTTTCATATTTTCAGGCAATTTTCCAGATTTGGACTAACAGCTAAAATTAACAATTGAAATCTTTTGTTTCTGATTGGTATTTGCTAGCTCTGATTGGGAAAAGCGTGAGAATTGCTAAAAATAGGTAAGAATCTACTAAGCACATTGTGAGGAATTTAGGTAATCTTCCCAGCGGATAACATTTTGATTTGGACTAAAACAAACTCTCACGTGTCAAGCTTGTGTGACCTTTATTGCTTTCATATCACAGATTTCATTTTGGGCTATAAAACGAACATAGATTTGCTTTCTGCATATCTGTTACACATAGTAAATAGGCCCTATGAACACTATTTGTGGTTCTTGAGAGAGTGGGTTTCCAGTGAAGCTCTTCTCAATGAGAGAACCCTTGTAGGTAGGGAGGTTACTGAGAGCATCTCATGTTCTACTAGATTTGTGCATCTTCAACTTCTGATTGATACATTCTCTCTCTAGAGAGGTTGATAGATCATAAGTGGTTGACATCATAGATCTTTGTGATATAATCTTGGTCTTAGCATGTCGGATTAATCTATCTACTTTGTTTTGGTTAAAAGTGAAAAGGCTAGAGGACTATGCTCTACTCCCTTTTTGGGTAGTATCAGAAACTCAAATCCTTGAATCTGGAACTAATCTCCATGTGGTATCTTTTGTGAGTCACCTTTAGAGAGGGTTAACCATAGTGGACATTCCCTTAATTGGGTCAACCATGTCGATGGAACCTCAAGTGGTAATAGCCATTTTCACTGTGGTAGCAGCAGCCGCTATATAAATGTCCTTGTGGAGGAAATCTTCACAGGTGTGGTCTCTTGTTGGACTATCAGATCTCCCTAACAGCTCCTAATTGATTAATTTCTCAGACTATGTCAAAACCCTGGTGTGCCTGGATTGGAGTTTTCCCTCTTGAGATCACAAAAGTTGCAGAGTCAGACCATTACTACAAACCCTAGTGAGGCCAAATTTTCATTTTCTAGGAATATGTGTGTTATTGCAAAACTTTTTGGAACATACACTGTTAGCACTCCTAGGAATTAGCACATTCAGTCACTTCATTGTTCATACATAGGGTTGCTTTTGGCCCCTGCTCATTATTTTTAGACGTGCTTGAAATCACTTGCTTGCTATTTTGTGTGCCTCTTTATCTATCTGGTTACTAAGAACAAATCAATTCGGTAAAATCTTCAAATCTGGACAGACATTTTTGTGAACAATTTGAAATTGAAAACCTAAAAATTGCAAAATCTGATGTCAAACACCTTTCTGGAGTCAAAATTCATCTCATAAAGTCAGATAGTTGTATGAATTTTGGCTATTGTCATTTTAGAACCCCCATATTGTCGTATGATAGCTTGTATAGTGTCGTACGAGTTTTGCCACCAGTCAATAACAAAAGTCAAAAATCCTGCTATAAACTATCATGCGAGTTTTGCAACTATCGTACAAGCTTGTCAATTGTCATTTCATAGTCTACCCACTGTCATACGAGCCTATAGAAAGTCATTTGAGAAAAGTCTAAAAAATTGTCAGAAAGTGTTAAAAATTGTCAGAGACCTAGCTTTTACAACCTATTTCCAGAGTCTGTCAAGAAAATCACTATGTCAAGAACAGAGCAGAAACTAGAATGAATCCAATCATTTTCCTAAAGTGGCCTCTTGAGTCTGATTCAGCCTTTTGTTTAATCGATTTGAGTCTTTTTAATATTGTGTCAAAACCTTGTCATAACTATCAATCTTCAATCCATCTTCAAAATGGCTAAGTGTTGTGAACTCATGTCCGCTATCTTTTGGGCATCTACCCATACATCCAAGGCACAATATCATTCATTTATGTCTAATCTTATCCTCAATCAATCAAACTTTGACAAGGTTGCGTCATTTGATCTTCTTGAATCAGATCTTTCTTCAGTTGTCTTCATCATATTCTTTTGCTTCACCCAAGGTTAATGGTGGAGACTCGAGCTTCCTCTCACAAGAAATTAGGGGATACATCTCATACCTTACCTTTGACCACTATCCAGGGTCCAACTCTTGAGCAACTCTATAATTTTGGTCTTTACGAAGATGATGGTCTTGGCAATTTTTGATTGAAAATTGGTTACATACCCCCTCCATCAACTCACAGAGGTAGTCAACAAACCCCTCCTCAATCTAATCTAGGGAGTCCTAAAACTCCTAAGATGTCTCATGGAGGGACACATCATGGGTCCCAAGGACATCAATCTCAACATGGTATGGATCAAGAACCTACACCTATTGAAATTGCTCAATATCAAAATGATGATAACTTCAAAAGAATGATGAAACATTTCTTGAAAGAAGATAGAGAAACATAATTTCTAGAGTTAGCTCATCAAGGAGCTAAAATTTCTCCCAACTTTAATGTGGAAGATATCATTACACATGAGGAAGAAACTCCTATTACGGCTATGATGAAATAGATGCATGCCATGCAAGTCAAACTTAACAAACTTGAAAAAGAAAAGGAACCTAAGGAGTTCTCCATGGAAGCTCTATGCCCTTTTCCATTTGATAAAGACTTGTACATGCCACCATTCCCTAAGAGGGTAGAAATGTCGAAATATAATAAGTATGATGGAAACTCTGATCCTCAAGATCATGTCAGAGAATTATGTGCTCAATCTATGGAGTTCATGCATGAACCGACCTATCTGATGCGTCTTTTCCCCGATCTCTGGGAGGGTCAGCCATTCATTGGTTCTCTAGGATGCCTCCTACAATCAAAACCTTTGAGGAGTTGATCAAATTGTTCTATCAATAATACTCTTACAACATCCAACATCTAGTCACCATGATTGATATCTACAATCTCAAACAATATCCAGGAGAACCATTCCTGACATTTCTCAAAATATGGAGAAAGAAATTCTCTCTATATGCTAGGCCTATTCCAACAACTGAGAAGCTAGAAATATTCATCAACAATATTGTTCCAGAAATAAACTACCCTTTACAAATGCAAAACCATACATCTTTTGATAAGATGGTAGATAATGCAATCAAAATAGAAAAGGTACTTGTGAAAAAAGGAGATGTCACACTTCAAAAGGACGAGTATGAATCTAGTTCTAAGGATAAGAACAAAAATTGGAACAAGAATAAGGGCATCATCATAGATGGTGTTGTTGATAATCTCCATGCCCCATCTAAGGCACCTGCTTTCAATCTAACCATTGGTACCCAAGCCATCAAAGCTTCAGAACAAAAGGTGTCCAAATCATCTCAAAAGAAGCCAAAATACAAATCTTGGTCTGCTGATAATAAATGAAAGTGCACTCCTCTTGGAGAATCTTTGGAATCATCTATGAGAACTCTACTAGCTAGTAACATCATCTCTTTGCCTAAGATCTAACAATCTGATCCTGACCCTAAATTGAAATGGTGGAGAGAGAATGAATTCTGTGATTTCCATCGGGGTAAAGGTCACAAAACTAATAATTGCTTGCGCTTGAAGCATACCATTCAAGACAAGATTGATAATGGAGAAATCACGATTGATAATCCTAAAAGCAATAATGATCACACAACATTCACTGAACCATTTCTGAAGCATGGCTAAGGAGATTCATCTTCTCAGCCTAATGTGGGTGCTAAGGTCAATTATGCCTATCCTGGAAATAATACTGTTATCAATATGGTTGAACCAAGCCTATCTAAGCATTGTAATGTCATCACAATTGTAAGAAGAGATAGAGAAAATCAATCAGCTAACGCAGTTACTCGATCACAAGCTCAAGCACACCTATAAGGACAAATCCCAGATCAATCATATGTCCCTAAGGTGCCTTTCAATCTGTCTTCCACTTCTAAATAGAGGGCAACATCTAAATCTTCAAATCCTAAGGACACAAGGCCTACTTCATACAGTATTGTCCAACAACTCCAGCACACAAATGCTAAAATCTCCATGTTTGAGTTGCTTTGGATATCCCTAGCTCATAGAGCCATTCTAGACAAAGCTCTGCTCAGATCCAATGTTCTTGATAACCTTGATTTAGACAGATTCCAGGCTATGGTTGGTCATCTTATGTCTCCATAGTATATCTCCTTTTTAGAGGATGATGATAACTCCTTGAGTCATCTGCATAACCAGCCCTTACATATAGAAGTCTTGATCCAAAACCATCATGTCAAACATGTGTTGATAGATGGGGGCGCTAGTCTGAATATTTGTTCTTACAACTTGATCACACAATTGGGATTTTCAGAAACGGCCATTGATCCTAGAAAGAAAATAACTATCAAAGCATATGATGAAGAAGAAAGATCCTCCAAGGGAACAATTGTCTTGCCTATCAGAACAAGTCCTGTCATCATAGATACTATATGTCAAGTTCTTGATATACCTTTGGCTTACAACATCCTTCTAGGGAGACCCTGGATACATGAAATGAAAGCTATTCCTTCTACATACAATCAGTGCTTGAAATTTCCTTGTGATAGAGTAGAGATAACCATTCCAGCTGACGTGTCAAAAACTTGCAATACCTTGAAAGAAAATGCGGATAAACTTGTTCCTAATAATAGAGAATCTTCCATTAAGAAAATATATGTAGTATCCACATCTAAGATGGAAGATATTGCAAAAGAGGTCAATATCAAAGAAAATGGTATGGGAGAATATACTATAGAGCCAATCTTGTCTTTGACATCTCTATCTATCTCGCCAAAGTCTTATGGGCAAGCTCTAAAATAGTTCAAACCAGAATCTAAGGAACCTCTTGAGGCATATAAAGGAACATTTGTTGTAGAGAAAGTACCTAAGCAAGAATTTGAAGAAGATGAAGCTATGCTTGCATGGCTCTACAAAGATGAACTTGAATCCCAAGTTGTTCAAGTTGGTACTCTAAAGTACCGAAAGTTCCTTCTAAGTCATATGGCCTAGGGGATAAATTCATAGCTAAAATGGGATATACAGGAAAAGGACCTCTTGGAATCCATGGTAAAGGTCTTCTATCACCTCTTGAACATCATGGTCAAGCCAACAAGAATAAAAAAGGTCTAGGATACACGAAGAATCCTTTCTATCTTAGCAAGAACTCCCCACATGTTCTAGAAAAAATTGAGCCTTCCGTAGCAAATCAACTAAAGGGGGAAATAACTAAACAATCTGATAGTGATTATTCTGACACCACTGATGAGCTCATTCCTTATGAGCATTTGCCTAAAGAAATAAAAGACCTCCTTGAAGATGAAGATGATCCAATAAAAATAATTAATGTAGTAGAAACACAAGAACCTACTATAGAGCAAGAGATAGTTGCAACACAAGAACCAGCTAATCTTGAAGGAAATCAAAAAGAGGAAGGTGGTATTTATTTTGAGACAGATTTCCATGAGTATGAATTCAAATCAGAATTTGAGGGTAACCCTTCTTGGGGTATTCATCCTGACTTTACTCATGTTCTTAGATTTCCTAGAGGCATAGATGAAGAATCTAATGACGATGAATGGGGAGCCATTCTAGAAGAAGATGAGCTTATTATAGAGAAACATGTTGATGTTATTCACCAATATGCACCTAAACCCAATGTAAGTCTAGAGTGAAATGATGAACTTATCGAGTCTGATCCACCAATGGCTGAAGTGAACTATCACAATGACATTGAGCCTATTCATGAATTGAATGTCTTAAGTTGTAATATCACCTTTGAACTCAAGCATCAGGTTAGGACCGATGATGACAGATCCATATCCATAAACACTCTTTCCCAATCTTTGACCACTTTGACTATCCAACATCGTGAACTTCTTGATCAAACCTCCACAAACCCAAGCCTTGGTATTTATACCTTCCCAAATGACTATGCCCTTGCTTGCTACCTCAATGCAGTTGAGCCTATGAGGACTTACATCAGTGAATCGAGTGTTAGCATGATGGAGTTGGACATCAAGTATCTTAGTCAGAAAAATAAGAATAAGAATAAAAAGAAAAGGAGTTCTGAGGGTGAAAACCACTTCATGGCAGTCTCAGAACCTACAAAAGTAAAAATAAAAGATGTATCCAAAGGTGAAAACCTCTCTGAGGCACCTAAGGATGAGATATTTGATGTACTTTTGAGTCATTTACAAGATAGATCTCTAGTTCTAATTGAGCCCACTCAATCTATCAACTTGGGAAGAACAAAAGAACCACAATTGATCCATGTAGCACAATCTTTGTCAGAAGAAGAGAAGCAAAAATTTACAACCTTCCTCACAGAGAAGAAGATCAACTTTGCATGGAAATATTTAAATATGCCAGGGTTGGATCTCGCTCTTATAATGCACCATTTATCTATAGCTCCTAGAGTAAAACTAGTTAAACAAAAATTAAGAAAGATGCATCCTCATGTTGCACTCTTGGTAAAAGCTGAATTAGAGAAACTACTAAAAGCCAGATTCATCTGAGTTATTGATTATGCAGAATGTATCTCTAATATTGTACCCATTTCAAAACTAGATAAATCAATCAGAGTGTGCACAAACTTTAGAGATGTAAATAGAGCATGCCCTAAGGATGATTTTCCACTACCTAACATTGATATGATAGTGGAGATGACTGTGGGGTTTGAGATGTATTGTTTAATGGATGGTTTTTCTGGATATAATCAAATAAAAATTGCTCCAGAGGATCAAGAGAAAACTGCTTTCACATGTGCATGGGGCACCTTCTATTGGAATGTCATGCCATTTGGGATTACGAATGCTGGTGCTACATATCAGAGAGCCATGACATCTATTTTTCATGACATGATGCATAGGACTATGGAGGATTATGTTGATGATACTTTAGCAAAATCTATGATTAGAGCTGAACATCTAAATGACTTGAGCAAGATACTAGACAAAATGGAAAAATTTAGTCTCAAACTAAATCCTAAGAAGTGTGCTTTTGGGGTCACTTTTGGAAAGCTCTTAGGATACATAGTCTCAAAGAAAGGCATTGAAGTTGATCTAGCTAAAGTAAAGGCTATAATGGAGATGAAACCTCCCAAAAACATCAGTCAAATGAGGACATTGCAAGGGAGAGTTCAATCTATTAGATGCTTCATATCTCAGCTAGCAGACATATCACAGCCTTTTACAAAAACATTACATAAAGGCATGACATTTGCGTGGAATGAAGAATGTGAGAACAACTTTAACCATATCAAGAAGTATCTATCAAATCCTCCTATCTTGATGCCTCCCATTCAAGGGAAGCCTTTGATCTTATATGTCTCCACTATAGATACATCATTGGGGGCATTGCTTGCACAACATGATGAGAACAAAAAGGAAAGAGCTATATACTATATCAGTAGGACATTGGTGGCATACGAAAAGAATTATTCTATGATTGAGAAGGCTTGTCTAGTTGTGATCTTTGCATCATAGAAACTGAAACATTATATGTTGGCGCATACCACACATTTGGTAGCTAAGATTGATACACTAAAGTACCTACTAAGCAAAGCTACCCTCACGGGTAGATTAGATAAATGGGTCATGCTCTTAAGTGAATTTAACATTGAATATGTTGAAACAAAAGCTATAAAAGGAAAGGTTATTGATGATCAATTAGCAGATGCACCTATGATTGATGATACACCAATGCAAATGGAATTTCTTGATTCCTCTATCATGACTCTTTCTTCTAGAGAATGATAGTTATTCTTTGATGGCTCCTATACATAGAATGGATTAGGAGTAGGCATGTTATTTATAACTCCTCAAGGATACTCTATTCCTAAGGCATTTAGAATCAAATTTCCTTGTACAAATAATATTGCTAAATATAAAGCCCTTTTGAATGGTATGAAAATAACAATTGAGTGGAGGGTAACAGAATTACACATTCATGGAGACTCATAACTTGTAATCCATCAAGTCAATGATTTGTACCAAACTAAAGATGAAAAGCTCATTCCATACAAGAGAATGGTAGATGATCTCAAGAAATATTTCATCTTTATCACATTTGAGCAAATACCTAGAACATAGAATAAGGCTACCAATGCAATGGCAACGCTATCTACTTTATTACAATAACCTGAACATGAGCTACACTGTGAGTTCCTAGTGGAAGCACTATTTTATCCTACATATGATTCCCCTAAAACCTGCATGATCTGCACTGTTGTTGGTCATGATTCATCCAGATATAAAAACCTATTCTCCTATCTCAAAGACCAAATCATTCCCGATACCTTTAACCTTCATGAAAAGAGATACCTTATCCGTAATGCCTCCCGATATGTCATCATTCATCATGATCTGTACAAACAAGGTCTAGATGGTACACTACTTAGATGTTTAGAATAGGAAGAGTCTCAACATGTATTAGAGGAAGTCCATGATGGTATTTGTGGGTCACACTCGAATGGTTTAACACTAGTTTGAAAACTTATTAGGGTTGGGTACTATTGGCCTGAAATGGAGAAAGAGTCTATCTAGTTTGCTAAGAACTGTCAAAAATGCCAAGTGCATGGAAACTTAATTCATGCTCTAGGGAGAGATCTAATTCCCTTTACTACATAATGGCCTTTTCACCAATGGGCATTTGATCTTATAGGATCTATACATCCTCATTATTCTAATGGACATACCCATATAATCACAGCTATAGATTATTTTACAAAATGGGTAGAAGCAGTCCCTTTGACTCAAGCAACTGGAAAACAAATATCTATGTTCATCTTGAACTATATCATATGAAGATATAGGATACCTCATTCCATAATCACAGATAATGGTGGAAAATTCAAGAACAAAGAGCTAGATGATTTATGTGCCAAATTTAAGATTGCACAACATTGGTCATCTATCTACTATCCTCAAGGGAATGGACAAGCAGAGGCTTCTAACAAGAATCTATTGAAAATATTGCATCGTACAGTTAATAAAATAGGAAGAGACTGGCATCTCATGATCAATCCAGCTCTTTGGGCCTACAGAACAAGTATCAGAACACCTACTAGGGCTACACCATTCACTTTAGTTTATGAGTCTGAAGCGGTACTACCTATTGAGGTTGAAATCCCATCACTAAGAATCAGAATACATGGTCTAGTAACTGATGATGACTACAGAGTGTCTAGGTTGCAAGAACTTGAACTACTAGATGAGCGCAGACAAGCAGCATATGATCATCTCAGAGTATATCAGAAGACAATGTCTAGAGGCTACAACAAGAAAGTTAGATAGAGAATTTCTGGTTGGTGATCTAGTCTTGAGAGAGAATCCTAAAAATCAATCACAGAGAACGCAAGGGTAAATTTGAACCCAACTGGCTGGGTCCCTTTGTAATCACTACTACTTTTGGCTTTGGTGCCTATCAACTCTCAACAACTGAAGGAGAACAGCTCCGAGAACCAATCAACATTCTCCATCTGAAGAAATTCTATGCCTAAGGCATTTAGTCTATGGTAAAATATCCTGAAAAAATCATAAAAATCTAAAAAAGTCCTGAAAAAATGAACATCTTGGTGAAAACCTAGCAATAGGTGCCTTGATGATTCACAAAAAAAATCAAAAAATATCAAAAGTACAAAAAAATTGAAAAAATGAAAAATACAAAAAAAAATGAGAAAGAAAAAGTACCTTGGTGAAAACTTGGAAACAAGCGCCTTGGTAGCAAAAATAGAATCTCTGCCAAGATGGTGAAAACCTGGCAAATGGGTGCCACTTGTTTCAAAATGCTCCATCTATTAGCGCAATCTTGGTCTTTCCCAGCTTTCAGTCTTGCTTTAGTTTGTACATATCTCCCAGTTTGTTTACACATTCCTGTTTTCAATAAGTCAGTCTGTACACCAATAAGCTCAAGCGTCTGTATCCTATCAATGTTCAAACTTGGGGGCAATCAATGTCATATCCTATGGTCTCCAGTACTTTAGATGTGTCATATCCAGTCAGAGTCCTTTGAAGCTTCATCCAAGTCAGTTAGTCAGTCTCATCTCCAGAAAGGATTTTGCATCTACAACAATGCAATCAAATGTCAAACACAAACTAAAAACAATCTATGCTTCACATGCTTTTATCTCCTTGTATGCTTACTGATTCACATTGAGATTTTTGCATATTATGTTCCCTCAAGCTCTTCGATGATGTCCTTTATAGGATTTAGAGAGTGATGACTGGGGGCATAATCTTTTCTTTGTCTTTTGTTTGTATGTGAACATCTAACAACTTTGGAAATTCTGGATTGAAATGGTGTCTGACTATAAGAGCCTCTATCTTGAATTGGATGACCATGCGTACCTCGACCATTGATACCTAGAAAATTCAAGGAAGTTTGATCTAACTATTTTCTTTTTTGAGTGAGTTCTTTCTCCTATTGTGAAATGCGATCTTACCTAAGGATGTGAATGATAAAGGGTCACTACGGGTAATTCACATTGGATTTAGAATGATCTCTTGACTATTTGATGTGTTTGTACGCAAGGCATATTCTATTCATCATGACGTCTATGTTTTGATGCTTATACAAATTGCTATATCAAAATGGACATTATATTCAGGTCATCCTGGCATTTGTGCCTTGGTGCTTATATCTAATCCGACATTCTGAAAATAAAATCAATATTCATTTGTCCATGGTTGCCTAACCAATGGGTGTCGTATTGATTCTCGTGCATACAAATCAATATTCATATGTCTATGGTTTCATAACTAGTGGGCTTTGTATTGATTTATTCGGTTACCTAAAAATTTCAATGATGATAACAAATCGACACATGATCAGTGACTAGGTCCTAGGTCCTAGGTTTGCATTTCATTTTGCACTTTGCATGATCTCACAAATTGCTTGAACACTTAAACGATTCTTCAAAAAAAAAAAATGCTAAACATGACTACAAGAGCTAAATCTTACACGAAGGTCCATCCAACGAAATAGCAAGTTGAATCCTTTTTCAGGATCGAAATCAAAATCTGAGATCATTTATATTGTCAACTGCTTGCACAATCGACCTTCAATCATCACACAAATCTAGTATTCAACTTAACTGATTATCTTACATCAAACTATCAAAATTTCAACTTGGTCAACTATGGTCAACTCATGGTTTCACCTAGTCAAATTTGGGCTTCTGGACCTCCAAACGATGCAGAATGTGTTCTCGAACGTGTTTCACCACTTCTCAAATCATAACATGCTTCTAAAACTACAACGCTAACTTTTTTTTGTCATATTTCAATTTTAATCCCGAAGGGGGCATGGTATTACACATCATTCAAAGTCTGTAATCTAAATTTGAAATCAAATATTTCCTCAATAATCAAGACAACAACCACGTCTAGTTGTTGATTCATCAAAAAGACCTCATCGCTTGGGGCAAATCAATCATCGCTTGGGGCATATCAAATTCATTGAGATCCATATCAATTTGGTATTCTCTTAATCTTGTAAACTATATCAGTTTCTCATAACCATCAGTTCATTAGTGTTATTTCCTTGGTTCTTCGTAACTGAAGGGTTCAGATGTGATACCAATGTGATTCTAATCGACAATCAGGTCTGGAATCGATCACTCACTTCTTCGTAATCATAAGGTTCATAATCAAGCATTTTGACACTTCTTCGCAATCATCAGTTCATTGTTGTTATAGTTAACATTATCTTTGGTCAATCAAGACCTAAATCTCAAATTTTGAATCTTTAAATCTTTCAACGATTTCTGTCTTGGAATCAGTTCATCTTTCAAAACAAATCAGTTTCATACATCTTTATCATACACAGACTATTCTTTGAACCACTATGCTTTGCACGGTGATTCAAAGAGGGGCAAAATGTAATACCCCAAAAATGGGCTATAGGTTCATTAACCTCCTATATCGACACATCGAATGAAATCGATA
Source organism: Chamaecyparis obtusa (assembly GCA_027943335.1). NCBI lineage: Eukaryota > Viridiplantae > Streptophyta > Pinopsida > Cupressales > Cupressaceae > Chamaecyparis > Chamaecyparis obtusa. The sequence goes on along the minus strand of BSBK01005150.1, from coordinate 172,914 downwards.
TCAAAGTCCTAACCTAAGGCACATCGGCACATTATCAAATCTTAATTGATTATCCTAAATTCTACATTGGGGAATATTCCTTATTCCTATTTATCCTAATTATCTTTAATTTAATGATTATTTGGCGATAAATCCTATTTATCCTAAAGTTTGATTAATTGAATATTCTGAATATTTAATTAATTAGATTAATACTGCCACTTAATTATTTAATTAGATTTAATTATATTTATCCCTAATTATATTATTTTAATTTTGACAATAAATCTAAAATCTCATAACTAATTGATTAAATTATTATTTAATTAATTAATGTCAATTGTCAAATTTAATAATATAGTTTTTGAATAAAAGTTTGATTTAATAATTGATTAACCCATAAATCAATTGTTTTATTTTTAAAATCAGTTAAGTTGAGGATAAATCACTTTATTTATTTAATTAATTCATAATTAATTATGCACATCCAAAAAGCAGTTGAACTTTAAATTAGAAAATCAATTCAAGTTGTTTTAAAAATAAACTCAACTCTCTTTTGAGTTGAAAGCTGATCTCAACTTCTGATTTAAATTAAAAAGTTGATTTGCATGATTTTGTGAGTTAATCTATCTCTAAATTCTTGATAACTCAAAAATCAACCTGAGTTTATCAAGAGTGATTTATAGCTTTTTCCATGCACCTCCAAAGTCCTGGATTTCTATAAATTAAGGCCTCAGCTCTTTATTTTGGATCCATCCATGAATTGCATCCTCACGCTGGCGAACTGGTGATCGAAGAATTAATCTTTGCGAATCAAAGTTGTTGTGAGATTTTCATTATTTTTGAGCATTCATATCATTTAGCATATCATTATTAGATTAATTGCATGTCATATCAGTTTCTCGTATATAATAGATTCATATTAGTTTAGTTCATCTTATTGCATAGAAAATCCAAAAATATAGATTAATTTGCATTCATCTCATATCTAGATTTTGCATTCAAATCCTTCGTTTAGGTGTCATCAAGGTCAATGATCTCGGTCCAATCTGAGAATATCATACTCGCACCTACTAGAAGGGAGTAAATCACCTGGTTAGATTAGTTTCAATTTCACTGCACGATTTTGATTTTTGCTAACCTCTAATGTTTTACTGAAGTGTTGTGTCTATAGCTAGGTACAAAATTCACACACACAGTAACATGCTACCAAATTTTCACTCTTTTAAAGTGAGCTCTGAAAAGAGCCAACCCTGTTAAAGGTTACAATACACACTATTAGGTGTGACCCTGTTAAATGATTTAATCACCTAGTCAAGAGTGGCCTTGTTAGAGGAATTAGGAACATCCCATTATAATCTCACCTTGATTAAAGGATTTACAAATGACTGTTAGGTCAACTTTGATTAAAGGATTTTAACTGATACCATGCTTAGAAAGTAACAATAAGTTCTGATCTAATCATACAACTCACTTTGCAAATACAAATCCAATGTATCTCATATGTTGATTCAATGACTAGCCTTTATTGTCATCTCCATTTATGATCTACTTGGAAATCTTTCAAGCAATCACCACAACTATGTTCAGCTCTTCACAACTCTTTTCAGCCTTCTGCTTAGGTTCGCCAATCAACCTAATCAACCTCATTTCATAACATCCAATTAGGTCATCCTTATATCTCCTCAATTAGATAGCTTAATCTTTTGTTTCTTAATCATCTCCGTAGTTCTTAGGTTTAGGTCAGATTCATCAAATCCTTCCAACATTTCATTCTCCTTCTTATGCTTCTAGATACTTCTCAAAACTTCTCTTTGAATCCATGTATAAAAATGGTTTACCATGCATTAAATGTTCCAGGTCATTCATCCTTATCTTCAAGACATTTTACATATTCTAAGAATTCAACTATGTTAGTTGGGAATCTCAATTCCTTCATAAAATATAAATTACTGACACTTGATCATCATTGTGTTCTTCTGCTCAGTCATAATTGGATAACTCGGTCATCGCTAAAACTGTTCTTCTCATAAATCACTATTTTCACTCAGTTTAATTCTTGATACTCGATAATTATTGATGCTCGTTCGACACTAAATTTTCTCAACTTATACTGGTGCTCGCTCAACAATAGCATCACTCATCTTACACTTAAGTTTCTTGATCTTCTACTCTTTTTTCTCAATGAAGCCTATGCTTTCAGACTTTCTTTCCTTATTTCTTCTAAGCTTCAAATCAATTGACTTCTTCACTTAGTGTTATAGAGAAACAACACATTACCTTGCCAATGTGCCAATTAATCAAGTACCCATTGTAGTTTCGCATAACTCAACCTTTCACTAGGTCTTCTTGTTATCTCTTCTTTTCAAATCCTCTTCATCAATCAAAAGATATGGTACTTTACTAGATAGAAACTGTCTCACCAATTAAGGTTTGACATTAATGCCAATATAATAATTATTTCAATTGTAGTTTCTAACAATCTCCCTCTTTGGCATTGATGGCAACACCATATGCATAGTTACCATACAATCCCAAAATTATGTATTGAAGCAACTTCTATTAGCTCTCTCTATGATTGGATCATCATTAATTTGCTTAGCTTCATTTTGATTTTCATCCAATCATCTCCCTCTTGGATAGATTTCTCCTTCTTTGTCTATACATCAATTTACTGAATTTATCCCTTATCTATTCATGGTAACTTCACCTATGAATCTCTCCCTCAAGTTACTAAATCTCTCCCTCTTTGACAAAAATGCCAAAGACATTTATCTTCACCATGTATATTTCTTCATGTCAGTTCTCTAAACTACATAATCCCTCTATCATCTTGCTTATGACTAATCAACTTCTTTTGCTTTGCTCTTCACAACTTTAGGCAACTCCTAAAGTGTGACCTCCTTGCATCAAATTTTCATCTTTTTTGAGTAATACATTTGATGCAATACTCCTATTTGATTCTAGGTAGCCTTAGTTAGGGGAATCACCCCTAATTTACCTCTAAGATACTCATGTGCATCCTTAGGTAAATATTTAGTGAATATATCTGCTAATTGTTCCTTTGTATTCACATACTCTAGTCTCACTTCTTTGGCTTGAACTAACTCTCTCAAGTAATGATATTTGATAGCAATATGCTTAGTCTTAGTGTGCATCACAAGCTTCTTTTATATATTGATAGCACTTGTGTTATCAAAGAAAATAACAACTAGATCAGTGATTTATTCCTTCATACCTTTCAACAATTGCTTAATCCACACTATGTTTGAACAATTAACTATTGCTACTACATATTCAATGTTTGTTGTAGATTGAGAAATGCGATTTTATTTCTCACTTGTCCATGAAAGTAATCTCTTTCCTAGAAATAATGCACCACCACTTGTACTCTTTCTATCATCCACATTTTTTGCCCAATCTGCATCAGTATAAACTTTTAGTTCAAAATTTTCATTCTTCTTGTAATATAAACCATAATCCTATGTTCCTTTTAGATATCTCAGTATCCTTTTCATTTCTATCATGTGATTCTCCTTAGGATTTGTAGAAAATCTTGCAACAATCCCAACTACTAATGCAATATTTGGTATGTTGTGAACAACATATTGTAGCTTTCCAATCATTGACCTATACAAGGTTTGATTTACTTCTATAGTTTCACCATTCTTCGATAGTTTTTTGTCTAGTAGCCATAGGTGTACTTATTGGTCTAGAGTCCTCCATGCCAAAGGTTTTTAATATATCCTTGATATAATTAGATTGAGTAATGTAGATACCTTTCTTCATTTGATAAACTTGCAAATCAACAAAGAATTTGATCTCTCGAAACATAGACATCTCAAATTCAGTTTGCATCTCATTTGAAAATGTTTGGCATAGTGCATCTTGTCCTCCAAATATGATATCATCAACAAATATTTCAGCTAACAATATCCCTTTACCTTTTTTAGTCTTCAAGTAAATATTTTTGTTGTCATTTGTTCTTACAGATCCAATTTTTACCAAGTAATTATGCAATCTCTCATACCATGCTCTAGGGCCTTGTTTCAATCCATAAAGTTCTTTGTGTAGTTTACAAACCATGTTCCTCTTGCTTAGATCAAAAAATCCTTCTTGTTTTTCAATGTATACTTCTTCTTCCACTATTCCATTAATAAATACAGATTTGACATCCATCTGATGCACTTTGAATCCTTTGTAAGTTGCCTATGAAAGTAGAGTTCTAAATCCTTCCAATCTAGCAACTAGGGCAAATGTCTCCCCATAGTCAATGCCTTCTTCTTGTGCATATCCTTTGCATACCAATCTAGCCTTATTCCTTGTGACTTCTCCATGTTCATTCATCTTGTTTTTGAACACCCAATTTGTTCCAATAACTTTCTTGTCCTTTGGTTTGGGTACTAGTGTCCAGGTTTTGTTCTTTTCTATATGCTCAATTTCTTCATTTGTGGCTTGAATCCAATCTTCATTCTCCAAAGAATATTTCATTGTTTTAGGCTCAAATTCACATAATAAGCATGTTTGATTTTTTAGCTTGCTTCTTGTCATGACTCCTGAATCTTTTTCTCCAATGATTTGATCAGGTATAAGATGTCTTCTCACATACTATGCTAGTGTAGGCTTTGGTCTCCTTTTTTCTTTCTCTTGTTCTTTAGGTTAATCTAGCAAATTCATTTCAGGTTCATTTTGTATCTCTAATTTCTCTTTTGATTGCTCATTAGCTTCCTCCTATTTCTCGACATCTTATTGCTGTAAGTTGATAGATTCTTGCTGTTGCTCAACAAATTTGTTCTTTGGTTCAGGTAAATTACTGGACTCTCCTTCTTCCATGTATACAAAAGATCTGTAATCTTTAGGTTCCTTCTTGTACTCAAATTCATTCTTTTCTACATATTCATCAACTTTCACATTTGCACTTTCCACAACTTTGTTAGTGTTAGAATTCAAACACTTATAAGCTTTGCTCTTAGTGGAATAACCTAGGAATATGCCTTCATCACTTTTAGCATCAAGTTTTCCATTCCTATTGTCCTTTAGTATATAACATTTTCTTCCAAAGATTTTAAAGTATTTCACATTAGGTGCATAACCATACCATAACTTAGAAGGTGTAGCATTTGTACCTTTCTTGACTTGTTCTCAGTTCAAGGTATAGATAGTTGTACTTACAACTTCTCTCCATTACTTTTGTGCAATATTTTTCTCTATCATCAATGTTCTAGCACAATCCATGATAGGTCTATTTCTTCTTTCTACTATACCATTATTTGGAGGGGTCCTTGGTGCAAACATATATCTCTTAATTCCTCTATCATTGAAAAATATGTTGAACTCATTAGATATGAACTCTCCTCCTCTATCAGATCTCAGACATTTCAAGCTCTTACCCGTTTCTTTCTCAAATTTTGGCAAATACCACTTAAACAACTGAAAGGCATTAGATTTTTCTTTAAGAAACATCATAGTCATCATTCTAGAGTAATCATCAACAAAAAAAATAAAATATTTATCACCATAGTAACTTTTCACTCCAATAGGTCCACAAAGGTCAGCCTGAACCAATTCCAAAATATCATCAGAAGTATAGGTTTTTCTCTTGAAACTAGACTTTGTCATTTTGCCCAATTGACATTGCTTACACATCACATTATCAGGTTTTTTCAATCTTGGTAATCCTCTAACTCTTTTCATCTTACTAATGCTTACCAAATTATCAAAGTTCACAAAACACAACCTCTTATGCCATAACCATACGTTGTCAAATTGTGCAAACAAACATGTCTCATCAAATAGGTCTAGATAGAACAAATTACCTCTTGTCTTTTCTCCACTTCCAATTAGTTCACCAGTGGCATCAAATATTTTAGCCTTTTTGTGATGGAATTCAACTCGGTAACTAGAAATGTTCAACTATGCAACACTCAACAAATTATAGTTAAGTCCTTCAAACCAATAAGCATTGTCACATCTGATCTTATCAATCAATCTTATTGATCCTTTTCCCTTCACAAGACATGGTGCATCATTACCAAGCTTAACTCTACTACCTTTGTAATGATTTAAGGTTTCAAACTTACTTTTATCACCAGTTATATGATGTTGGAAACCACTATCAATTATCCATCTATCACCTTTACTCACAGATGAAATAAGTGCAGTTTTCTCATCTTCATCAGAATCATCTTTCATAGCAACATAAACAACTTCTACATCATAATCATCAGACTCACTAGATTCATTGTCAATTTCTTCTTCAACAATATAACTAGATTTATTACCTTTGTCCTTGTAGTCCTTATACCTTCTATAATCTCTATCGTCACTTTTGTCTTTTTACTTACTTTCTCTTCTTTCATCCTTGTCATTCCTGTCAGAACATCTTGTTGCTATATGGCCAACTTTGTTACATGAAAAATAGATTATAGGAAGTTTACCTTTTCCTCTCGGTATTCTTTTAGCCATAAGTGCCTCAAGATCATCATCAAAAGTGTCACTGTCACTGCTCACACATCTTTCTTTTCCTTCCTTAGACTTTTGAAGAACCATTTGAGTTTTGAATGCAGATTCAATATTATGAGTAGTGAAATTATCAAAATTTGACAACTCAAAAGCAGCAAGCCTACCAACTAGACCTTCCAAAGTTAAGTTATTATCGGGAGCACATCTTAGTTCTTGTATTGCAAAAACTCTAATAGCATAAATAGGAAGTAGGGTTCTCAAAACCTTGCTAATAACAGTTTCATCATCAATATTTCCATTAGCTCCTCTAATAGCATTTACAACCTCTTTAACTTTGGCACAATATTGAATAATAGTTTCACCTTCTAACATTCTCATTTCATCAAAATTACCTCTCAAGATTTTAGATTTGGCTCTCAGTACATTTGTGTCTCCACCATAGATAGTTGTCAATGTGTCCCACATTTTATTTGCATTGGTACAATCCTTGATGTCTTCAAATTTAGGATAACTTAGGACTGATGCAATCTCCAACATTGCCTAATTGTGTTCTTTCTTTTCCTTCATTTGTTGGTTTGTCAAAGGTGTCAGTACTGTTATGTATTCATGTTCCACATAGTATTTTGATACATCACCAACTCCAGCTAGGTGTAGCTTCATCAAACTTTTCCATGCAGGGAAGTTCTCCTTGTTCAACTTTGCTACCTCCTTTTTGTACATCTTGATCTTTAGCTTCAAGTACCTTCAAAATTTTCCTTACAAGCACCACAAGCTCTAATACCAATTGTTAGAATGATTTTAGAATAAATTAGAGGGGGGGGGGTGAATCAATTATCCTTAGGTCAGATTTACCAATTAAAATTTTAAACCCTTCAACAAACTCAGATCTTTTCAGTAATCCACTTGGTCTCTATAGAATATAATCAATAACATAGACTTGCAGAACATAAAAATCTTAACAGTATAACACATCAAATTAAATTTATAAAAGTATGACACTGAGATTTAACGTGGAAACCCAATTTGAGAAAAACCACTAGTAACATGCTACCAAATTTCCACTCTTCTGAAGTGAGCTCTATGAGGAGCCAACCCTATTAAAGGTTACAATACACACTATTAGGTGTGACCCTATTAAAGGATTTAATCACCTTGTTAGGAGTGGCCTTGTTAGAGGACTTCAAAACATCTCATTAGAATTTCACCTTGATTAAAGGATTTACAAATGACTGTAAGGTCAACCTTGATTAAAGGATTTTAACTGATACAATGGTTAGAAAGTAATAGTAGGTTCCGATCTAATACATACAACTCACTTTGAAAATACAGATCCAATGTAGCTCATATATTGATTCACTGAGTGGCCTTCATTGTCATCTCCACTTTTTATCTATTTGGAAATCCTTCAAGCAATCACTACAACTCTATTGAGCTCTTTGCAACTCTTCTTAGCCTTCTACTTAGGTTTGCCAATCAACAGAATCAACCTCATTTCATAACGTCCAATTAGGTCATACTTATATCTCCTCAATTAGATAGCTTAATCTTTTTCCACTTAATCATCTCCGTAGATCTTAGGTTTAAGTCAGATTCATCGAATCCTTCCAACATTTTGTTCTCCTTCTTATCCTTATAGATACTTCTCAAAACTTCTCTTTGAATCCAAGCATAAAAAAGTTTACCATGCATTAAATATTCCAGGTCATTCATCCTCATCTTCACCACATTTTACATATTCCAAGAATTTAACTATGTCAGCTGGAAATCTCAATTCCTTCATAAACTATAAATTAATAACACTTGGTCATCACTAAAAATGTTCTTCTCGACAATCATTGTCTTCTCTTAGTTTAATTCTCGATACTCGGTAATGACTGATGCTTAATCGACACTAAATTTTCTTGGCTTATACTGGCTCTTGGTCAACACTAGCATCACTCATCTTACACTTAAGTTTCTTGATCTTCTTCTCTTTTTGCTCGGTTAAGCCTATGCTTTCAAACTTTCTTTCCTCATTTCTTCTAAGCTTTAAATCAACAAATTTATTCACTTAGTGTTATAGATAAACAACACGTTACCTTACCAATGTGCCAACTAATCAAGTACCCATTGTAGTTTTGCACAACTCAACCTTTCACTAAGTCTTCTTGTTATCTCTTCTTTTCAAATCCTCTTCATCAATCAAAAGATATGGTACTTTACTAGATAGCAACTGTCTCACCAGTTAAGGTTTGAAATCAATGAAAATATAACAATTGTTTCAATTGTAGTTTCCAACAACACACACACACACACACATGTGTGTGTGTGTGTGTAGACATACATATGTATATGTATATGTATATATCATTGTCACTCAATGAAAGGGATTTCTAGTGGTGTAATCATTATCAAGAATGTTATGAATTTTCCCCTTCTCACATAGGATCATCATCTCATTCTAATATCAAAATGACCATTTTATTAACACTGACTAAGAACAATATCATTAATCATCATTAAGACTTCTTGATCATAACTCATATAACTCAAAAATCATTTTCCATAAAATAATACTAAATATCATTAGTACCAATAATAAGGACTTGACCAACATATCATATTTTGTCTAAGCTAACATATCATCCTAATTAATTACCACCTTCCACTATCAAGTAACCATATTATCCCAACAAGGATCATTAGTATCACTAGGTGTCATTTGATCATAATAACTAACATAATGTTGGTTAACAGATTGACTTTTTATAAAATCTTGACTCTTGCCCTTTAAACCTATCTTTCACACAGTTTTTTGAGCAAACCATAATGGTTCCTCTCTAAATTTTAAAGGTACAACTCCCTTATGTAGATATGCAATGAATTTTGTATTAAACTTACTTATCAAAGGGGTATGCTTTTAACCAGAAAGCATAAAAGGCACTAACAATTACCTATCACTATCAGATAATTGCGAACAACAAGTTGGAATATTTTGTCAAAGCCTTTTTATATATGTAATTGATGTCTACTAATGATATTATAATGCAAAGATGAAAACACAAAGCTGAATAAAGATTGTAAATAAATTTCTCCTACCAACGACAATCAACAAAATGAATAACAAGCAAATGGTATCTCAATGAGCACCTTGTATTAATAACCAGAAATAAAGTTTTGTATTAATAATTTCATTCACTCATTAACATCCATTCATCTCCATTAAGAAGAAAGAAAAAAAATTTCCTCGATGAACAACAACAATCACCAAAATTTGAGTCACACTCAATTATCAAGTAATAGGGGAAATTTTGGAAAACTAACTACTGATCCTTTGCATTGTCTTTCATTTAGAAATATATAGTCTTTTGAACTTCAGAACTAGAAAAATATTTAAAAAATTATTACAATAATTATCTTTTATATACCATAAATTAAGATTGGAAAGCCTGGAAATTAAAACAAAAAATAGAAACCAAAAATAGAAATTGGGAGACACTTGTCATGGCACTTTTCCTTCTTATTTTGTAGGTGGTTGTTGGCCTACTTGTTTCTCCTTGTACGCCTATAAAGCATTGGCAACCATTGTGATGTCATCATGTTAAGGAATAGTAACATGGGTATTTTGAATAGTCCAATATGCCATTTATTCTCTAATTTCCTTAGCCTTCACAAGGAACATTTGATGATGTTTCCCACACCACATTAGTATAGCACCAATCCTAGCTAGTTTCTTGTACTCCTCTTTGAAAAACATGGTGGGATCAATGATGATATCAATATTCTGTTGGTATTCCTTTAATTCATCAATCGTGATAACCCCAAAATTGTCTTTTCTTTGAAACTTACAGCTAATATCTTTAAAAAACTAAATTATTTGATCAATCATCTCCTTGGCTTCTTTTAAGAGCTTCTTCAAGTTAGTCACCCTCTTTTGAACACACTCACACTTATAAACCATACTGAACATCTATTTTTGTAAGGGTTGATCAAGTGATTGTAAGAGATCAAGCCTTACAATTGTTGTGGCCTTCATATCCATCACTTCTTTTATCTGCTTCATATTCTTCTTATGTGTTACCTCTTCCATCTTGGCCACTTTGATTTATGAAACTATGACATTCCTTACTAACACCATAGCATCATAAGATTCACTCAACTTGTCGATGAAAGGAAACCCTTTGATGTTCAATTATATGATCCATTCTCTAGTCACCTTCATGAATTGGCTATCTACTTGAAGCTGAGAGATCAATTCTCTATTTTTATCACCGGTGGGATCCAGGATGGTGTCAAAAGAGCTCACTAATTGGGAAAATAAATGTTTCACCAATGATCTAAGGTTCTCCAAGAGTAACTCAACCATTACCTTCAACTGATCTTTGTCCATCTTCATTTTATCAATTATTTTCTAATCTAACATTGGAGAATTTCCAGATGCCCATGTCTTGATCAAACTCATGATCTCTTGTATCAAGTCTAGTTACATTAAATTCAGAGGGAGTAGCTGCATTGGGACCCTTCTGGACTATAGGATGGGAAACTTCTAGGAATATATGCCCAATTTTCTCATCCTCCACAAGGTGAGAAGTAGTTTTTAGTTTATTTTTCTTAGGAGTAGGGAAGGCTTGTAAAATTTTGGAAATGGCATATTTTGGGGGACATTTCCATGCTTCCCTCTTTCTCTTCTTATTTAGGTTTTCTTGCAACCAAGTATGGTTTGCCAACACTTGAGAAGCATCTTTCAAGGTGTCAGGAGAAAAGATCAATGTTCTCTTTTCCAGTGGAGTAGTGTACTAGGAGCTTGAGTTGAGAAAGGGAATTTTAACTATTTATCCAATTCTATACCAAGTAGTTGAAGCTCTAGTGCTAAATCCTTCTCTTTTTCCTTCTTCTTCTAGGATGCCTATACCTCTTTTTCCTGATCGGCTTGATCTCCTTTCTCAGGGGATGTATCATCTAATGTGAGGTTAATTTTAGGCAAGGGACTTGCTCCACATATTGGGGTGATTCTTGATCCTTTTTTTGGTGGTTTCCCATCACCTCTTCTAGCGGCACTTGAAGAATCTACTATTGGTATACTTGAAAATGTAACATTCTGAGTTGGTGGGGATGTTGGGTTTTGACTAGGAGTAGTAGGGGTGCTTGATGGTGTGGTATATTTCCCTTTCCCTTTCTTCTACATCAACCAAGTTCTAGTTCATTTTAGTACATGTGTCATCCTTATATCAAGGTCATCCAACTCTGGGGATTTCATATTGATTGGCTCCAATGGAGCATCCTATACCCTTTCATAGTGTTGGGGATCCACCACATTTGAGCCCTAATTTTAGTACATCTATCATCCTTATATCAAGTTTTTATTATTGGAATTAGCTTGTCCATTACCTTGGGGATAATAATCAGAGGAATGAACTAGGGATATGCTATTATCGTAACAAAATTCTTTCATCTCTGAGGAAGAAAAACAAGTCGCATTATCTATAACCAACTCTAAAGGGACCCCAAAAAGAACTAGTATGTTCTCTTTAAAGAAATTGCAGACTACTTACAAAGTTTTTATTTTCACTACTACAACTTCCACCTATTTTTTGAAGTAATTTATTGTAGTAAGAATGTGGGTATGCCTTGGAATAGAACTGAGATTGATAGGCCCAAAAAAATCCAGAAACCATTGTTGAAAGGGTCCTTCTATCACTAAAGGTTTAAGAGGAAGGGTTGCTAATTGGGGTTTACCTATAAACTATTTATATTTGTCACATCTGGACATCCAATGGTAGGAATCTTTGAACATTCTTGACCAATAGTAGCACTGCCTTAGAATTTTGAACATTGTGACAATAGAAGAGTAGTGTCGTCCAAAAGCCTCATCATGAAAAGTCTTCAAAAGTTTATGTTGTTTCTCTTTGTCCACACATCTACGAAATTACACATCTAGATCTCTCTTGTAAAGGGTATCATTCTAGATAACATATTTACTTACTTTCATTATCAAATTCCTCTTTTGTTTTGGGGACAAACCTTCTAGGAATTCATCACATGTGAGGAAATATGTTATATCAGATAACCATTGATCTTGTAAGCTTCCCAACATCACTTTAGGGGTTTCTTTTGAAACTTCGGGTTCATTTTCTTCCATAATTTTGCACAAACCTCAGCACTAACCAACTTTTTGGGCTTGATTTCTAAACCATACTCCTAAAAAATTTCTATACATGTCCCTCTCTTATTACAACCAACTTCTTTGTGTAAGAATAATTTTCACCATTGGTTCAAACATAAACATCGTATCATGAGAATGTAAGATATAAAATTTGAATTTCTTTAGTGCTTTAACCATTGCAAAAGCATGTTTTTCAATCTAAGAGTAGTTCATTTCATCCTTGTTCAATGCAATGTGCATAAAGACTATGGGCACCTAGACTTTGTCTTCATTATCCTATAGTAGAATTATTGACATTGTATGCTCCTATGTGTAATAATAAATGATGAAGTCCTTGTTAAAATGTGGATGTTTCAAGATTGGAGCTTTAGCTATGGTTTTCTTAATATCATCAAATACTTGCTTCCCTGATTCATTCCATATAAAACCATGATTCCCCTTCATCATATCTACAATGTGTTTTGTGATCTCTGAGAAATCTGGTATGAATCTTCTGCAAAAATTCACTTTCCCAAAGAAGGATTTCACTCCTATTCTACTTCATGGAAGGCTCATCTATTGAATAGCTTTGACTTTTTTAGGGTCAATCTTGATTCCTTCTTGTGACACTATATGCCCTAGGAGCTTTCCTTCTATTACACAAAACACAAACTTCTTAGGATTTAGAGAAATGTTGTGGTTCCGACATCTTTGTAGAATGACCTCCAAGTCATGCAGATGACTCCATCTTTTCTTAGAAAATACTGTCAAATCATCAAGGTAAATCACTATGACTTTATTCTTTAGATGTTTGAAATACATATACATAGCTCTCTGGAAGGTAGCCCTTTCTTTAATCAATCCAAATGACATCTTGTTATATGCAAAAGTGCCCCAAGGCATCATAAAGCCTATTTTGTGCTGGTATTTTTCATAAACTTTGATCTAGTCATATCCCAAAAACCCATCTAACATGGACATCATCTTTGAATCAACCACTATCTACAAAATATGGTCCATATTAGGAAGATTATAATTATCCTTCTAGGAAGCTTGATTCAAGTTCTAGAAATCTGCACAAATCCTTATCTCTCCATTCTTTTTACACACTGGAACTATGGTTTCCACCCAAGTAGAATGGTGGATGGGATATATAATTCTTTCCTTAAGCATCTTGTCAGTTTCTTGAAAAATTGCATCAGAGATTTTGGGGTTGTAATTATGTTGCTTCTAGTAGAGGGGTGTTGTATCAAGATTTAATGGGATGTCATGTTTAAACTTTCCTTCCATGAAATTATTCAAGTCTTCGTAGCATCAAGCAAAAACATCTTGGTACTTGACCAAGAGTTGTGTCAAATTAGCCTTTTCTTTCGACATTCAACACTTTTCTACGCTGACCATCTTAAGATTCTAGAAATAACCTATGTTTATATTCTCAAATTCGCCAGTGGTATTACTTCCTTCTTCTCTCTTCTTCCTGATATAAGCATCATGTATGTCAAATAGTTTCTCCAAGGAAACCACACCGTTTAGAATTTTATTACCCTTTAGCTATGTCACTCCTGTTGGTAGATCTCTCTTACTATCCAGAGATACTTTTTTACAATAGTTTTTTATGCCTTCATAATATTGTTCCATGAAAGCTTCAACATTCTCCAAGAAGGCTCTAAGTTGGTCATCCTTGTTGAAACTCTTTCATGATTGAACGTTGTCAGGAATGGTAGGTTTGTAGATCAATTCAATTCTATACTAATCATCTTTGAAGTTAGGATATAGTAACAACAAGAAAGTCGATACTGCTAATGAGCATGCCCTAGTATTGTGTTCCCTCAACATTGCATCAATAGAAAAAGCCTTGAAAGTCTCAAATCTTATTCCATACCCTATTCCAATAATGTTTCAATTTTTTATTCTTAACAACAAAGGATCCTCTCACTTTTTTTACTATTAATTATGCATCTCCCTTTGCAATCAACTATTTCACTCCTCTTTCCTTTTCTACAACAATACCCAAGAGAAATGCTTTGTATTATTTTGTATTGTTTGTGTTTTTAAATTTTAATTTTTAAAATAAAGGAGTGACCATTCAATCTGGAAAGATCAACACCACTCCCATTCTAGATCCAGAGGAAGAAAAACTTCCATCAAAATCCATGGTCCACAATTGAGATGACACTTCTAGCCTACTCTCATTCTCAACTAGTACATGGTTTGAAAACAACATATAATTCCCAAAATCCATCTCCTCATACAATATTTGAGCTTTGGGGCCATTTGATTTTAGGACTATAAACTTAGCTTTATCTTCTGGTTCTAGTTTGACCTTCTTATTTCCTACTGGTTTAAGAGCATGTGACTAGTCCATTCATATTTCTCCACTCAAATATTTGTAGAAACTCCTGCTCAACAACATTCCATAACTAGCTCGAATATCCACTACTAGAATTGTCAACTTTAGCCTTTTTGATGGGTGAATGGCTAAAGCTACTCAAGAATCTTTAATTAGGCCAATATGGGGGACTTTCCAAGTATCTATAGAATAACATCTACCAAAGGTTTTGGTTAAGGATAGACTGAGGGCCTTAGATATTGATTTTGGCATGACATTGTCCGAGGCGCCAAAGTATTAAACAATTGCTTAGTTTGTGACCATTTATAAATAGAGACACACAAAATGGATATGCCTTTAATCAAATACATTAGATGTATGATTTTTACCATTTGACATGAAATTTGATGATGATGGTTCACCATCGGTAGACTAACTATCACATGCATTAACTTTAGAAGAACTGAGCCTATAGTGCTCTATGAGATAATCTAGCTTAGAAGGGTTCATTTTAAGATACTCTAGAGTGGAAATTTGAATTTTTAATGTATCAAAGCATTGCACTATATCAAAAAACTATCAACCCTACTTGGGAGATCCACTGGATGATATTTTGATGAGATTTTAGTCATCTTAGGTGGGATGTTCTGTGATGTAGTATTATTTGGCCTTTGCAGGATTGAGACGCCCTATTGTTTTCCTTCCTTACTGCTAGTGAGAATAACTAATGAAGACTCATTCAAAGTAGTAAAGCAATCACCTCCTCTTTGAGAGTCAGATTCATATTCCAGGTAATGAATTACATAGTCACCATTTTGTCCTGAAATTGACTCCTATCTAAAAGCATCTTCTTGAGTACCATTAGAAGTGACCAGTTGCATATAACTTGTCATCTTAGGGAACGTCTCACCATCATGATATGTGGTCAGGTGGAAGATGCACATATTTACTTTTCTAGATTTAGGTGGTTCCTTGATAGACAACCTTTTTTTAGCTAGGGATAGAAGAGGTTATTTGATATATAATTGCCTTCTTGAAGTATCTTGATAAGGTTGTTGGAATGAGGAATTAACCTTGTGAATTTGCCTCTTAAGTGTAATGACATTATTAACCAATCTTTGGATCATGGCTTTTGAAGATGTAGAGGCATTCTGACTACTTGCTTGTAAATCCTTCAATTTTTTGTTGTGATGAAATTGTCTTCTAATTCTATAGCCATTATTTGAGCATCAGCCAAATTAGCCACCCTCACCCTCCTTAGATGAAAACTGACCTTTGGTGGCATTGAATTCAGGAAGAAACATTTTTTATTATGACTAGTTGGGCATTCGTTGGTAGGAATTTTATTTACAATCTTGTAACAAATTCTCTCATAGGCACATTAATCTCTTTTTTAATTTATGTCAATTGGGCCAATAAGGAATACTCACCTTCTGCACTCTTAAACCTTATCTTGAACTATGTTCTCATAGAGGCCCAGTCTATAATTCACCAAGAAGCCAATTGGTAGAACCATTCTACAGCTTCATCTACCATGCTTTCCACAAACAACTTGACTACAATGTCCTGAGGTTGTAACCCTAAAACACTGCAAGCAACAAAGAAGGCTACTAGATGTTCATTTATAGAGACTTTTCCATCACATGATAATTTAGGTAGATTCTTTCTAGACCCTTTAGGCAAATCATTCAATGCTCCCAAATTTAATGGACTAATTGATGCTCCTCATGGCACTGGTTGAGCCATATTTCCTGGAAAATAGAAAGGGACAAGAATGAAGTTAACTTTAGAGTGGAGAGTAACTCCATGGAGGGTTAAATCCTGACAAATGGGAGATGAATATTTTTTCTTCACAAGTGGAGATGAGCTAATTCTTCTTATTCAAATAGGTACATTGTGTGTAAAATTAGACTCCTAGAGTACTTTAAAAATAGGGTCTATAACCCCTTTTTTATATTTTTCTCCTTGTATATCTTCTAAAATCCAACCTATTAAGCCTTAGCTACACTACTGTTTAGTGATTTATGGGTTTATCCTAGTCCCGTGGAGCTACAGGACCTTAGTTTGGTACTTGATTTTATGCAAAAAGAAATTCTTGTCTTCTCCTCTATCTCAATAAAACCACCCACAAATTTTCTGCTAACTCCTCTTCTCTTTCCAACACTTGGCTAGCTCTTCTATAATCTTTTGGTCTTCTATGTGTTCTCTAAGCAAGGGTGCTCAATTGTTTGATTATATCTTCATGTTCATCTTAAAAATCAAGATTAAGCTGTAAAATAGGAATTATATTTTCATGAGGGAGCACCATTATCCCTCATATCCAGATGACTAGTCTATAAAATGAGTGCTCAACTTCCCCAACATAGTCGCCAAAACTCTGTTGGTTAACATATTGGCTTTTTATAAAATCTTGACTCTTGCCCTTTAAACCTATCTTTCACACAACAGTTTGAGTGAACTGTAATTCTTTCTCTCTAAATTTGAAAGGTACAACTCCCTTATGTAGATATGCAATGAATTCTATATCTAACTTACTAATCAAAGGGTTATAATTTTATCTAGAAAGCATAAAGGGCACTAAAAATTACCCATCACCATGAGATAATTGTGAACAACAAGTTGGAATATTTTTTCAAATCTTCTGTATATATGTAATTGATGTCTAGCACTGATATTCTCATGCCAAGATGAAAACACAATGCTGAATAAAGATTGTAAATAAATTTCTCATACTAGCGTTAATCAACTAAATGAATAACAACTAAATTTCTCCTACTAGTATCTCAAAGAACACCTTGTATCATTAGCCAAAAACAAATTTTTGTATTAATAATTTCATTCACTCATTAATATCCATTCATCTCCATTAAGCAAAAAGAAAAGAAATTTCCTCAATGAACAACAACAATCACCAAAATTTGAGTCACACTCAGTTATCAAGTAACAACGGAAATTTTGGAAAACTTAATGTCGATCCTTTGCATTGTCTTTCATTTAGAAATATATAGTCTTTTTAACTTATGAACTAGAAAAATATCTCAAAAAATGTTAAAACACCGTAAATTAAGATTGGAACACCTGGCATTTAAAACATAAAATAGAATTTGATGGACTTGTCATGGTGTTTTTCCTCCTTTCATAGGTGGTTGTTGGGTTGCTTGTTTCTCCTTGTATTCCTATACTAGATCATTCACAACCACTACGATGTCATCACATTCAGGAACAATAACATTGGTATTTTGGATAGTCCAATACACCATATGTTCTCTAATTTCCTTAGCCTTCACAATGAATGCTTGATAATGTTTCCCGCACCACATCAGTATAGCATCAATATTTTCCAATTTCTTGTACTCTTCTTTGAAAAACACATAGGGATCAATAACGGTATCAATATTATGTTGGCACTCCTTCAACTCATCAGTTGTAATAATCTTGGAATTGTCTTTTCTTTGCATCTCACATCCAATATCTTTAAAACACTCAATTATTTGATCTATCATCCCCTTGGCTTCTTTTAAGAGCTTCTTCAAGTTAATCACACTCTTTTGAACACACTCACACTTATAACCCATACTAAACATCCATTTTTGTATAGACTGATTAGGTGATTATAAGAGACCAAGGCTTATTTTTGTTGTGACCTTCATATCCATCACTTCTTTTATCTGCTTCATATTTTTCTTATGTGTTACCTCTTCCATCTTGGCTATTCTTATTTTCAATGAAAGGTAAGCCGCAGATTTTCAAGTATGTGATCAATTCTTTAGTCACCTTCCATAATTGATTGTCTACTTGAAGCTAAGAGATTAATTCTCTATTTTTATCAACAATGGGATTTGGGATGGTGTCATAAGAGCTTGCCAATTGGGTAGATAAAGGTCTTAACAATGATCTAAGGCTCTCGAAGAGTAACTCAACCATCACCTTCATCTAATTTTTCTCCATCTTCATTTTCTAAATTCTTTTCTCCATCCTAACACTAGACTAGAATTGCCAGATGCCCATATCTTGATCACACTTAGGTTCTCCTTTATCAATTATATTCACATTAAAGTCAAAGGGAGTAGCTGGATTGAGATCCTTCAAGACTATAGGATGGGAAAATTCTAGGAGTTCATGCACAATTTTCTCATCCTCCACAAGGCAAGAAGTAGTTTTTCGTTTCTTCATCTTAGGAGCAAGGGAGGCTTGTAAAATTTGGGAAACAACATCTTTTGGAGGACATTTTTATGCTTCCCTCTTTCTCTTCTTATCTAGATTGTCTTGCAACCAAGTAGGGGTCACCAACACTTGAGAAGCATCTTTAAGGTGTTAGGAGAGAAGATCAATGTTCTCTTTACCGGTGTAGTAGTACTAGGAGCTTGAGTTGAGAAAGGGAACTTTAACACTTTACCCAATTCTAGAATAGATTATTAAAGCTCCTATGCTAGCTCCTTCCCTTTTTCCTCCTTCTCGGATGTCTCTACCTCTTTCTCCTGACCACCTTGATCTCCTTTCTCATAAGTTGTATCATCTACTGTGAGGCTAGTGTTAGGAAAGAGACCTGCTCCAAAGGTTGGAGTGATTCCTGATCCTTTTTTTGGTGGCTTCCCATCACCTCCTCCAACAATACCTAATCAATCTATTGTTGCTGCACTTGAAATTGTAACATTCTAAGATGGTGGGGGTGTTGGGTTCTTACTGGGAGCAGCAAGGGTGTTTGACGGTGTGGTATCTTTCCCTTCCACTTTCTTCTTCATCAACCAACTTATGGTTCATTTTAGTATAGTTTTCATCCTCATATCAAGGTCATCCAACTTTGAGGCTTACCAATTGATTGGCTCTAGTGGAGCATCTTGTACCCTTGCATAGTACAAGGGATCCACCACATCTAAGTCATCCTCTATAATTCCTTGAGTATAAAATTAGTGGTGGTACACTTGAAATTGAATTATTCTCATCCTAAACCAAGTTCCTTTTTATCACCTTGTAGTCATCCACATAGTTTTCCCAAAAATCCCTTATTGTAGAAACATGGTGGTAAGAAGACCCTAACTACAAATTATCCCTTACAAAATTGCTTAGATCAAATTGCCCTCTTAGAACATCATATGTTTGCATTGTGTATTTGACTACCACCTTGGTAATGTTATAGCATTAGAGGAAGATGAGCATGTGTATACTTCACAAATCTATCTACACAACTCTACCATAACAATTTTATCATCTGCGTAGAGGGGAAGCTTCCATGAGAAGTCATCAAAGGCACCAATTCTAATATATGTGAAATTTGGAAATTGAATGAAATAGTTATCATAGGTTTGGATCACTGCAGTGACCTTAGGGTAAATTCTCCTCTCCAGGCGTCCCTATAGCTCACAAACTATCTTCATAGTAAAAACATCATCCCCCTACGGAAGTTAGCATAACTATTGTGTAACTATAGACTAGGATAAAAATCATAAATTTGGACATCATCTTCAAACTCTTTCACCTGTTCCAATCCAGGCCAATACTAAGTGCATGCTAGGGAATATACTAGATATAATGACATATAAAAGAACTGATTCAATGGGAATTCATTTATTAATTTGTATATCTGGTTGCTAATGATCCCTACCCAATCTTGGTATCTTGACTCTGCACATATCATCTAGATGAAAAAGAACATCCACTCATCCAAATAGATTGTATCTTCATCTCCCTTGACTTTGTGTAATAATACTATTATATTTGCAATTTCACCTTTGACCGATGTCTAGAGAATAGTTTTGGATAGTTTTGATTGACCTTTCCTTGGTGGATAAAACCAACACTTAACAATTTCAGTCCTATACACACCTTTCTTCATGATAAACTCAATTTGGGATGAAGTGAAATCCCAATGTGCACACTCTTCCCTCACCAACAAATGAATGAAATTTTTCATAGTCTCCCTATCAATAGTGATGAGAACTTGTTCATCTCAGGTTTTGATTTGTCTTGTGTCTAGGTTGTATTTGTTAATGCACTTCATAATCAAGACACTTTTCACAGTGATAGAAAATCCAACAGCTTCTAGCATACCACTTTCTATGAATTTTTCCATAATTGGGTGTCTATTACACCATCTAACCCTTTTCTATAATTTCCTTAAATTTAAATGCCCAACTTCGTGTCACCCACCTCTGACAATGCACATTCTAAACCATTCAAATGGTCATAACTAGGGCGTTTAATGAATCTCATCTTTCTTTTTCTATTTTCCTTCCAAATTGATTTGAAATAACTACTATTTTCCCTTGTAATAATAAATTGGAAACAAGTAATGGTAGGAATTAGAAATAACTCACTAGTATTAGTGATCGTTGTTTGTAGACTAAACTTGCTTCATGCCCTAGCCTTTCTCCACTTTCTTTGGATTGATCTCTAAAGAATTATTCAAATTTGTCTTACAAATCTCAATTAGATATGCTTCAATTGCATTCACTGGCACCATTAATGCAACTCACTTCATGAATCAATTGCTCGCACCACTTTTCCACCATTGAGACACATCAACTTTTTCAAATTTGAAAATAAGTGTTTTTTCTGTGAGGCCAAACATGAGCATTGGAAATGGAACCTCCACTTTAACTTTATGGAATCCTCTCTTATTTCCATTTTACTTTTAAATTACTACTTCTAGTGTCAGGTCCCAATGACAATTCCCAAACTGAAGTTTATCTCCACCTTGAGTTCCTTTTAATCATCATTTTTTTGGTGGTCTTAAATAACAACCACTTATCTTAATCTTCATTTTCCCATTTTAAAATTCGGGATTTGGAAACCTTTCTAGAACCAATGTTAATTTCTACTTTAGCACTCTTTCTCTTCAAACTTGGATAAGCTTCTCCTTATGAATACTTCATTCGTTCCTTTCCCTTTATTGGGTTTTGATGATGGTTCCAAAACTTGATTTGATCTCCAACTTATTCATCTTGCCACTTCCATCTTTCAAGCCTTCCTTTCTTTACTTAGTTGACTTGTTCCCACCCTTCATTTAGATTTTGATGAAGATTCTAGAACTGAAATTAAGTCACTTTTTATTTTGTAATTGAGAGTTCCATTTCACTTGTCAGATTTTGACTGTTGTTCTGGAACTAGGCATCACTTCTACTTTGTTTAATTTGTGTCTTTATCTAAGGGCATTTTCTTTAGGTGCTTACTAGTTCCACTTCTATTGTTGAATACTGATCACACTTCTGGTACTAACCATGAGCTTCACTGCTTGACTTTTGAAACATGAAAGGTACCAAATCGACGAAACCTTGAGAAGACTTTGATATTTTCATGACAAAGTTCCAACTACTATATCATATTCTGATAGTTTTTTCAGAACTATACATAGGTTCTAATAGACTAGGAAGAACAAGTTAAAGAACTTAGAACTTTAAAGAAAGATGACTATACTTATCCCATTTTTAACTCGGGGAAGGAAAATAGGGGTAAGTGTATACAAGTGAATGTACCTTCATAGAATTAGGGTTAATCATCAACAATAAGTGAAATAATAACTAAATACAACCACAATTGAGCAACTATTTAACAAAATCAATGATTAATCGAGCATCATATGGCTCTCTAACTAAGATGTTAATGAGTGAGCTCTTAGCAAGCTCTCATTAATGACAGTCCTAGAATGAGAATGATAGAGATAAAACAATGATAAAGCTAACAATTATCAAGATGAATGCTAAAATTGCTCTTAAATTCTTTTCTAAACTCAAATTGCAAGAGGTTTGATGCAATTCTTAGATAGGTGGTTGATAATAATGAAGGATTTTGGCCTTCCTTTTATAGATTTTCCAATGGTAGGGGGTGTAGTTGTATTTGATCATGGTTGAGTTGGGGTTAAGTCTTTGGTTCCACCCTTTGAAGACACAACAAAGTTTGTGTCCTCAAAGCTTGGGACAAGTAGACAAGATGGATGGTTAAGATTATTTTTCACTTTGAGTGAATGAGATTCAATTTGGCTTGATCCATGTGAATGTCTTTCCTTTATTCTCATTGGTTGATTGATTTTCCTCTCTTTTTGGGTTGTTGAGAGTAAATAGAATTTATTAATTGATTTAATTGATTTATTTTAGCCATCTACCCCTTGAATGGGTTGAATTTAATTTAATCCAAGACTATACAATTAATTGATTTAATTGTATTTTGATTTGATTGCATTTAATTAAAATGCTCTCAATTTTGATTTATCTTGAATTAGGACGTGATTTTAATTTTGATTGGTTAATTGTGCATTGTGATTTAATTGATTCAATTATTTCCTTGATTTGCTTTGATTTCACTTAATTTTCTTTGAATTATCATTAAATTTTCTTTGTCCATTTTTAGGTGATTACAAATGCCCCTCTTTGAGTTGACGTGCAAAGAATGTCAATTCAAAGAATACTCTGATCTTGCTTGATAAGGTCTTGATTCATTGATGGTTGATCTTTGATGTTCATTTGATGGTTGATTCTTTGATTCTCGATATGAAATTGATGTAGATATGATCGATATGAAACTCTCAATTGATATGGTTCTGATGATCATTCTGATATGATGGTCCTTCTGATGATGGTTTTTGATATGATGTTTGATTCAATGATTGATCTTGATATGATACCTGTTTTGATGATTGATTTCGATGCGATGCCCCATTTGTTTGATTACGAAAAATTTCCTGATAAAAGCTTTCTCTTTTGATTTGATGATCGGTCCCTTGATTTTCATTGATGTGATTGCATGCCCCCTCGGGAAATGAATCGAAATGATTTTGGATGATTTGGTTAAGATTGGGCAATTTCGATTTGTTTCCCGATATAGAAATTTGAAAATGCCCCGATTATGAGAGAATTTGATGATAAAAGATTTTGATTGATAAGATGTTGTTGATGCGCTAGATAAGTGGATGATGGTTTGGTATCATCTGATGTCAGTCAGAATCACTTGGTTGATGTTGATGTCAATCTGATAGGATAAGTTGATGGGTTGATATTTCGTTCTCAAGATCTAGAGAGACAAAACAATGATTTTCCTTCCTCACAATATAGAGTTAGGAGATTTGATGTACTCAAGATGAGCAAATGGATGATAGGATAACTTGATTGACGTTAGATAATCACTTGGATGATTTGACTGATTGATATTTGATACATGATATGATTAGATGATACAGAATTATGGATTGATAGAAGAGAAGGTGATGAACAGGATTAGGTTACCCCTATTTGATTAGCATGATTGATTATTGATGATGTCCTTGATGAAGCATGAATCATTTTGATGGATCAAACATTTGAAGATGTATCTTGATGACATTAATGTACTTTTGATTATCAAATTGAGCATAATTTTTTATGATGGATATTTCAAGCATTGATGATGTTGATTATATATTGATGGACATTTGATGATGTAGATCTCAAGACATTTGTTGATGGACCATTGATGATGTTGATCAGAACTTTGATGATGTACTATTGATGATATCATTGATCATTTGATGTATCTTGATTTGGTCTTTTGATGATGATAACTCCACCCCTTTTTTATTTTCCCCCTTCAAAATTAAGCTAAGAAAGGCCAACCAATATATACAATGCATCTAATCTAAGATGTATGCAGCTAACTGTCATTATTCAAGATTTGGACGCTTATTTTCATCATCGAGCATTTTTGGAATCCCATTTTTTAGTACAATCATCACTAGTTCAACTATGATGATATGAATACTTTTGCCTTTTTCCTTGCTTTCCCATCGGTCTCTTTGGTATGACTATCACTAATTGAAGCCAATCATGAGAGTGTGAATACCGATTTTGTCAGATTCTATGTTGCAAGTGGATGTTGGTATTATGATATTGAAGATCAAAATAGCCAAGGTATTTGTTTACGTAAACAAGCAGAAATCTTTGTTTTATCCTATGTACAAGTCCTCGATGATTCTTTGATGATCACATCCTTAGACAAATAATACATGATTTAAAACTTTGATTTTAATACAGTCATTCAGAAAACAAGAAAATATCATCCTTTCATCATAGCTTGTCTAGTCTAAAACTTTCATCGATTTGCTAGAAAGGAATGATTTCATCAATTGATCCAACACTTAGAAAATTTTTTGCCATGTTTTTCAAATCCATAGTTCAAGTGTAGTTCCATCCATTTCATACTTTTAATCCTGATAAAGGGTAAGGTCATTTAAGTTCTTGGATCAAATTTTCATTTTAGGCTTACATTGGATTGAGCCGTAGATTTGATTAATTGTTCCTCTTTTGAGTGTGATGAATTGATTCTCTGATTGAATAAAGCTTGTTGATGAATCCTTGCTCCTTGAGAGTAGATTGCCCCTAGTTTGATATTGATTTCATTTATGGGACTTAGGACAATTTTTTGATTAGGTGACCAAAATCTTAAGGTACTTGCAAATGCAACTATGGGATTTTATTATGCAATATATACAAATGTTGGTGAATCCAATATTGACAAGGTGACCTTCTAAGTATGCAACTGACTTGGACTTTCAATGGTGCATGTTTACTAGGTTTTCACCGGTTGAATGGATCAAGCTCTTTTTTCTGTTTTTAAAGCTTTTCTCTTTTTTTGCTACCAAGGTGCCTATTTACTAGGTTTTCACCAAGGCACTTTTCTTCTTTTTCAATTTTTTTGTATTTTTTTTTTCCATATTATCAAGGCGCCTATTTGCTAGGTTTTCACCAAGACCATCTTTTTGAGGATCATATTTGAATGTTTTTCCTTTCTTCATGCTCAATTTTCCATTGTTTATGATCTTTTGTGCTTTTTCAAATGTTTTTGATATTTTAAGCTTTTCCAATGTTTTTGGTATTTTCAAGATCTCTTTTGAACTATGTACAATAAATATGATGTTCTCCATCTGATACTCTTTATACTCTTTCATCTACCTTAGGTATAGAACCTCTTGCTATTTATGGGTTCTTGTAGCTCTTCACCATCACAATCTGATAACTTGTATGTGTCGGTCCCAAAATCTTCAACAATGAGAAATGGTCCTAACTAGTTTGCTTCCCACTTTCCTTTTTTCTCTCTTTCTACTTGGTTCTTGGAATTTTCATGCAACACTAGGTCACCTATTTAGAATGTCCTTGGCTTGATGTGTTTATTATAAGATCTCGACATTCTATTTTGGTACACCTTTAAGTGATCAAAGGCTTCTTTCTATTTTTCATCCAAGAGTTCTAATTCTTGTAGCCTAGCAACCCTATAGTCTTCCTCATTTATCAATCCATGCATAGATATCCTCAAGGATGGAAGTTCTACCTCCAAAGGAAAAACTGCTTTCATTTCAAAGACTAAGGAGAAGGGTGTAGCCCCTGTTGGTGTCCTTATGCTTGTTCTATAAGCCCACAAGGTCGGGTTTATCTTGATATGCCAATCTCTACCAGAATTATCCACCGTTCTCTTCAAGATTTTCAATATATTTTTCTTTGTTGCTTCAGCTTGTCCATTACCTTGAGGGTAATAGATTGAAGATGAATTATGTATCATGTGAAATTTGGTGCCCAATTCCATTATGTCTTTGTTCTTGAAATACCTTGTGTTATCCGTTATGATGGCATGAGGTACGCCATATCTAAAAATTATATGATTTAGGATAAACACGGATATATGTTTTCTTGTTGAAGTTGATAGGGGTACAGCTTCCACCCACTTAGTAAAGTATTTTGTGGCCGTTATGATGAATTTATGCCCATTCAAAGATGGTGGATGAATCATTCCTATTAGATCTAGACCCCACTAATAGAATGGCCAAGGTGTTGTCATTGGATGAAGTTCTTGCACCAGTGCATGTATCAAATTTCCATGGAATTGACACTTCTTAAAAGTTTTTGCAAATTTACAAGAATCTTTTTCCATGGTAGGCCAAAAATATCCTATCCTAAGAAGTTTCTT
Organism: Chamaecyparis obtusa; assembly: GCA_027943335.1. NCBI lineage: Eukaryota > Viridiplantae > Streptophyta > Pinopsida > Cupressales > Cupressaceae > Chamaecyparis > Chamaecyparis obtusa. Next base: position 146,098 of record BSBK01005150.1, on the reverse strand, counting down.
AGCTAAAGATAATCTTTTTGAGTGTGATCCACAAATTCCTTCATGAATTTCTCATAAGGCTAAGTTTGATTCTTCCTCTTCTAAACACCTAAGGAGCATTCCGTCAAGACTTTTCTAATACAATGTTTCAGAAATTATAGTATATTTGGCAGGTTGTCTAATGAAGCTTTTCTTTTGGTTTCTGGTTTGATTGATAGGAAGGGTTTGGTCTTTCAAATAGGTGTAAATGGTTCCATACCAAGGTGAGTCAGTTATAGTAAGTAGGCAAATGGTATAAGGATGGGTTGGTTCATACGTGGGTTGAATCGCTTCTTCTACCAAGAACTCGTATCTATCACTCTGATCAGGCATTTGCAAAAGTGATGCTAAGGTTGCCATGGCATCTGCTGCTTTGTTCTTTTCTCTTGGCACTTGTTCAAATGTGATGATTATGAAATACTTCTTGAGATTATCCACCATGGTTTTTTAAGGTCCTAATTTGTCATCTTTCGTCTGATATTCTTCATTGACTTGATTTATGACTAATTGTGAATCTCCATATACCTTTAATTTTGTCACTTTCCACTCTAATGCCAACTTGATTCCAATAACCAAGGCTTCATATTCTGCTATATTGTTTGTACATGGAAATAGCAATTTTTATGACTTAGGAATAGTGGAGCCTTGAGGCGTGATTAGAAGTATGCCTGCTCCTGACCCATGGTGAGTGTAGGAACCATCAAAATAAAGCTACCATGTTTTTGCCTCAACATTCACAATCTCCACATCTGGGAATTCAACTTGTATAGGATAATCATCATGAAGTGGTGCTTTTGCTAATTATTCTGTAATGACTTTCCCTTTAATTGCTTTTTTGTCAACATATTCTATATCAAATTCGCTTAGGATCATCACCCACTTTGCTAATCTTCCATTTAATGTTGTTTTGCTTAGTAGATACTTCAAAGGGTCAATTTTGGCAATGAGTCTTATCTTGTGGGCTAGCATATAATGGCGTAATTTTTGGGAAGCAAAAACTACAGCCAAGCATGCCCTTTCCATGAAGGTATAGTTTAGCTCATATTTGACTAAGGTTCTACTAATGTAGTAGATTGCTTTCTCTTTTCCATTTTCATCCTCTTGTGCTAGAAGTGCCCCAATGAATTCTCTGTTACTGAAATGTACAAGATTAAGGGCTTGCCTCTGATAGGTGGCATCAATATTGGTGGGTTCATGAGGTATTTCTTTAGTAGATTGAAGGCTTCTTCACATTTTTCATCCCACTTGAAGATTGTGTCTTTATGCAAAAGTTGGGTGAAATTATGGCATTTTTCTGCCAATTGAGAGATGAATCTCCTAATGGATTGTATCCTTCCTTGTAAATATCTCATCTAACTAATGGTTTTAGGTGCTTCCATTTCCATTATGGCCTTCACTTTAGTGGGATCAACCTCTATCCCTTTGGCAGATACAATGTAACCTAGGAGTTTTCTAGATTGAACTCAAAAAGCACATTTCTTAGGGTTAAGCCTTACTTTGAACTCCTCTAACCTTTCAAAAAATTTCGCCAAGATAGGTAGATGTTCTTTTCTTGAATGTGACTTAGCTAGTATGTTGTCCACATAATCTTCCATGAACTTATGCATCATATCATGGAATATTGTAGTCATTGCTCTTTGATAGGTTGCTCCTGCATTTTTCAAGCCAAAAGGCATGACATTCCAACAAAATGTACCCCATGCACATGTAAAGGTAGTTTTATCTTGGTCTTCGAGTGCTATCTTGATCTGATTATAGCCACTAAATCCATCCATGAGTGAAAACATGGAGTGTCTCGCTGTTAGGTCTATAATGGCATCAAGGCTCGGAAGTGGGAAATCATCTTTAGGACATGCCAAGTTTAAGTCCCTAAAATCTATGCATATTCTGATGGACTTATCCACTTTTGATACCGGCACTATATTGGAGATCCATTGTGCATAATCAATGTTTCTTATAAACCCCACCTTTAATAGCTTCTCTAACACCACTTTGACAAGTAGGGCTATATGAGGATGCATTTTCCTTAGTTTTTGCTTGACCGGTTTGGCTCCTTCCTTTATATTGAGATGATGCATTATAAAATTTGGGTCTAACCCCAGCATATCATCAGAAGACCACGCGAAGTTAAATTTCTTTTCTTGAAAGAACTTGATGAACTATGTTCTTTCTTCGCTTGATAGGGATGATGTTAAGTGGATGATCTTGGGCTCTGTTTCTGATCCAATGTTTATCTTTTCTGTTGGCTCGATTAGAATTGGAGACCTTTCTTAATAGTGATTTGGTAGAACATCCAAAGTCCCTTCTATAGGTGGCTCAGTTGGGTTTTCACCTTTAGAAACATCCTTTATTTCTTTTTTTCTTTCTTTTGGATCTAATGTTGCCACAAAGTGGTTTTCAACACTCGATTCTTTTCCTTTTCTATTTTTTTTCATTTTTTCATTTTTTCTCAAATTAAGAGTTTGGATGTTCCCTTTGATCATTTCTTCATGATAGTCCTTGGTAAAAGAAGGTTCAACCATGTTGAGGTATTGGGACAACATGTTGTCATTCAAGAAAGTTGGCAAGGTATCGGGTTCAATGGTATCCCATTCAATTAGGTCCGACCAAATGAGAGTTAAAGGATCAACACTTGGATTTGTCTCAATTGGGTTTAAAGTGTATATCTCATTGTTGGAGGGTTCATACATTGTATCTTGAAGATCTCAGACAAGGGCTTCCTCTTGTATGCACCCAAAAATGGTCGCCTAGACTTTGGGCCCCATTTATTTGATTTATCAACCCTGAATCATTTTGATCAATAATCAATATTTTGAACATTATTAATTTCTTGATCAAATCTTAATTTCGATCATATATTGGATTTTTATCCTTGGGCTAACCATTTATATTAAGTCTTTATTTGATTAAAAGGAATATTTCCTCCCCTTTTGATTAAATAAAAAAGCCCCCACTTTCCTCTTATCCTAAGTTGCACAAATAAAGTATTATTCATATTTTATAAAAAGGAGAAAAGCACTTTTTGTCTCATATGGACATAAAGTCAACTCTTATTTTCCTATTGGAGGATATGTGTGCACATGGATTGCTCCTCTTTCAAGCTCCATCACTGATTAAGACTTTTTGCCTCTTAATCTCCATGGTCCATTTCACCTCATTTCTTATAAAAGGAGAGCTCTCTCCTCCATTTGCATATCCACTTGTTTTATGCTAATGTTATGCTGCAGGTTTTAGGTGCATTTGGAGTTTGAAGACATTGAAGACTTGTTGCATTTCATTGTAGTTGCATATTTCCTTTCATAGTTGCATGATAATGGCATATTAACTTAGTTTCCTTTTATGCAATAGAATAAGCTCACATAGTCTAAATAGGAAGGATTTGTAATCCATTGCTATTTCCATTTCATAGCTTAGTTTGTACTTCCATTTTCATAGTATAGCTTGCACATTTGCATCTTCATTTTAGTTGCATTGCATTGCATTTTTATAGTGATTCTTGGAGATATTGGCATTGTTGCCCTTGTCCTCACTTGAATCTCTCATTGTATGGTTGACTAGCAAGGTCACAAGCTTGTAGCTCTAGCTGAGAGCAAACACATCATAGTCCCTTGCAACTCCATGCATAGAGAGCTATGAGCCGCTTTGTGAGGCCTCATTCTTGAGCAACCTTGCATGTAATGGTTCATAGAAGTGCACCATTTTAGTGTGTACACCTCTAAATGCTCTAAAGAAGAAGGATCAAAATCCTCCTCACTAGACTCCACAATGGTTTCTGTTGGATAAAACTCATGCAAATTAAACCTAGCATTTGATTCTTCCATAGTAGGTCTCCATGAAGGAACATATGGCTCACCTACCCATTGATTTATTTTGATTTCTATGATTGGCACATTATTTGGACCCTCTTGACTAGAACTAGATGCTTGATTTGAAATTGATTCCGCCATTAGTCCTTTATTTTTGGTAGAAGCATAGGTATGAATGACATCAATACCCTTGTCTTGGCATGACTCATCTGATAGGGTCTCCCATTCCCATTCATTAGAATCCTCATCACTATGAGATTCTAATTGTAGTATTTGATCATAAACTTTGCGATAATGTTTTTGTGTGTATCCCTCTTCAAGATATCCTAAACCTACTTTCTCCTTGGAATCTCACCATGTGGATTCTAGGGGTTCAATTAGCCCTTTATTTCTTGTGCCTAAAGTTCCTTGACCTTTGTACCCCATCTTTTGCATGATTGCAAACCCTTTACCATATTGATGAGTAGGGATGGTTATATTTTGAATGTGCTTGACATGAGCACTTGATTCTTCATCCTTGTATAGCCAATTCAGGATTTCATTATCCTCTTCATCCATGGCTGATGATGTACTTTCTCTTACAAAGTTTTCATTATATTTATGAGGTAGACTTGGAGGTTTTCCAAAGGACTTTGGTGATAAGGGTAGGTCCATCATGGATAAGGAGTATTCACCTACTCCTTGTTGTTTAATTTTGCATTGCTTATCAAAGTTTTTCATCATTTTATCAATCTTTTGATAATGTGCTTCTTTCGTGTGTCTTTGGACAGCTTTGATAGAGTCTTCTTTTGTTTCTTCCATAATATCATCCTCATTAGCCTTCTCTTTTCCTTTAGTCGATGTAGTTTGGTTAACGAGTTTTGGAGTTTCTTTAACAACAATTTATTCTTCCATCTTCTCTTTTCCTTTCAAAAAAGGGATGTCTTTAGAACTTTGCCCTTGTTCCATTTGATTGGGTATAGAACCTTCAGCATTGTGTGGAACCAATGAGTCATTTATAGGTTTGACCTTATTACAATATTGGAAGGGATTGAGGTCTCCACTTACCATTATTTCTTGCCCTTGATATGGGAATTTTAGGCATTGATGATAAGTTGAAGGAATAGCCTGCATTTTGTGGATCCATGGCCTTCCTAACAAAATATTGTAAGTCAATTTTAGGTCCAATACTTGGCATATGGTCTCTTTTTGCATAGGACCAACTCTTATGGGCAAGACTATGACTCCTCTTGATGCTCTTTCTTCATCATCGTAGGATTTTATGGTTATCTTTTTCTTTGGGTCAATAGCCTCCTCAAAAAATCCTAAGGCTTTTACCAAGCTAAGGGTACAAATATTTAGGCCAGCACCTCCATCTATAAGGACTCTTTTCACCCTATGCTTGTGGATCAACACTTCTATGTGTAAGGGTAGATTTTGGGGATGATTAAGAGACATATCATCTTGTTCGGAGAATGATAGGAAATGAGGTGCAATTAAATGCCCCACCATGTTTTGGAACTTGTCTACCTCCAAATTTAGAGGCACATTTGTTTCCAACAAGGCTTTTTCCAAGATATCCTCATGGATTGGTGATAGTTTGAGCAGCTCAAGAATAGAGATTTGACCGGGAGTTCTTTGCAATTGGTCCACCAAGTTGTATTGTTTTGATGATGATGTGGAAGCTTGGTTTGACACCACAATTTTTGGAGCATTATTAGGTATAACAATTTTCAATGCTTGCCCACTAGTGACCACATTTGCTGATGCTTCTCTTGATTTGCCTTTTATTATAACAACCTTTATGCTTTGATCTTCTTCACTTATGGTATTTATTGTATTATCATAAGTGAGGGAAAAGTTCACTTTATCATTACCCTTTTTATGATTTTGATTTGTATTGGATGACTCCACCTTTTCATGATTCAAAAAGGGATTCGTGTAGGCTGTGTGATCCCCATTGTTTTGAGGTCCTTCAATTTGGATGATGTCATTATTAATTAAATCTTGCACTAAGTGCTTCAATTTCATGCACTTGTTGGTTGGATGACCTCTGTTTTGATGGTATTCAAAATGATGAGATGCATTCCACCAATGAGGTTTGACTTCAGGTTCATAATTTGATATGTCAGGTAGCGTGATAACTTGATTGGCCAACAAGGTTCTTAGTACATTCTCCAAAGGTTCACCCAAGTAGGTGAATTTCATTTTATTATAGTTGGAGTTTGATTTTGATTTATCCCAAGTCTTATTGTTGGAAGTGTTAGAATTGTTGCAGTTATAATTATTGGGATTATATGGAGCTTTATTTGCTTGATTAACATTGTTTGAAGAATTCACTCCATAGGGTAGAATAAAAGGGGTAGACTTCAAGTTGTGTGACTCCACAACCCCATCATTCACAAGATTTTTATTGTTATTTTTGTTCCATGATTTTGATTTATCGTTGTGATTGTTGGACCCTTAATTATTAAAATATTAAGGAACATAATTATTGTTATTGCTGCTGTTATTGTTGTTGTTGGATTTATTGTCTTTAAATAATTTAATCTCACCTCTTTTGACCAAAACATCTTCAATCTTAACTCCATTTTCAATAAGTTTTTCAAATGTTGGAGGACATTGAAGTTGTAATCGATAGTTCATTTCAGCGGTCAAGTTATTGGTGAAGATCTCCATCTTCTCTTTCTCTGGGATACTTCGTGGGTACCTTGCAAAAATGGTCCTCCACCTTTGTAGGAGTCCTAAGGACTCCCCATATTTTTGTTTGGTATCGCATAACTTGAGCATCGTGATCTCATGCTCAATGTTGTAAGAGTAATGGGTTATGAACTTGGAGGCTAACTCCTCAAAAGACTTTATTCTGGGAGTTAGTTTTGAAAACCACTCCATTGCGGGACCTCCTAAGCTTCTAGGAAAGAGTCTCATTAGATAAGTATCATTGTGCATGAACTCTATGCTTAGGGTGCAAAATTCCCTTAAATGGTCCTGTGGGTCTATTTTACCCATGTATTTATCGTATTTATGAAAGATGGTATTGAAAGGAAAAGATACCATTGCTAAACTTTTGTCGAAAGGAAAAGGACACAAAGTTTCTATGGAAAAGGCCTTAGGTTCGACTGCCTTCTTCATGGTATCGATTTGTTCTTGAAAGGCCTTAATCTGCCTAGTCATGACGTTCATAGGATCATCTTGGTGTTGCTCCTTCTTAAGTTGGTCAATATCAAAGTCATAGGGCAACTTTACCCCCTTTTGTGCTAGGTTTAGGAAGAATTTTTCCCTATCTTTGTCTATTAATTTTTCCATAACCTCTAGGAAATCATTGTCTTGGGCAGCTTTCTCAACCCTTTCCTCAAGTGTCTCTTTAGGATTATAGTTGGCATTGTTGATATTGTGATAGGCTGAATTCATATCACCCATCTCTTCAAGTCTTGGTTCAAATAGGTTTGTGAAAATTTCTTCTTGATTAGGATCTTTGAACACACTTTGGTACTCCACTTCTTGCCTTGGGTTTGCAAAGATAGTGCTATCTCCTGGTAATGATCCCCTATATGTTTGTGACCATGTGGAAATCGGCATCCAACAAGGGTTCATTTTGAAATTGATCCTTGATATGAGAGTTGTTGATTTTATTATTGAGGAGATTTAAAAATATAAGATGCTTTTCAATGGATATCTCTCACTTGTTTATGTATTTCAAACACAACAACCACACATTCACTTGTCTCTTTTACCCACTTAAACACAAAATGTTTGATTTGTAGAATGTTGTCACGGGTTTTTCACAAGAAAACACTTCAAGCACCTACCTAGCACAAGATTTGGTTCATAAACATGGCTCTAGAAGGTGGTCTTTGCTACTTTATCAAGGTTTTAGTATATATTCTATTCAAATAAACTTCAATCTCTCATCCTCCAAGTATGTTAGGAGGCTTCCCACATGCACCGAAGTACAATTTGGTGCAATCCGTGAGGACTACTAGAGGAAGGTTGAAAAATTAAAATCCGTTTGTCATGCACCCCATTAAGGATACATGCATTTCATTTTAGAGTGGGTTGGATTCCCGTGGCAAAAGCGAGTGTATCCCACTTTGGGTTGTCCCTCTTACTGGCCTTGTTAAGGAAAACTTGGGAGGCGAGCCCACTATTGCTCTAGCATATATATGAAAAACAAGAAATGATCTTAGGCCGACAAGTTTGGGAATTTGTTTCACTCAAAGAGTGAAGAGCATATCCCTATTGTCTTTCTTTGTTCCACACACTTAGACACACATTTGTTCTTTCCCAATCTCTTGACAAGGAGATTCTTAAAATTGAAGTGTGTAATTCATTTCCTATCTTATCTCAAGCTTATATCAAAAGGAATGCCGCAATTTAATCAAGTGCAATCTTGAATAGAGAAATACCTTTTTCTTGTAGCTAACCGAAGTTAGGGGCATTTTTCAGGGATTTCATTGTTTTCATCTCACCTTGGCAATAGCTCCTTCCAAGTGTGTTTGTCCTCCAGCAAGTTAGTCAACACTAACAATCACAATGAGGGGAAACCAAAATTGAAATTGACAAAGCAAAGATTTATGTAATGAATTTTGAGCACCTTATTTGCAAATTTTCAAACAAAAACTTGAACTAAGGACTAAAGATCCAATTAAGAGAGACAAATTTCTTTTTATAAGCTTCAAAAATAGAAATATAGTTCTAATATACCTGATTGTCCTCCTCTTGTGTTGACTCAAGAACAACTTTGATATGTGTTATGTTTTCCTTCTTGATTCTCTTAGCTAGTGCCCTCCCTTCTTGATTAAACTTGCTTTCTGGCTTCTGAAATTTTCAATGCCCACTCATTTACAGTCAAAACGTACAAACAAAGAGTTAGATAAATGAATTTATTAATCTGAGAGTAAATTAAGACAAAAAATTGTAAGCGACATTTTCCAGCAAATACGCGATATCAAATTGTTTGCAGGCGTAACTTTACTGTTAGCAAGCGACACTTAAAAGTGCACAGGTGACACTAAAAAGTGCACAGGTGACACACAAAAGTGCATAGGCGACACTAAAAAGGGCACAAGCGTGACTTCTTTAGGCAAAGGCAATATATCTTTATCACACAGGCGTGATTGTTTCGATTACAGGCGACAGCAAAGAATTTTAGATGGAATAGAAAGTATCGACCAGGCGCAAATGTTCAGCAAATAAGTGTCAACACAGAGCTTGTAGGTGTCATCCAAGTGATTACAAACATGACTGAATTGCCTGTAGGCATGATTTGATCTGTTTCCTGCAAAAATTCCACAGAAAATAGCAAATACAAGCATAAAAAAGATGATCCAAATGATAAAATTAATAAAATAAGGCTTACTACCCCACGGTGGGCACCATTTTGTATACAAGTGAATGTACCTTCATAGAATTAGGGTTAATCATCAACAATAAGTGAAATAATAACTAAATACAACCACAATTGAGCAACTATTTAACAAAATCAATGATTAATCGAGCATCCTATGACTCTCTAACTAAGATGTTAATGAGTGAGCTCTCAACAAGCTCTCATTAATGACAGTCCTAGAATGAGAATGATAGAGATAAAATAATGCTAAAGCTAACAATTATCAAGATGAATGCTAAAATTGCTCTTAAATGCTTTTCTAAACTCAAATTGCAAGAGGTTTGATGCAATTCTCATATAGGTGGTTGATAATAATGAAGGATTTTGGCCTTCCTTTTATAGATTTTCCAATGGTAGGGGGTGTAGTTGTATTTGATCATGGTTGAGTTGGGGTTAAGTCTTTGGTTCCACCCTTTGAAGACAAAGCAAAGTTTGTGTCCTCAAAGCTTGGGACAAGTAGACAAGATGGATGGTTAAGATTCTTTTTCACTTTGAGTGAATGAGATTCAATTTGGCTTGATCCATGTGAATGTCTTTCCTTTATTCTCATTGGTTGATTGATTTTCCTCTCTTTTTGGGTTGTTGAGAGTAAATAGAATTTATTAATTGATTTAATTGATTTATTTTATCCATGTACCCCTTGAATGGGTTGAATTTAATTTAATCCAAGACTATACAATTAATTGATTTAATTCTATTTTGATTTGATTGCATTTAATTAAAATGCTCTCAATTTTGATTTATCTTGAATTAGGACTTGATTTTAATTTTGATTGGCTAATTGTACAAAGTGATTCAATTGATTCAATTATTTCCTTGATTTGCTTTGATTTCACTTAATTTTCTTTGAATTATCATTAAATTGTCTTTGTCCATTTTTAGGTGATTACAGTAAGAATAATGGGGCAACACATAGCATAGATTATCCTACCATAAAATAGAAATACATTAGCACTAATATAGTAGTATATCAATTATTCTTACCTCATGTTGCATCTAAGTCATGGTCCAGGCTACATTACCTGCTTACAAAGATGGGGTTGGAGTGGCACTACATCCTCCCCCTAAGGCTTTCCTTACTCCTACAAGTCATAAAGATAAGATAGAAGCACATCACACGTTAGTCCTATAACATCTCTTAAATAATATCAATAATACATAGGTTCCATAGAATCCATTCAACAAATAGGACAATGCTCATGAACATAGGCATGCACTAATATACACATCCATTCATCTTGATTTATATTCTTGTCAACTGTAATGATTTTGTCTTATATCATCAATGACACAAGTATATACTTTCCTTCCTATTAAAAATTAAGTTATATATTCCAACATAGATAACAATATACATTAATTTCTTGTAAAAATATTAATCATTAATGCACAAAAACATACTTTTTACACAAAAAATTCACCATTAACCCATATTTTCAACCCTAAACATAGCAATAAACTAGAAATTTCTACTCATTTTTTTCCAATAAATCAAACATTATTCTCAATGGATAACAATTTACATTATTTTCATATATTTGCATGTAAAAAGTGCTCCAGTTCACATGATAGCACTTAAATTTACTAACATTTCATCATCTTACAAGCAACGTAAGCAAATACAATTACTTAATTTTCTCAAAAATATTACCATATCAGCTATTTTCTCCACTTCCAAGCAACATAAGTGCAAGGTACAATACTAAATTTATAAATTCCATAACATAAATAACACCAAAACTCAAAAAAACATAGTATCATATACGCTGACAAAGCATGGAGATCTATTTCTATCTCTAATATGCAATAATGAACATAGGGATATATGCATTCTACACAAACACACTAGACCACATCAACGAAATTACACAACACCGAGCTCAAGAGTGGGCATGCGCTAACATGCCCCAGGGTACAATATATTGATCTCATTTGAATCCATGATCCATAGTCTATACTCAAAGTTTTTCATGTGACTACTTCCTTGTATAATCTCACCAAGTCCACATCACACATCCTTAGCGAGGAATCACCTTACAACACAAGACCAACATTCATAAAACACCAAAGAGAAACTAGTTTATCCATCAGAGTTCATAAATAAAGAAAATAAGTTATCAATTGCAACAATAAATAACATAATCCAAGAAGTCACAACAATAAAATAGCCTAAATTAAGTTTCACAAATTGTGGCTAAACCATCACAACCAAAGATAAACAAGTTTGCCAGTCCAAACAAGAAAAGGAAAGGAAATCATCATGGAATTGCACATTACATCACTATGTAATTAAAATCTAGTCATCCAATGAAAAAGGGGAAACACTCGAGCATCCATGGGTGATCCTCCATGAGCATGGAGGCATCAACCTATCACTCTACATCGAGTAGAATCACAAAGGTATATATGCAAGAGTCATCAATGATAACATGACTATCCATAAAACCTCTCCCCAAGTGCTACTACTATACCCAAGAACACACTCGTCACTCCCACAAGTTGGCAGTTAGTAGGGTACACACAAGAAACCACACATAAGGGATATGATTCTCCATACCCACACAGAAGCTTAGCTTCCATGGATGGGTGCTTATTTACACCACCCCATGGCACACACAACCAACATAGATACAGGTTTTCTCACATTCAGAAGGAAGATCATATGCATATGCAACCACAACACTCATAAAAGAGTTACATTTCTTCCCATAAGTGTGCTACACAAATATTTCATAGTATCCATGATTTGATTATATGTCGTTGCCTCCAGTCTACTAGCTAAAGCATCTATTACGAGTGACTCTTCACCCAGAACTGGGACTAGGTTCTCAATCTCGATCAATAGGCTTTGCTCGGGACGTCTACTAGTTCAACCATAATTGATGTTTCTTATGTCGCTCCCCCCACCACCGTAGCTTATGGTTCCATCACCTTCGTAGCTGCCTCTACATCTATTGTTGGAACCACTGAATCGACCGGATCATCCAAGTCATCATCTGAATCTAGATATGGATCTGCCGAAACTGGCTCCCGACCTGTCAATGGCGAGGATGCGTGCTCCACTTTCGTTGCTATTCGTGCCCATGTTGTTAGGTGTCGCAGACTCTGCTCCTGGTGCTTCTCCAACAACTTCATATACATCTACATCAACCGCTGAAATGACTGCTTCACTCACTGACTCGACATGGCAGGGGTTGAATCGAGACCGAGCCCGTGCTAGGTGGTAGTATTAGCTTCTCGGCGACTCAGATCACTATGGCTCTGGATATGTTGTTGATGCTACCAGATCGACTACTGGTGCTGGATCCACTGCTGGTGTGGCGTATGAACCAACTAGCTCCGCTGCTGGACCCGAAACTACTACCAAAGATACTATTTCTTATTATGTCTTTCATATGAAAACATGCAAATTACACTGTACTCGTGCCAAAATTTATATCTACTCAATGCATGGAAAACTAATATCACTCAGCAAAAATGAGTCCAATCTCACATAAGGAGCTTCATTATTCATACGCATGTAAAAAACAATTCAAACTCATCTCATTTCAATGCACAGGATGCTAGTATTAATCAACAAGATCAACTCAAAAATTGATACAGAAATCCATCACTCAAAAGCATGTTATCCTAATATTCATTGAATGAGACTACAAATTTAAAATCTGTTAGATTAGATTTTTGCCTTTTTAAAATAATTTCAAAGATGATTCACAAATGTCCTAAATAGTATGTTATGTTATGTTATCTTAATATTCATTGAATGAGACTACAAATTTAAAATCTATTAGTTTAGATTTTTGCCTTTCTAAAATAACTTCAAAGATGACTCACAAATGTTCTAAATTGAAAGACAAAATTGAAACCAACAGCTCGAGAGATCTCTATTGAATAGATGATCTTCCTCTAAATTTTAGAGGTACAATTCTTTCTTATGATTTGATTTTGATTTTTTGAGTATGCTTTTAACCAGAATGCAAAAAAGGCAATCTAACATCTAAGCATAGCTATACTACAGATGTGAAGAAAGATTTCAAGCAATGCTTAAAAAGAAATGATTCAACACAAAGTTCAATTCACTCATGATATACTATGCAAGAACAGTGGAGGATCCTCCTCAACACAGAGCACAAAGTTTTTGTTATGAAAACATGATAACCATTTCAAGTAGGCAAATATCATAGAATACTGTAATAACACAAACTTTAATCCATAGTAAGGAAGAATATGGAAAATACACAGATTTGACCACATACATTCCTATTTAATGATAATTGCAGAGAAATTCATGACACAAAGATTGATTTATTTCCAATATAAAAAATACTTTGCATTTCAAGATTTATCCTCTTTGTTATCCATATTAAAAAATTAAGAACTCCCAAAACTCCTAAACCCCCCCTTCCCTTTAACTAGCCTCTCTAATGCCTATATATACAAAAAAGGTAGATAACCATTTAAACTACGAAAATAACAATCTTGAAAGCGACTAGTATCAAGAAAGGAATTTTAAAACATAAATAGTTTTACCAACCCAAAAATTATCAAGATTCCATGCATACTAAAATAAAGGAAACAATTATTCCTAGGGTGCAGGAGCTCGCTCAGCTTCGAATTGAATTTCCATAAAGAGTTGATTAAGCTCAACATTCACTTCTTCCTCTAGGGCGAAGATATCTTTGCAATATTCTATATAATTGGTTGTTTCCCTTTGTGCCACATGGCGTAAGTTAGATATGATATCAATCTAGTCTGACTCAAGCCAATTCAAATTTGGTTGTACTACAGGTGCAGGTTCCTCATCCCATTCTTCTTCAATTGCTGGAAGCACCATTCTAGGGAGGACTAGTTGATCATTTTCTGCAGAGAAGAATGAACTAAAAAATGCCACCACCTTTCTTGATAAACAAGTTTTTAAAACTCATTTAATTTTGATGGAAAATGATAATAATTCCCATTTAGAAAACCCATTGCCACCTTAGGAAACTCATTTCATTACACTTCGGCATTTAAGGAACTATAACCTGTCAGATTTGAAGAGATTTACATGGAAAGATGAGTCTTACAACTTGGTTGGGAGTAAATGAAATCACTGCCCTTAGGCATATCAAAAGATTGGGCAATTTTTGAACTTTGGAACTTTTACACATTTGGCAATTGGGATGAGAAGGCTCGACATCCTGATAAAGCACCTTCAATGTTGGGAGATTGCAAGAAACTAGAACTTTGGAACTCGGTTCAAAGTTGCAAAATGTTTGATAATATGTTGAGTCAAAGGGTCTCCTAACATAGGAAACATTGAACAAGATTAAGAATCATCGTGTTTCGAGACCTTAGAGAGTGCCTGACAACCCAAGTTAACATGGAAATTTTAGGGTTCATGAGTTGGCCTTCAATCCACAAATCGGGTATCATTAATGAGGTTGATTTAAAAGTTTAAAAATGGTAAGTTTCAGACTTGGGGTAGCAAAATCTCAATTAAGGAAATTGTTACCTTACTTACTTACCCCACCTACTAGATCACACATGGTATTTTTCTCTTTTTGTGCCATGATAATAAACCTCGATGCTCATTAATTTAATCACTTTAAGCATTGATATGCCATGCATAATGCATTCCCAACTCTTATTATTGTAAAGGCGTGGAATCTTTCCCAATTCAAACAAGGAGATGATGAGATTTCTTTAACTCTATAGAATGCATCTACCTTACTATACCTTCAATGCTTATACACAAAATACATTATTATTAATTCATTTATAAAGGCTCTAAATTCATCCATGCAATTGTCCTACTTTTACTCTTACATCATTATGAAGGCTTTAATATCACAGTTTACTTCACTAAACTAACTCCTTGTTAATCATTTTTCAATCAAAAGAGTGAGGGATAAAGATACTTTCATACCCTTTTCAAGCAACATAATGATAAAGATCCATTACTTAAACTCCACAATCCACACTAAGATAGATTACTGCACACTCATTCAAGCAGACACTTCACTTCTCCAACCAAGATGAAATGGCATCTATCATTTTATATAGAGTAGCACATATGTATGTAGATATCACAATACATAAACAAATTCATCCATAGCGTCATCCAAATAGATTGCAAGACGTTTCATTCCAAGCTATCACTTGATTAGTCAAACACCTAGTATTGCTTTGCATTTAACAAGGGCTAGAAATACAAGAGTCATCAACACTCACAAAGCCCACGAAGCAATTATTCTCCACATGAGTTGTAGCGCACAAGAGGAATATTTTAATTGCTACAATTCTTACAAAGAAATGGGTATAAAATTGAAACTCTTAATCCATCAACACAAATCATCATATACTTCATGCATTCGTCAATCATAGACCAATAAAAATGAAATTCCCATCCATTCATTTATAAGTCATTGATCAATTTCAATAAGTATACACAACAAAAGCAGGAATACATAAGAAGTTAGCAATCAATTATCAAACAAGAAGAGCTTATGCAAGGAAAATCACTTCTATATATCTAGGATCACATCTTAATATGATCAATCAACATAACACCTACTACACACAAGAGCCTACTACGCATACCTTCAACAAGGGGCACACAAAATGAACAAAAATAACCATGCACACAAATACATGAGTCCGAATTCCAAAATGAAGGAAGACCAATCAAAAGCACATCATAACTATTGCACACAAACACAACTACATATAATGAGCACATATACCCAGAGCTTCTAGTGTATGAACATGTGCCCTAATATCATATGTGACACTCCACCAAGGAACCCTTATGTACAAAAGTTTGATCATTATGAGGTCTATCCCCATATCAGGAGGTGTCAGAGGCATACAAAGATGATCACATTCATTCATTTATAGTAAGATATACCAATTACACCATCATATAAGCATGAAACTACACTACTCAAAGCATGAAACAATCCACTATACAAGATTACAAGGATACATCATTATCTCATTACAAGAGGTACAAGGTCATTACAAGAATAAAAATACATCTAGATTACATCATAAGTACATGAATACATCAAAATAATGTCATAATACTGTGAATAAGAAGTAGTAGCATGATCTAGGACTGCTCAACACCTGTACACAAATCCCCAACAGTCATTGGTGATGCCACCCAACCATGGAGTATCTTCAGGCCCTCACCACCATGCTCACAAAGATAAGCATAATGATGCAGGAGCATCTCGGGTCCTTGGCAATCTTGTGTCACCAAGAAAAAAAAAAAGGATTTTGGAGTTTGTCTGTGTTGCTCGGTTTCTGCTTTGACCAATTTGGTCGGTAGTTGGTCAGTTTCCTTTGGTTATTGAGTGTGGTCGGTTATCTCCTAGGCGGTCAGTTAATTCTCTCGCGCTCGACGTTGTCTGTCTGCTGCTCGGTTATCTTGCTTACCGACGGGTTTAGTTTTGTTTCCTGTTGTGGCCGACTTGTGCATTTATATTGGATCATGGAATTAATGTTTTTATCCATCATTGGGAAGTGTGTGGTCCCAGATTTGACCATTACTTCCGTTAATTATGGATCTGAAGGCCGACTCAGCTCGGTAGCTTCTTGTATAAATGTAGATGTTTGGTGGTAGTTTAGCAGTCAATTTTTGGAGAGAATATAGAAGGCATTAGATTAGAGATTGGTAGCAGATCCTCAAATGTTGGAGGACTTTTGTAATTCATTGTAATATTAGGCCCTAACTGGGAAGGCCTTACAACTCGGCATGTATGATTCAAATTGATGATAATATATGATAGATCTAGCATTCTCTCTCTCACTCTTGTTGTTTGTTGCTTCCGCATGTGTGTTGTAGGATTGGATAATTAGGGTGAGCCATCCTTTGGCCCCTCTTGCATCCTTGCCTTGCATCAGGTGGTATCAGAGCAAAGTGAGATCTTGATCTAGGTCTATGGATCTAGGTTTGCAGGTTCCTCTTGAAGCCCTAGTGAATTGTTGTGGGGTAGCAGATTGCGATTTGACCTACAATTGCATAGGGTTGTCAAGATGGTTTGTGGGAGGTGAGAGGCAGATCCAGGATTGGAAGATATGCTAAGACAGATTGCTGCTAGGTTAGAAGCAGTGGAAACAACCCAAAGAAGAGGCAGACATCTTGAAGATGTTAGTGATGATGAAATTGAGGAAG
The DNA here is from genome assembly GCA_027943335.1 of Chamaecyparis obtusa. Lineage (NCBI taxonomy): Eukaryota > Viridiplantae > Streptophyta > Pinopsida > Cupressales > Cupressaceae > Chamaecyparis > Chamaecyparis obtusa. The sequence goes on along the minus strand of BSBK01005150.1, from coordinate 128,745 downwards.
AACAGGCGAATGCAAAACCTGCTCCTATTATGGATCAAGGTGAAGAAAGATTTTTGAAGGCTTTGACAAGTCTGAAGTCAACACCACATTTTAATCCCCCTGAGTATAGTGGAAAGCTGGATTCTGATGAATTGGTGGACTGGATCACTGAGATGGAAAAGTATTTTGAATATGAAAATATCCCCAAGGATAAGAAGGTGAAGATTGCAAGCACAAAGTTGAAAATTCATGCATCCTTATGGTGGGAACATCTGCAATTGGATTGGAAGAGGAAAGGAAAAGACAAAATCAAGGTATGGTGTAAAATGGTCAATAAATTGAAAGGAAAGTTCTTACCCTGTGATTATCAGATTAACCTAGTCTAGCGAATGCAAAGTTTGAGACAGAAAGATAGCTCAGTAAAAGAGTATACTGAGGAATTCTATAGATTAGATATCAGATCTGGACATGATGAAGATGATGTGGAAAGAATCGGCAAATACCTGAATGGTTTGAGAGTTTCCATCCAAGAGGAGATCAACATAGTCAAGTTGGAGAACATTGAAGAGGCTTATCAATTTACTTTGAAGGCTGAGGAGAAATTGAACAAAAGACATGAGCAAAGATAGAGAGGTCAAGGTGGTAGATTCCCTAGAGGAAGAGGTAGATCTAATGGTGAAAATGGTAGAGCTGAACCAGAAAAGACAAATCTAGACAAAGGCAAGACCAAGTGGAAAGGTGAAAGTTCTAGAGGCAGAGGTAGTAACTACCAAGGTGGTTATGCATGGCAGATGAAGTTTCCGAGGAACTTGTTACAACTATGGATAGGAAGGACATAGATCTTTTGAATGTACACAAGCTAGTAAGAAGGTTGGTAGCAGTAGAAATGCTTTGGTGCAAGAAGAGTCACCGAATGAACCTGAGAAAGAAAATAACTTGATGGTAAGGAGAGCATTGTGGAATGAAAGCAAGAAGGAAGATCCAATAAGGAAAAGTTTGTTCAAGACCAGATGTAGAGTTTCTGACAAAGTTTGGAAGGTAATCATTGACAATGGTAGCTCAGAGAACCTGGCATCTAAAGAGATGGTCACAAAACTGCAGCTGGAAAGGTTGGTACATCCGAAGCCCTATCAAATTTCATGGATCAAAGATGAGCATACACTCCTGGTAAGTGAACAATGTTATGTGAATTTGAAGATTGGAAAGTACTATGATAAGGTGTTATGTGATATCATGCCTATGGATTGTTGTCATATTTTGTTGGGTAGACCTTGGCAATATGATAGACATGCTATATATGATGGGAGATTGCATAAGTATACTATGTGGCTGATGGAAAGAAACAAATCTTTTTACCATTGATGGAAGAACCTGTTAGTAATGTTTGCACATCTGTGAAAGTTTGTTTGATGGAAGGAAGGAAGTTTGTAAATTCTTTGAAGTGGAATGATGTATGTTTTGCTATGATTCCTAATAAGCAGAGTAAAAAAATAGAGGATAATGTCCTTGAGGAGATTGATAAATTACTCACTGAGTATAGTGATATCATTTTTTATAATGTACCTGATGGTTTGCCACCGAAAAGAAGCATTGATCATTATATGGATCTAATCCCTGGAGCAAGTTTACCGATTAAGGCACCTCATCAGTTGACACCTACCGAGAATCAGGAATTGAACCGATAGATTCAAGAGTTGCTAGAGAAAGGTTTGATCAGAGAAAGTTTGAGTCCTTGTATAGTACCTTCTATATTGGCACCGAAGAAGAATGGAGAATGGAGAATGTGTACTGATTCCAGAGCAATCAATGATAACAGTGAAGTATAGGTTTCCTATACTGAGAATGGATGACATAATGGATAGTCTGACTGGAGAAAAGTATTTCACAAAGATTGATTTGAAAAGTGGGTATCATCAGATAAAAATAAGAGAAGGTGATGAATGGAAGACTGCTTTCAAGACAAAAGAAGGTTTGTATGTGTGGTTGGTTATGCATTTTGGTTTAACTAATGCACCGAGTACTTTTATGAGGTTGATGAATGAGGTTTTGAAGAAATTCTTGGGTAAGTTTGTGATTGTATATCTTGATGATATTCTAATATTCAGTAAGACCAGAGAAGAACATTTGTTGCATGTTAGAAAAGTTTTGTAGAGATTGAAAGAGGAAAAGTTTCTGATAAATCTGAAAAAGTGTTCATTCATGAAGGAAGAGATTGTGTATTTGGGATTTGTTATCTCATCTGATGGTTTGAAGATGGATCTTGAAAAGGTTGAAGCTATTCTGAATTGGCCTACACCTGTGAATGCTAGTGAGGTAAGATCATTTCATGGTTTGGCAAGTTTTTACTGAAAGTTCATAAGGAATTTCAGTTCAATTTGTAATGGTATGACTGAGACTATGAGAGGAGACAAAAGATAATTCAAGTGGACACATGGAGCTGACAGAACTTTTGAGGCTTTGAAGCAGAAGGTTGTTGAATTACCTATTTTTCTATTACCTAATTTCAGTAAAGTATTTCAAGTAGAATGTGATGCAAGTGGAAGTGCAATTGGAGCTATGTTGAGTCAAGAAGGTAAACCTGTTGCTTTCTTTAGTGAAAAGTTGAATGATGCTAGAAGGAAATATTCTATGTATGATCAAGAATTCTATGCTATTGTTCAAGCACTAAAGAAATGGAGACATTATTTGATACCGAGTGAATTTGTGTTGTATACTGATCATAAGGCTTTACAATATTTGGGTGGTCAGAACAAGTTGAATCAGAGACATATGAAATGGGTTGAGTATTTGCAGAGTTATACATTTGTGATAAAGCATAAGAGTGGAGTCACTAACCGAGTTGCTGATGCATTGAGTAGTAGAAGATCTTTGATGACTAAGATGAAAATTGAAGTTCTTGGTTTTGATGAGATGAGAGGTTTGTATGAAAATGACCCTAATTTTTCTGAGCCATGGAGAAAGTGCAGAGCACCTATTCAAGATCAACAAGACACTAAATGGGATGAATATTTCATTCAGGAAGGTATGTTGTTTAAAGGTATTCAGTTGTGTATACTGAGAGGAGTAATGAGATCTAATTTGATAAAAGAGAAACATAGCAGTGGTTTGGCTGGACATTTTGGCATTGATAAAACATGGAATTTGCTGAAGGAGAAATACTATTGGCCGCAATTGTATAAAGATGTTCAAAAATTTGTGAAAAGTTATGGAATTTGTCAAGTTGCAAAAGGAGTAAGTCGGAATACTGGATTGTATACACCGATTGCTGTCCCTGAGAAACCTTGGATTGATATCAGCATGGACTTTGTTCTTGGCTTACCGAAGACAGTAAGAGGTAATGATTCTATATTTGTTGTTGTGGATAGATTTTCTAAGATGACACATTTTATACCTTGTAGAAAGACATCAGATGCAGTACATGTAGCAGATCTTTTCTTTAAGGAAATTGTCAGATTGGATGGATTACTGAGGAGTATTATCTCTGACCGAGACAGTAAATTTGTTGGTTATTTTTGGAAAACACTTTGGAAGAAATTTGGCACTGAATTGAAATATAGTTCTACATTTCACCCAGAAACTGATGGACAGACTAAGGTTGTGAACAAAAGTTTGGGAAATCTTTTGAGATGTTTAGTTGGAGACACACTGAGTAATTGGGATTCTGTGTTGGCACAAGCAGAGTTTGCTTATAACAATTCAATGAATAGAAGTACTGGAAAGACACCATTTGAGATTGTGAATGGAACACAACCGAGAGGAATATCTGACTTAAGAGACATTGCTGATGAGAAAAGAGAAGTGTTGAAGGAGTAAAGTTTGTTGAATATATGAAAACATTGCATGAAGATGTGAAGCTGAAGCTGGAAGACAGTAATCAGAAATACAAAGACAGAGCTGATAGATCAAGAAGACATAAAACTTTTGATGTTGGTGATGAAGTGATGGTTCATTTGAAGAAAGGTCAGTTTCCTATTGGAACATATGGAAAGTTGAAAATGAAAAAGTTTGGACCTTGCAAGATTCTGAGGAAATTTGACAGTGGAAATGCATATGAGATTGAGTTACCTGATGACATACACATATCACTGATTTTCAACATTTCTGATTTATATGAGTATCATGAACCTGATGAAGAAGTGACAGTATCGACAGAATATCCTAAGAAGCAGAATGATGAAGTTGAACATATTTTGAAGGAAAGAGTTGGCAAGAGTACAAGAGGAAAATAGTACATGGAATATCTGGTTAAGTGGAAGAATAAACCGATGGAAGATAGTTCATGGATTTCACAGTCTAAGTTGGATGCAGCTTGGACCAGACCTACCAAATGATTCTAAGAATCATTTCAAAATAACCCCAGGTGTCTGATGCAGGAGCATCTCGGGTCCTTGGCAATCCTGTGTCACCAAAAAAAATAAAAATTTGGAGTTTGTCTGTGTTGCTCGATTTCTACTTTGACCGAGTTGGTTGGTAGTTGGTCCATTTCCTTTGGTTAACAAGTGTGGTTGGTTATCTCCTGGGCGGTCGGTTAATTCTCTGGCACTCGGCGTTGTCTGTCTATTGCTCAGTTATCTTGCTTACCGACGGGTTTAGTTTTGTTTCCTGTTGTGGGCAACTTGTGCATTTATATTGGATTGTGGAATTAATGTTTGTATCCATCATTGGGAAGTGTGTGGTCCCAGATTTGATTGTTACTTTTGTAAATTATGGATTTGAAGGTTGACTCAGCTCAGTAGCTTCTTGTATAAATGTAGATGTTTGGTGGTAGTTTAGGAGTCAGTTTTTGGAGAGAAGATAGAAGGCATTAGATTAGAGATTGGTAGCAGATCCTCGCATGTTGGAGGACTTCTGTAATTCATTGTAATATCATGCCCTAACCGGGAAGGCCTTACAGCCTGGCATGTATGATTCAAATTGATGATAATATATGACAGATTTGGCATTCTCTCTCTCACTCTTGTTGTTTGTTGCTTCCGCATGTGTGTTGCAAGCTTGGATCATTAGGGTGAGCCATCCTTTGGCCCCTCTTGCATCCCTTCCTTGCATCACATATGGCCCACACAACACAAGAAATGAAAACATACATGGTATACACATAAGCACATTGAGAACATCATGCCACATCCACAAGTGCAAGACCACATAGAATCGATCACTTCAAACCAACCAAGATGCAAAACCATATAAAACAAGGTGGTAGTACAATGAATAACTCAGGGTCACAACATCAAAGAATACAAACTCATCCATCCAATTCAAGTGGGTGCACAGTTTGAAGTTGGGAGTCCTATCACATAGCTAGGGTGGGGAACAAAATAACCCATCGCCTCAGTGCATTGTAACTCATATGGCGCCTAGAAACCTCTCATGGAAATGAGGAGACTGACAAGCCCGTAACACCAATCCTACTAAAAAATGAGGACCAATCAATCACAATCCCTCCAAGATTGGTCAATCCAAATCCCTCAACATAACTCATCTAGGATCGGTCAATCCCTCACCTATAACATAGCTCACATTGGATCGGTCAATCCCTGACCCACAACATAATTCACATTGGACTAGTCAATCCCTAACCCACAACATAACTCACATTAGATTGATCAATCCCTAGCCCTCACAATTACTCTTTTCTTTGCAATTATTTCAACCTCATTAATTTCATTACGTTTCAACTTGATTAAGTACTCTTCAATGGGTTAACCTGGTGGCCTCTTAGTGCCTCGATCCTCCCATTGAGAGCCACTCCCAAAATCGACTAAAGATTCACTCAAGAATACACATGGAACACATCAAGATCATCCAACAATCACACAAGCATGATACATTATTGGCATGTCTCTCGACATTAACACAATAAATCTCATCCATGCCAATTGGCCAATAAAATACCAATGAAGACTACACGATGACCTTGTATACATTCCAAGGTGGTCTCATAAAAGACTCTCAAGTTCCAATGTGTTGCCATTACATAATTATATTCAATTACATAGCCCAACTACAACATGAAAACCATGCTCTTACCACACAAGAGTCTCATAGGAAGGTCAATGTCCAACCAGGTATACATAAGTCACTCAAGGTTTAGTGCCTAGTCTGATTACATCCATTCATAACTCAAGCATAATGCACCAAGCCAATAAACAACATGAGGTACACTCTCACACTACCATGCCTTGAACTTATTGCACCAAAACACACTTTTTGAAGTTCCTTATGGTATGAACAACCATGACACCATATAAAAAAGAAAGGTGTACACTAGATTCCATAATATATATATTCCAAGCACGTGCCAATTAAACATAAGCTCACATGGGCCAAAGGATCCAAGTAACAATATCAAAACACCAAGTCAACAACTCATTTCACACTCAATTAGAAGGAATAACTGGAATCGGTTACATACAAGCCATGAAGTGGAGTCACCACAAATCCAAACTTATCAAAAATATAATTCTCAAATTTGTCCATTGCAAGATTATCACAATTTCATCAATGAAGAAAATAACAACAAATTTCCACATTCTCCTTTCCACCCAAATCACTACCAAGTAGGAATTTGCTCAACTTCGGGTGCATACATGCCAAGAGCCAAAAATTCATCGAACTTTTAAAGTCATTCAATCAAAAATCTAGAACCCATTGATTCTCAACACAAAAACACTTTTATTTCATACATTCAAGCATCCAAACGAATTCTAGAAACATAAGGACAACAAACCCTTGTTTACTCATGATTTTCAATAAAAAATGATCAAATTTGCCTCAAATTGATTCAAACAAATTTGCAACAAGATTTAATTTGTTTAGCAATGATTTATGATCCATCTCAAACAATAAAATTCGAAGCTCAACCAAGAATTTGAGGAGAAAATCAAGAACATACCTCCACTTCCATAAACCAAGAAAATGACAATAAATAAAGTAATTCTTCACCAAATGCCACATAATTTTGTAGGAAGGATGTATTTGATGAGAGGAATCCATAGAGAAAATATCCACAAAAATATTTTTGCCTGAAACTCCTCCACAAGCCAAATTTGAATTTGCATGAGAGGGGCTTTTTAGAATTTTAGAAAAATTGAAAGAAAGAATGTATAGTTCCCCAAAACATGAACTTTTCCCCTATATTAAAAGACTCTCTTTCAAAACATAAAAACACATTAAAATAATTAAATTAAAATTATAAAATAAACTACCAAAATTAAAAGCCAGAGCCCAAGATTAAAAATCTCAATTTAAAATAAAATGTCCAAACAATATTTGTTAGTGACGACAACAACATTACCATAATACTAACCAATGACACCATCCACCATACAAACACATTAATACACTCACACATTGATCAAAAACCATAACAATGATCATAATCAAACAACACACACAAGTCACACGATTCATCACATAATGCAAGACAACCAATTGTTACAACCCGGTAGCTTGTTGGCCAAAATAAACATGGAAATTGTTGCCCAATACTAGGAACGACAATTGGGCTAGGGGACATATTGGCCATATGATTAACTCCAAATTTTAACCACCGTCGAGGTTATATTTCATTTTTAAGCATACTCAAACCTATAAAGCTAGGTGAAATTGATGCCTAATAATGTCTAGGTTAGTACATAGTTGAAGCATGCACACACACGCACACACACACATATCAATATCACTCAATGAAATGGAACTCTAGAAACATAATCATTATCAAGAATGTCACGACATGACCCCTTCTCACATAGGATCATCATCTCATTCTAATATTATCAAATGACCATTATTTTAACATTGACTAAGAACAATATCATTAATCATCATTCAAACATCTCGATCATAACTCATCTAACTCATACATCATTTTCTATAAAATAATACAAAATAACATTAGTACCACTAATCATCACTTGATCAACCTATCATATTTTGTCAAAGCTAACATATCATCACAATCAGTTACCACCTTCCACTATCAAGTAACCATAGTATCCCAACAAAGATCATTAGTATCACTAGATGTCATTTTCTCACAATAATTAACATAAAATAGATTCTCCTATCATAAAATAGAAATACATTAGCACTAATACAATAGTATATCAATTATGCTTACCTCATGTTTCTTCTAAGCCATTGTCCAAGCTACATTACCTATTTACAAAGATGGGGTTAGAGTGACACTATATACAAGCTTACTACAATTCTAACAAATAACAATGTGGTTGGCTAATATGGTTATGTGATGTTCACACAATGTCTCATCTAGCATATGCAGTAGTTTTGGGACTCCACACTTTATTTTGAATTTATTTGGCCAAAATACATTTGTGTGGTTGGCTAATATGGTTATGTGATGATCACACAATGTCTCATCTGGCATATGCAACATATTTGGGACTCCACACTTTATTTTGAATTTATTTGGCCAAAATACATTTGCAATTTGGTTATTCGGTGGATGTTTGAAGACGTTTTGATCCTTGCAATGGTATGCGATTATTTTGGTGATGTTTTGGGAAGCTATGGAGAGTGTGTTGACTAGGTGTGAAGCTTCACACATTCCCTTTCCCCTTCGCATCATTCAGAGATGGTATTTGGAGAAGACAATTCACAATTTACAAGCTAAAAAAATTAGCCATGAACTTAATAAAGGATATTTTGTGTTGTGGTATATATACATAGGCGAAGATCCTTCGAAGATGTGTGATGATGATTAGCAGAGAAGTCTATGGCATATTGTGAAGAGCATAAGTGCAAATGTGAAGATCTATAGAGATAAAATTAGTGACTAGTGTATATATAAAGAACTTGTACTTGGTTCAACCATAAATCATCATTTGTTCATTGTAATCGTTCCTTGAAGAATTTATTTTCAATGGTTTGCAAGCAATGTACCTTGCCCTAAGGCAGTGTGCCTTAGTTCGCAAGTCCAATTCAAGAGTACTAAACTCCTTGGCCTCTGGTCTAAACCTCTTGTAATCAAGTTCTTCATATAGTGAGTGTTATTCTCACCATGGTTTTTCCCATCTTAGGCTTTCCACGTAAAAATAATTGTGTTATGTGTTCTCCTATTTTTGTTTCAAATATTTTCTTTTGCACATAAATGAATGAATGAATGATTAGTAATAAAGATAAATTTTAAATATATGTTGATTCACCTCCCCCACCTTTCTCAACATTTGGAAGTGTTCAACGGGGATAGTAGAAAATATTTAAAAAGTAAGATAAGATAAAATAAACACCAATGCTAGTAAGAAGTAAAGAATCCAAATCATTGTCCATAATTTGTGTGAGATTCTACCTGACAAGATAGCTTGTAATCATCATAATAAATGGTGTAGCCAAATTAAAAGAACAAGCATTCATTTCATAAGATGACATTAGCTTGGAGGGGGATGGAGTTGTGAGACTCCCACTTTTGCTTCAAAGGGTTCAAAACTTGTAGTTTAGCAATGAAATCAGTTAGCCAATTACCTTCCCTATAAATATGGGAGATAAAGTACTCCTCAATGGTCTTAAGCATAGAAATAGAGTCCCTAACAAAACTTTCAATAGTCCAACTTGGTCTTTGTTTTTCTATGAGGCAATTAATAATGTTTATTGAGTTGCCTTCAACCCACACCTTCTTGAAGCCCTGAGCTTTGGTCATGGTTTCAATGAAGTGGTTTTTTGAGTAAACACACATTGTTCAAACAAGAGCTAAAATTTAAAAAAAAATGAAAAAATCCAATTAAAGGTATTAAAGTGAGTTTTTTTTCCTTTCTTTCCCCTTTTGGTCACAAGTGACATTTCAACCCTACATCTAGGTGTGTGAGAAAATTGTATTGGAATTGCTATAACGAAACTGAAAGAAACTCAATCGATTCCTACTACCACAGAGACCAAACAACAAGCTTTAGCTATACCAACTGACATCATCTAGCCGCTGCTCCTTCAACAAAGTCACCACAACCTAAAATCAGATTCACAAATAATGCTCCACAACATATACAATGATGAGAACCTCCATGTGATTATTCATATATCATAATACTATTATTATATAAAATAATTTTCTTAGATTTTTGAAATAGAGATGTAACTGTTTAAAACAAAATGAATAAAATACATCGATGAAAAATATATTTAAGAATTATAGAGAAACGAATGGAATTCTAAATAGAAAATTACAATTTATTTCAAAGGTTTTGCTCATCTTCTCTTGGTGAGGCCATAAAAGAGAAGCAAAATAATAACATATAAACTCCCTCAATTCTATCCACCACAATTGGCCATACACCTAGCATGCTCCATCTCCACTATTGCATGTTATGTTCCATGGCATTTCGGGTACGTGGAGGGAGGAGGGCAAGGGACGTGTTTATGGGACATTTCCTAGAGGGCCAAAAATAAGGGATGTCAGTATACATACATACATACATGTGTATTTTTTCAAAATAAATTAATATATATTTTTTATTTTTTTTTATATATAACTTTTCATGACAAAATTTATGGTGAAATCAGAAAATGTTTTGTCTAAGACACAAAATAAGCCTGCAACTCCAACACTTTGATGCATGCATGAAACATAGATTCAACTTAGTGCCAGCTTAGAACCATTAGTTTTTTAGTTTTTTTTATAAAAGCAGCACAAGAGGGTGTTGGCCCGTGGCACAATAAACAACACTCTAGAGGTGAATTAACAATCGATTAACCACATCTAGAGTAGCAGTTATATTAAAATATATCAACATTCTACCTCTATCAAAAACTAAATCATGGAAAACAGAGCACCACTAGCAGATATCCACAGTCTCAAAAAAAACCAAGCTCATAGTAGTGAAATTAAAAAAGTTTATAACATGCCACGCAGGGCATAAAAACCTTAAAAGAAACTTAGCATAAAAGTTGTAAGCTAAATAAAAAGCATAGCCTAGGGGGCTAGTCGGAACATCCCAAAAAACCATAACCAGGGTCAATTTCCTTTCGAAAGACACTTAGATAGCAGCAGATCCGCTCACTCCTCTTGTAGGAACTTGAAGAGTTCACGAGGGTCTTCATCCTTAGCAACCTGCCCGTTCGACACCTCGTTAAGCATACAGAGGGTGATGGAGGAAGCGTGGATGACCTTTAGCACGAACTTGCTCACAACCATCAACCTCTTGTTGGTACCCTCCATGTCCACCTTTAACTGGCCCACATTGTGTTTGAGCTGAGCAATTTGATACTTGAATTTGCCCACCAGCCTAGAGCCCGTGTTACCCACCTCCACATTGGTCTCCTTAGTCGCATCTACCTCCTCAGTGGCATTGTTCCTATATTATCTTTTTCCTTAGTAAGGTTTTGATTGTCTTGCGCTCCCTCATGGCTATCTGAGTCCACTATGACCTCCTCCTGTTTCAACATATTATTAATGGTTTTTTTGCCTCTTTCCTTAGCCAGACAGTTAGAGCAGCGAGTTTGGCCTAGCTGGGGGTCTGCATCCTCAGAGGTGTCAATATTGAGGATAATCCTCTTACCATTTTTATTAGGGCGGTGGCCAGAAGCCTCCGGGGTGTGGTCACGTTTCATTCCAATCGGGAATCAGGGATAGGGTGGATATTGGAGGACTTCAAGCTCTCAGCAGGGGAAGAGTCATGTTTACCCTTAGACCCAGAGGGAGTAGGAAGGCCTTTATCCAGAGAGACCGAAGGCGAGGGATGGGGTTGAGGCAGGGCTTCAGAGATAACAGATAAGGTGGGAGGTGGGCATAGAGCCCTGTGAAAATTGTAAAGCCTTAGCATTAGGCCTTGATGAAGGAAGACAGGTGTTTCCCCAAATTTTTTGCCTCAGAAACATCAGCCACATTACTCTCCATGGAGTGCAACAGAAAAAATGAAATGGAGATCAAGTCTTTATGCCCAGGATGATTTAGAAAAGGCAGATGGTAGTAATAAAAAACCCCATATTGTCCTTCCAGCGTGAAGTACTTCATGATGAGCTTGCACATCTTAGACTAGAACTCCAGGAGGTCCTCAATGCTATAGCCACCATGCTTCAGGACGGGATTCTTCTCAAGGCTCTAGAAGAATTGAGACAGTTCCATCTTGGCAGGGGTTTTAATGGTCTTTTTCCACTTACGGCCCGTGGTGGCAAGGCTAGTGGCCTTACCAATGACTTCTTCATTGATTTCGAATGAAATATCGTTCACAGATACCCTCCTCTCATTCCAGGACGCCGCAAATTGCCTGGAAATTTGTCTCATCATGCCCTGACATGTTCTCCATATAAGGCAGAATGCCTCCCTCTTTGCAGAAGTACATAACCATTGGGTCATAGGTAAATTCTTCCTCAATTTTATCAGGCTCAATTCTGTGATGATCACCCCCATCTTTGTCGAAGCGTAGAAACCCAGAAAGAAAACTAGCAAGGGCTCGCACCAGGTGAAGAAAACATGACCCTTAGGGTAGTTTTTTTTTAGCATCGAGAAAATATTTCGAAAACTCCAACAGCAACCCTTGTTACCAAAATAACTCCAGTTAAAAGTCAAAGGACAAATGATTTTCACACAAGGAAAATCGAAGTGAGGCAGAGAAGTAATCGCCTCATAATTAGCATCATCAATAGGGTGATAAATGCAAATCCCAGCCATAATCCTCGCCAGTACCGCAAGGAAAGCTACCACATGAGAGTTACATCAAGAAGTGCAAAAGCACTCGTAAAAATTAGCACCATATCTATGGCAATTTGTCGTATAACGCATATGCCAGCAAGCCATCTTACCAAAAAGGTGATGATTCAAAATCTCGGGGCTGAGGTCATGTCGTGTACTCATCCAATTGAAGAGCACAAAATCCCCACCAAGCGCCATGTGGCAAATGAGTTCAAAACCAACACAAATGGCAGGAAGGAGGGAAAAATTAGCAGCGACCCGCCACTCCAAAAGGCAGATTTTAAACATCATTGAGAGTACTAATTTCATCCCTCATTTTTCATCAAAGCAAGTTTTGTGTAGGCTTAGGGAGTTGACTAACAACCCTCCAACATCAAACTCTGTCAGATAGCAAACCAACAACAGCCAAAGAGTCTGCAACAGAGTTCCCTTCTCTGTAAGTATGTCTTATGGAAAACTCTTCCAGTCTAGCAAGGAGGCCCCACATGTCACTTAGAATAAGATCCACTTTCCACCCTGCCTTGGAGGTGCCTTGAACCGCCTCAACAATGATTTTGGAGTCCCCCTCGATTTCAAGCAATTTGCAACCCATGCTAAAGGCAAACTTAAGCCCCCAAAGGAGGGTCATACCTTCCGCCTGGTTGGCAGTTTGATTGTGAAGGGGGCCTGAGAAAGCAGCCACAACATTACCCAAGTGGTCCCAAATGATACCATCGCTCGCCTGCTTCCCCCTATAGACCGCCGCGCCAAAATTGAGCTTGTGCCACTGAGGTTTGGGAGGGGACCATTTAGTAGCTTTCGTAATGAGGAGCTTAGCATTGTCAAATCTATCAAACCCAAAATCAATTTTCTAGATCTTGGCTAAACGATTGTCGTCATCCAAGGAGGGATGGTTCGGGTTTTTCCAATGGGAAACCAATAAGCTCTCCTACATCAGTTTAAAACCATTGTGGAAGACATCACCGAGGGAGAGCTCCTTCTCACAGAGGATTTTTTTATTTTGCTCCTTCCATATACATCAGCTAAAGATGGGCGGTATTTGGTACCAGAGGAGCCGTAACAGTGGGTATTGGGAAGTGGGTTGCCAATCATTAGCCATGTGTTGAATGTCTCTATTAAAAACCCAGAAAAGTTTAAGTCTAAGGATTATCAGGTGCCAGACCTCCTTTGGTGAATTCACAGTGCAGGAGAAGATGATTGATGCTTTCCTCCTCAATCTTGCAAAGGCAACATCTATTGGCCAGGCTAAAACCCTTTTTAGCCAGGTTATCCAGAGTTAGGATTTTTCCATGGAGCACAGACCACCAGAAGTTCACCTTAGGAATGAGCTAAGAGCTCCACATTTTTCTCCAGCAAGTCGAGTTAACCACCTCCTTAATTAGCAGATTGTAAGCCGATTTGACAGAAAAGCCACCATTTTGAGTGTGAGTCTAGATAATTTTGTTAGGGCGGTCCACCAGGGGAATGCGTGTTTTAAACAACCGATCCAAAAGATCCGTGGCAAGAGGGATGAGTTTTGGTCTTTCATGCAAGTAGGGTAGGAAATCCATCCAGTGACCCTATCTAATATAGTTAGACACCAAAGAGCCCACCTGAAGAGTGAGGACGTTATAGAGTTGAGAGAATTTTGAAGATCCCAGCATAGTGTCCATTAATCAAGCATCCTCCCAAAACCGAATATCCTCACCATTGCCAAGTTGAGCCCTTTTCCAGAATACACTTGCTTTTAAGAATGCTATTCCAAATTTTTGAGCCCTGGGGGTGGCCATGTTCCATAAAAAGTTTGCAGAAACGACCCCAGTCCAAATATTTTTCCTCCATAATTTTGCACCAATCGGAAGAACCAAGGACCAGAGACCAGGCAACCTTAGACATCAGAGCTCTGTTGAGATTGATTATTTTCTGTAAGCCTAGGCCACCAAGAGTCTTAGGTGGGCATATTTTATCCCAACAGATAAGTGGGAGTCTTTTTTATCCTCATAGCCCGACCATAGGAAAGTGCGTTGGATTTTCTCTAGTTTGTCAGCCATAATTTCAGAAATTTTGAAAATAGAAAGGAAATAAACCAGGATACCTAGAAGAGAAGCAAAGAGTAACTGAAGCTTACCAGCGCTACTAAGGAGCTTGTCCTTCCAACCAACAAGTTTCCTTTGCGTTCTTTCAAGAATGGTGTTCTAGAAATTATTCTTAACATCTTTAATCGTCAAAGGGAGCCCCAGATAGGTCGCAGGGAGGGAGGCCGCTTGGCAATTGAGAATTTGCAAAATTTTATCCTGAACAAAAGGATTCGTGTTGAAGAAAAAAAAATCCTGCTTTTTAGAAAGTTAATGTGTTGACCCAAGACAGAAACATAATCATCGAGCAAACTACTCCACACTCTAGCTTCCCTCACCAAGGAGTAACCAAAGAGAAAGGTGTCATCAACAAATTGTTGCGGAACCAGGGGGGAGGGTAGAAGAAGGCTTTATCCCCTAGATCTTGCCAATCTGGACCAATTGCATCATGTTATGCCCAAGAACTTTAGCAAGCAGGATGAAGAGATAAGGAGAAAGGGGGTCCCCCTACTGCAAACCTTTTCCTGGGGTGAACTTGACACCGGGTTTGTAGTTCATCAGCACCAAGAATCTGACAGTCTCCACACACTCCTTGACGATGTTAATGAATGGTTGAGAGAAACCAAATGCAGGGAGAACCTTGAAGAGGAAGGTCCAATTGACCTTATCATAGGCTTTGGAGATATCAAGTTTGAAGGTCATCCCATGAGATTTACTGCGATCAATGGAGTGTAAAATTTCATGGGTAGTGATGGCAGCATCCATAATTTGCCTTCCAGGGACAAAACCCTTCTAATTGGGGCTGATAATCTTGTTGAGAAGGGGTTTAATGTGATTGACCATGATCTTAGCAAAGATTTTGTAGAGGGCGTTGCATAGACTAATAGGTTTGTAATCCTCCATAGCCCTGGGGTCTCCAATTTTGGGCACCAACACTAAGTATCATTGAGCTGACGAAGAAGCTTTCCCATTCTAATGAAATCTCGTGCAGTCTTAGTCACATCCTTGCGAACAATATCCCAAAATTCTTGAGAAAACATAGGGGGGAAACCATCAAGCATAGGGGCTTTGTAAGCACCCATAGAGAAGGCCGCCTTTTTTAGCTTGTCCTTTGAAACCCGTGATAGAAGGAGGTCATTGTCCTCAAAGGTCATAGACCTGGGGAGCTGGGATAGGTGTTGGTCCTGCAAGTCCTCCGCATTGTTAGAGGAGTTTTCAGAAAAGATGTGAACAAAGAAATTAGTAGCCAACGAACCCAGTTGAATAGGATCATAAATCTCCCTTCCCATATTGTCGCGGAGGACACTTATAGTATTTCTTTTCTTGTGCTTACAAGCGGATTGGTGAAAGAAAGTGGTGTTGCAATCCCTCGCCTTTAGCCAAAGAACCTGAGATCTCTGCTTCCAAAAAACTTCCTCCTTAGCCATAACAACCTTCCAATCTCTCCTAGTAGTTTCCTCATCCCTATGGAGATCAAAAGAAAGATCGTCGACCGCCATCCGTTGTTGAAGGCCCTCAAGCTTATTAGAGATATCTTTCTTGGTTTTAAAAATATCCCCAAAGTTAGTCTTGCTCCATCCTTTACAACCATCCTGATAATCTCATACCTAAAGGGGGCATGGAAGGGACACTGAGTATCCACCCACTTAAGCAAGAGGGGGGGTTGTGGTCAAAGGTAGTCCTAGGAAGAGCAGCCAGGGAAGAAGCAGAATCCAAATCGTAGGAGGATAAAAAAACACGATCAAGGCGGACCTGAATGAGGTGAGAGCCTTTCTTGTTATTAGTCCAAGTGAAAGGATTACCCGTCATTTCCATATCATAAAGGTCATTCAAGCTGACAAAACTAGATAAATCCCCCATGTTGTCAATGTAGTCTGTCATGCCGCCCAATTTCTCCGAAGGGAAAAGGGGGGAGTTGAAGTCACCAACTACCAAGAACTTAGGATCCAGAAGGGAGAGGAAAGAAGCAAAGAGCTCGTCCCACACTACTCTTCTAAATAGGGCAGGTGTTGGGTGCATAAACATTGTAGCAGTGCCAATGTGTCGAGGGGAAGGTGAAAGAAACAGCAAGAAAGTGCTAAGAAAAACTTAGAGCATCCCCCTTAACACAAGAGGGTTTCCATAGTGGCAATACCTCTCGAGGCCTGAGCAGCCTCATAATAGTAAAAATGGGCCTCTGGCCATAATTTCCTAACCAACATTTCAAAATTAACATAAGTCATCTTAACTTCTTGAAGCAACAGAATGTCCACTCTAAAGTCTTGGATGTACTGCTTAACAACAAAGTGTTTCTGGGGGTTGTTAAGTCCCCTAATGTTCCAAGAGAGAACAATCATTTCTTGCCTTTTTTATTGAGGTCGAGGGTGAGTTGTCTTCCTGCAGCAATCTCCTTGGCAACACTCTTATGTCTTTTGCCCCTATCAGACGGTCTTCCTGGTCTAGTCTCCGCACCAACATCAATCTTCTTGTTCCTAGTTTTTCTTTGCGGAGTCTGCCACTCCGCCTCCTTGACAATGGGCACACCCAGAGGGGAGGGAGTGCGAACAGTAGGGGTAACAACAACTGAAGGCATACCTAGAAGGGGTTTTAACAACAAATCTGCCTCAAAGGGTGGGGACGAGGGAGACGAGGGTCGGCTACTAAGGATACCACCCGCCAACGAGGCAAGCCCCAGAGAAGGGTGGGGGCAATTCCCAGCCAAGACATCAATTCCTGATGGTATTTCCCCTTCTTCCAGCCCAGGGGTCGGGCATCCATCTTCCAAAGCAGGTGGAGGAGGGCAGGAGAGATCTTCTCCCGAATGCACTCCTTCAAACGGCTCAGAAAACATCTCGAGGTCAGGACCCACCAGGGGGGAAGGGGCAATGCAGTCAATTTCCACCACATCCACAGCAGTTGTAACTTCAACCACAAGGGGGGTAACACTACTCTCCCCAGAAGCAATCGCAATGCCCGAAACTTGTTTCAATTTGGGATCCTTCATACGGGGAGCGTGACAATCCGCCTTTGTGTGGCCCTTGGAGTTGCAGGATTGGCAAAGAGAGTAGCATTCATACACAATGGCTTGAGTCCACCGCCCAAGCTTAGAATTTAGGATTGTGAAGTTGGAAAGAGATTTGTTGATAGCAACATTAACACAGAAACGAGCAAAGACCAAGCAAGATTTGGACAGAGTTACCAAATCCGCAGAGATGTAGTGACCAAAGGAGTTCCCGATCCACTTGAAGACCTGCTCGTCCCAAAATTCAAGGGGTAAGCCAGACCCAAACCGGAGCCATTCTACTAAGCTCAACAGAGGGATCTAAAACCGGTTTCCACTTGGCTAGAGTGAGGAAATGGATCCCATATAGCCAAGACCCAGACAAGACAAAGCTCAGGTCCTCTAGAGTTGTGAACTTGAACAAGAACAAACCCCCAGACATTGTTGAGACCCCAACGCTTCCTTTGAGTTTCCACTGAGTTCCTACCCACTTCCTAACCATGTCAATAGTGGGCCGAAAATTGAAATTTTTTCCCACAATTGCCAAGTTAAGATCAGCCATAGTTTTGTCAACAACAAAATTGGGGAGAGTAATCTTAGTTTCTTCCTCCATGAGGGATATAACATCCAAAAAAGGTTCCAAGTTGACCAACGGGGCCCCCACAAGTGCATTTTTCTAGTCAGCCTTGGAGGGGAACAAAGGTAGGGAATCTGAAGCAACTGTTGCAAAATTCCCGACCACCAACAGACCGGCATCAGAATCTGAAGGAGGGTCTCCAGGAGGGGGAAGGGCGGGGGGGGGGGGTCCCCCCAACGAGTACCGCCATGTTCAAAATTCAGAAAACCCGGCAAGCACGAAAAAGTTGCAAAGCGCGTTTGTTCTTAGTTTTTCTGGGGTAGTTGAAAAGTCATTTACCCTCTTCAATTTTTGAATCACATTCTTCATTGCTAGTTGAATTTTACTTTCAAGAAAAAATTATTTCCTTCATTTTTTAATAAAATTGGCCTTTAATAGCATATAGATGAGACAAAGGGACAATCATACTCTCAAGATTGTGACCAAAACCCTGCTCATTATTATAACCTGATCAATGTCGTGTTAGGGGATCGAATGGAAAGATCAACAGAAAAATATGGTTAGAATGAGAATGCTTTGAATCGTAGAATAAGCAATTACTTCTGCCGTCACAAGGGAACAGCGTGTATATATATTAGCTTCCACTTTCTTTTACTATGCAAATCGTCTTGTATCAAAAAGCACTTCCTTTGTTAATCTTTTCTATTGCCACTTTACTGTCACTAACACTGTTAAATTTGTATTTCTGTTTCTCCAATTATTGACTGTTCGTTAAATAATTGCATTAGCAGCTTCACCTTGCCTTTAAAGAAAACTTGAGTGATACTCTCTCTTTTGAACATATCGGTTTAGAATTGGCGGATTAGTTGGATTTGTAACCTTTTAACTTCCAAGATCTTCAATCTCTTACAATTACCTCCTGTAAAGAAAACATTACTTTATATCATGTGTTAAAAGTGAAAAACAAAATGTGTCCCAGGGCAATATATAGACCTACAGCAGTACGTGTTAATTTATGATAATGGGAAATGTAAGCCCCAAATAATGCAGGATGCTAAAATGGTACGCAGTTAGAAAAGGCATTTCTGAGAGGATTCTATCAATCTTGAACATGACAAACTGATTGACATTTTCTGATGATCATTTAATCTTGTAAATATCATTAGATTAATTACAATTCTAAAAGCCTAAAATGGTAAAATGTTGGGCAGAAAAATTGCTATTTCTGAAAGGAAGCTAATGGCCTTGTGTTGACACAAACTGCCTGAATATTATCGGAAGAAACTAATCTAATCACCCCGTTGATAATACATGAAGTAAAGATTCAGAAAGATCAAATGGATTTGAGTGCAAGCTAGTCATCAATATGCATATCCCAGCCAGACAACACTTCCAAAAATCAGAGACACCAATATAACAATTAAACAGTTATCTATATTATTTACGATGTATTTATCATTGCCAAAAGCAAATTAGTATCATATGAAAGGCTAATTATTAGACCATCAAAAAATGGCTTCATTAACAAACAGGGGCATTTGCACATGAATGGTAAAATCTAAGTTCATGAACATATTGGCCTAACAAGTATGTGCCCTTCACGGTATATCCAGATTTGGGCAAATATTACAGCCATATGATTCTGCAACATACATATATAATTACAAATTTACAACAAAGAATAGAACTAGATTTTTAAACAAAATGCAAAAAAATGGGCAGTCACATTCAGCTTTAGTTAAGCCTTGCTTTATCACTGATTGTACATTCAGAAGATGCAGAATAAATATACATGACCAAACAGTGCTATCAGATGTAGCTGCTACTGTTCTTTAAAGTTATCAGCAAGTGTCAATTTGCTAACATTCTTGCACAAAGTTCATAAGTTAATCCTCTTCTTTTCTCATCTCATAAGCAAATCTATACAGTATAAGTAAATTACAGTCTTGTTTCTCTGCTAAAGACCTGCCTTAAAACTCAGGGTACAGCCACTTCTTCCTGCTGGGGAGAAGGGAAGCCTCCATGTTTTTCAACATAAGGCTGGCACATATTTACCTTATTAAAAAGTGGATATAACTTTCTCCTAATTCTCTGCCATGCAATTATTATTGGAATATTAAGAATTTGACTTGGATTTATCAGTGGTAAGAGCAACCAAGTCATCATCACTATTGCTTGGAAGAAAGTGTGAAAAAGATAAAGGATTGTACGTTGAACTGCCTCTCCTAAGATCCTTGATAGTTCTCAAAGCAGCAAGCGTGCTTCTGTAAATACTTTCTACAGTGTCTCCTTGAAGTGAGGATGTTTGTTGTGAATTTGCTCCCTGTCCTGGCTCATTTGTATCAACTACAACATCATCCAAAGGAATCGATGGGAAGATGCTCTGAAGGTTGGCCTCGCATTCCTTTACAAGCTTTGCAAGCAGTTCGGTTCTGAAAAATGGTTGTTGAAGAACACTCTCAATAAATGGCAAGCGTAGCAGTGCACCAGTTCTTTTATCATATTTTTTCAAAATCTTCACCAATCCTGTAATTACAATCACATAAATGTCAAACTCAGTAAATGCGATAAAATGTTCAGAAGACCTTGACTACAGAACTCAAAAGGCTGTAGACACCTGCATGTGTCAATCTTTGTCACTCCCTAATACATTGAGTATAACCAATCGCCCTCACTAACTATAGCATGTTTGTAAAAGTTGCTACAGATTTAGATATATCAATTACCTGTAAAATTGAGAGCACTATAGTTCTCAAGCAGTACCATCTCACCATGGATAGTGACAATATCTCTGCGGATTGCCACTGTTTCTTCATTGAATTCATTTTCTGATCCATACATTCCATTTTGACTGCTCTTTTCCTTTAACTGCTCAATCCTTTCCTTGACCTCCTGTAAAGACACCGGTGTAAATTAGATTTCCAACGCAAATGTTTGATAGGATTGAAAAATCAGAAATATATTGAAACACTTCAGGATGATACAAAGAAATGGGGAAAACCATACGAATTGGATTTAGTTAGAAAAAAAAATTCGATGCATGTTGTACAGCCATATTCCATTCTTGGTGTAGGGGATCCTCACTGAACATGGTGTTTTATGTCAATTTCCCTGTGACCATAATCATTTCAAGACCCATTAATTAAGATATGCATTCCTAGAAGACTGCAGAGAAAAAAGATGTTAGCTGGGTGATTTCCAGATTTCTCACTTCGAGGATTTAGGAGAAATGTGTTGCATTTTCCAGGTTTTTTATAGTTGTCCTTGTGTGTAAAGTTAAACTACTAAACACGTTGGAAGTATCACAAGACCTGCATCTTCTCTTAAGCCTCTGTTTTGTGCCTTCTATTTCCTATGTTAGCTGGATCTGTGTACAGTTTGTAATGTATCCATGATCCAGTCCACTCCACTTGCTGATCTGAACAGGATCTTACACAAACAGTTTCAGTTCAGCTGAGACGAGCCCAGGACAAATTCAGGGGAACCTAGGCAAACTTGTCATTCCATGCATGTTTTTTATTTTTATTCTTATTTTGGTTTGACTTTGACATGGATGGCCTACAATGATTTTAAACCCTAAATGTCACTTCTAAAATATATCAAACACCAAACAAGTTCATTATAGCTCACTTGGGCCAAGAAGATTATAGAAGAATATTTTTGCAAAGATGTAAGTTTTTTTCATTTTTTTCCTCCTTTTTGTTTGACAAACAAGAAACAATTTTCTAAATTTCTTTCATTTTCCTGTGAATGTATCAAAAGAGTCCGATTTTATTTATCTATTTTTTGTTTTTAATTTATTTGGTTTTGAATGTTGTTTATAAAATCTCTTGCCATAGGAATCACAATGACAGCTAGTTGTAGCTCCATAGCTTGACCTAAATTCAAAACAAATCCAAGGTCTCCTCCGTGGAAGTGCATTGATATGATACAAGTTCCAGGAGGTAGGGGTTATATTTGGGTTTGTCAAAGATGCAAGGTTACCAGAAGACAGGGGGTACTTGGAGACTTTAGAGACTGGTACCGGTACTGGTACAGCTAATTTTCAAAAATCGGAGATGGGGGTATATGGAGACAATTTTTGTTTAATATAATTTAATAATTTTTAGGAAATATCATGACTGAATAAAAACTTTGGAAACAAGAACAGTGGTGAAGTTTAACATTAAATATAAAGTTTATATACACAAAAGTCAAATGTCATTGTATCGAAGAGTCAAAAAAAGTTCTAAACTCAATACATATTTCATATTAGATTATGATTACATATTGAAATTCAAAAATATTGATAGTTTGATGCTGATATACATGCCAACATATACGAGATTTTTGGTTATGAAAAATTTTGTACTATTGTTTTGCGTGGAGAAGGTTTGCATAGATGCATCCCTATAAAGATATTTGAAAAGGCTGGAGATACTCAGTGGCTTCCATTATTTCCAAGAGTTGAATTGATGTTACGCAAAGATCTCTTATTAGTTATTACCATTCTCATGACCTCTTTCAAAGAACAACGGCTAGTATATCATGGCTCTACAAGAAAAGTGAATAATTGTACATCACTGATGAGTCTTTCTAGAGAAGCAATTCAGCAGATTGATCAGAAGAATATAGTGGCTATCATTATCATTATTAACAGATAAGTAGTAATGATTTTGCAAGGGTGATTATGGAGGAAAAGAATTAGAGTTTTTTTAACACCTTAGGGCATATGTTTTTTGGCAGGGGAGGTCAATTTCTGGTCAGGGGACTTTGGAGATGGTGGGAGACAACAACCAGAAGAACGTTTCCGGGGACATCTACTGGAGACGCATCTCCGATACCACAGGTCTCCGAGATGCGTCTCAAGGGGTAGGAGACAAGTTTTCCTGGTAACTATGCAAAGATGTGATGATGTCAAATATTCAAATTCATGTAGTCAAGTGAAAGCCCATTTGTGTGGAAGACTTGGACAAGGCATCAATGGTGTAACTATGCCATCAAAGCAAGTGAGCATATATTATTGAACAAAAGCAAGCAAATGAATAAAACAAGTAAAAAATGAAGCCTCCATTGCCCCCATCTAATCCCAATGTTGTGGTAGAGAGCCACCCATTTTTGGCCCCTCTTGAAAATGAAGAAGCCAATACAAACAAATACCAAAGGGATCTCTGAAATATTAAAATAATAATGTAATGTTTCTAATGGTCATCTTTAGCAAGTTTAGATTTATTAGATAGTTTCGATTTTTGTATTCAGTTAACGATTATTTTGTTTAGAAACATCTTGTACTTTTCTGATTTTTTCAACAAAAAAAAAGTCATTTGAGGGTTTGGTGTTTTTCTCCACAAAAATTGTGTTTTTTTGCAGCTGTTCTAGATCACACCTGGAGTTGTTAGGGCAATGGATTTGCCAATGTTTCCTCAAAATCGTGGTTTCAGTTTCATCTCGGTGTCTCTGGTTACAGGGAGTGATACCTTTGTTTCCCAACATCAAGTTGGATGGTTTGTCATTATCTTGGTCATATCCAAAAATTCTGCAGAACCAAAGAGGGTCTTAGCAGCAAGCTCATGTTGTAGAGTCTTCTTAAGAGAAGGGGGCAGCCTTCTATGATTTTTGTGTAGTTAGTATGATGACCATTAAGGGAGGGTATTAAAATAATAATGTAATGTTTCTAATAGTCATCTTTGGCGAGTTTAGTTTTATTAGTTAGTTTCTATTTTTGTATTCAGTTAACGATTGTTTCATTTAGAAACATTGTCTTGTACTTTTCTATTTAAGGAGACTTTGTCTCCATTGTTTAATATAAAACTATCAAATTTTATAACATGAAAACTATGTTTCAAAATCAGACTCGAGATATTGCAGATCATCACATAAAAAGTTATATTACTATTTATGTAAATGGATAATTTCTACTAGAGTTCCGAGAATCGTCCATGAATCGCTTGAATCGAGCGATTCACGATTCGATTCAGAGTAAACAATTTTTTTTGAATCGGAAATCGGACTCGGCAATTTTTTCGAGTGAATCGCATTAATCGCCTGAATTGGATGTCATGAATCGCCGTGAATCGGCCGCATTAGGCAGAATTATAAAGTCAAAAAAACATAAATTTTGACTTATTTTTTTTAGGTTTAGATGGGCATTTTCTTTTTGTTTTAACCCTAAAGGGTCTTCTATTTGCTTAGTATGAGTAGAAAAGAGGAAAAGTGAGAGAGAAGAAGAGAAAAGGAAAAGCACAAGTTTGCAAACAACAAGAAGGAAGAGCAGAAAAGAGAAGAAAAATCCATTTGGGGAGGCCATAAGATTGCATTGGGAGCATTAAAAAGTCATTAGCAACACTCAACTGATTTGCAAGAAGTGTTGATTTTTTTTTGGTATGTTAGTGTATTGTTCATTTTTTGTTAAATTTTTTTAGTTTTCATTTGCAAATCTTGAATGTTTGTTTTTTAGTTTTGCTAAATTGCAAAGTAGGCTTTGTTGTTTTGTTTATTAGTTTGTCTTACTTTAAATTTTGAAACATATAAGTTTTACTTGAAATTTCTTATTGCAATAGTCTTAATTTTCATTTTCCCCAATGGGTAAAAAAGATGATTGTTGGAAATATACCGAAGACTTTCCTGGAAGAACAAAATTTCAAACAAAATGTATGTTTTGTAAAGAAATAAATTCTGGTGGCATTTATAGATTCAAATTCCACATTGCTGGCATACCCAGACATGATATTGCAATTTGCACTAAACAAACAGCTGAGACAAAACGCACTTGTTTAGTGGCATTAGAAAAATTCGAACAAGACAAAATAAATAAGAAAAGGCAACTAGAAGAGATAAGGGCTATTGGGTCCCATGCTCCCACTGCCACAACCGCATCTACACCTGCATTAGAGTCTGCATCCGTAGGTTGTGTTGGAGAGGGTTCTACTAGGCCTCTTTTTCGTCCTAGTGTTGTTGCTCGTGCTAGTGCTGATGCTAGTGGTAGTGGTAGTGCTGCTGCTAGTCGTTCTTATAGTCATATTGAGGCTGGCAGTGGCCTATTGCAGTCCAAAGTGCGGAAAAACAGATTGGATAGTTACTTTGTGCCCCGCACTACTCCTGGCTCACAACCCACACTTGAGGACATGGGTTTGAACAAGGAGATTCATGATGCTGCGAGAAAAGAAATTTGCAAATTTTGGTACTTTTGCAACATTCCATTTTTTGCAGCCAGGTAATTGATTTTTTTTTATTTGTTTTTTTTAAGTTTAAAGTTAAATTTTAATTATATTTATTTGAGTAATGATGTAATCATAGATTCACTTTACATAATGATTTATCATCTAAATTTCTAATCATAATCTATTTGTGACAGGGCTCCTTACTAGCAAAATATGATAAATGCGGTTGTTATATGTGGTCCGGGGTTTAAAGCCCCAACTGAGGCTGAGTTGAGTGGACAACTCTTAAATGAAATGGTAGAGGACATGAAGGCTAAGCTTCAAAACCACCGAAGGGAGTGGACTGTAAAGGGTTGCACCATCATGACTGATGGTTGGACAGACAGGAGGAATAGAACACTCATCAATTTTCTTGTTTCCTGTGGAGGTGATTGATCATTCTACTTTCTTACATGCATTGTGAAATTTGAATAATTTAAATTCTGATTTGTTGATTGCTAATTTGTTGATCCATGATAATTCATTCTTTTGTAGGATATACCATGTTCCTCAAGTCTATTGATGCTTCCGCTCATGTAAAAACGTCACATACTTATGTGAGATTATTGAGGAAGTCATCACAGAGGTGGGGGAACAAAATGTGGTGCAGGTGGTGACTGATAATGCAGCAAGTTATGTTGCTGCAGGTAAACTTGTAACTTTTCAAGTTTTGAAAATTAATTTATTTGAACACTTTTCTAATTCTAAGTTTCCTAACATGTTCCAATTTCTAATTAATTTAAAATTGTTGTAAGTAAACTATTGATGGAGAGGCACCCCACCATATTTTGGTCTCCTTGTGCGGCACTTTGCCTTGACCTCATGTTGGAGGAAATTGGCAAGCTTGAGTGGGTAAAGTCATGCGTAGATAGGGCAAAAAGTATATGCAAGTTTATCTACAACCATGCATTCATCCTTAGCACAATAAGGGCCTACACAGGAGGCAAGGAATTAGCTCATCTAGGGATCACGAGGTTTGTCTCGAATTTCATCACACTGCAGTCCTTTTTGACATCAAGGGACAATTTAAGGAGAATGTTTGTTGGGCGGGAGTGGACTACATCCTCCTATGCTACGACCACTGCAGGGGTAGATGTGGCAAATTGGATCTTTGATGTGAATGGTTTTTGAGAACCTGCTAAAGAAATCGTTGAGGTAAATTTCTTACAATTTAATATTTAGTATTTAGTTTTACTATTTATTATTTAATTGTTAATGATTTACTTTTACTTTTAGTTTTATTATTTATATTTAAGTTTTGACTCAAATGTTTTTTTTACATTATATGCAGATCACTGAGCCCCTCGTATCTCTCCTACGAATTGCTGATGGGGAGAAGCCCTCTCTTGGCTACATATATGAGGGCATGGATAGGACAAAGGAGGCCATTAGAGCCAAGTATGCAAGAGTGCAGGAGAAGTATGACCCTATTTGGGATATCATTGATAGGAGATGGTAGAATCAGCTCCACCGACCCATCCATGCAGCAGCTTATTATTTGAATCCAGCATTTCGTTTTCGTGCTGACTTCAAGGCGGATGAGGAGGTTGTCACCGGCCTATATACAGTGATCCAGAGGTTGAGTAGTGATGAGGATAGCGTAGCTGCAACCCTTGAGCTAGACAAATTCAATAATATGGAAGGGTCAATTTTCTCTAGCAGGATGGCCATAGATAGTCGGACAAAACTACAGCCAGGTAACCATAAAAATAATATATTCTTGAATGTTAAGTAACAAGTTTATGGCTTATAAGTTGTGCATTTTAATTTTTGATTTTGTAATTTTAAAGTTGTAATTTTGTAAATGATACTAATTGATTTTGTTTTCCCTTATTTCAGATAGATGGTGGCAAATGATTGGGCCCACAACCCCAAAACTTCAGAAAATTGCCATGCATATTCTAAGTCAGCCAAGCAGCGCTTCTGGATGTGAGAGCAGTTGGTCCATGTTCGAGCATATCCACTCGAAGAGGAGAAATAGGTTGACAGTGCAGAGGTTGAATGATCTTGTCTTTGTTCATTACAACCTTCGTATTAGGATCAGGCAAATTATGGGCATTGACTCCTCTCCGATCATTCTGGATGAAATTGATCCAGAATCAGAGTGGCTCACTGAGGCTATGGATCTGGTCTTCACTGAGGCAGACCATGAGTGGGTTGACCAGGTAGATAAAGAGGCTAAGGCTGTGGCCATGGCAGAGGAGGCAGCTAGAGCATGTTCAGGCACTGGCAGACTCACACGTGCATGCACAAACATAGGCCCTCGTGATGTTGTTCGTGAGCCCATCTTACATGTGGAGGATATGGCTCAGCAGTCCTTTAGGACCTACCTTAGACGCCTTTGTAGAAGGCAGACATGATACTCAGAGGCTGAGGCTACGGCCGAGCTTGAGGATGATGATGAGGATGATGATGAGGCTTGAGCTACAGCCTTGTTTTTTCATTTTGTTTACAGACTAATACTATTACAGTTTACTGATAGACATACGTTTCATGGATCTTCATCTTACATACATTTATGATTTGATGTCTTATGGATCTTTATCTCACATACATATTTGATATTACATTCTATGATTTGACTCATTATGATAATATGAGTTCAGATTTCTATTTACTTTAGTTCAGCTACAATTTACATTTTACATGTAGCGTATGTGATGGATTTATCATTTATGTTCCTTGTTTATGTATGTTAGCTTCTATTTTATGATGTTATACTGTGTTTAAGTTATATTCAATAAAGGGTGCTTGAAATAAGTTTTAAATTGTTAAAATCTCAGGTTTTTTAAATTTGCCATTTCATGGCCGATTCATGGCCGATTCGCGATTTGATTCGGCCTAAACGATTTCAATTCTCGTTTCTTTGATTTCTACAATTCACTATATGCTCATGAATTGCACTTAAACAGCATTTAATTGTTTTATGTGATCACCTAAGTTTTATGAAGGTACAAGTGTATTCCAATCACAAATATTAAGGGCAGTAGGAACTTGATCGCGCCCACATTAGATGGCTACAGTTAATCAAATCTCCAATGTCCCTCATGCAGGATTAAAAGGTGGTTGGGCAGCTGCTTCCACTAGTCATGACTTCTTCCATATGTTGAAATCCATAAAAGACCGCTGACTTACTACTTGTCAAAGATTCAGCAACCATCAACTTGTGCACCAACTCCACAAAAGCATGTTTTAGCAATATGGTCTTCACGGTGTCTATTGTTGAAACCTATTAATAACCAAAACTTTAGCCTGGTGGAGGTGAAACGGTTTTATCCTACATCCAACCACGTCTAATTTCTTCATGTTCTATATTGGACTCAAGGACAAAAACTCTATGCATTAATTACTGTTCCTCAAGATGCCAAAGATGGAAGAGTGCCCTAGTAATTTTTATGACCATTCCTCTAAGTCTGAGGCTGATGAGGAAGGGAGGAGTGATGTGAGAATAGTGAACATAGTTCCTTTAAAAAAATGTCATGTTAATTGTGACGACTGTTCCTCTATGTCTCAGGCTGGATAACGTAAGAAAATGAGAACCCAGTTCCCGAAAAAACAAGACCTCTCCTCTCTCAGTTGCAGGAAGATGAGGGGTGGAGTGATGCAAGAAATGTGAAACTAGTTCCCCACAGATTGAAGGGAAAGAAGATAATATCTTTCGATCTGTTTATGTTAAAACTTAATATTTATTATTTTACATACATCCAAAACCATTCCTCCTGCCAACAGTTAATAATGACAGTCGGAATGTTAGAGACTGATAAGAAGGTTGTTGTGAGTGTGTTTAGAAGGTTAAAGGTTCTTGATTTTCTGCTTTTGCAAAAGTCAAGTTGGCTAGCTCTATAGCTTGAATGAATCCACATTTATTGGAATTAAATGCTCTTTAGTTGAAATTTGCAAGGGTGAACCTGTTATTTCAACACTGGTGTTGCCCCATGTAATTGATTGTTGGGTGTCAAAAATCATGGATTTAAATTTGGCATTCCATCCTTGCATACTTTAAATTATTATCGGGAGAGTTCTGTTTCGTAGAATTAGATGGCTACAAACCCGAAAAGATGCTTTGGAAGCTCAAGGTTTGCTTGTAAGAGCAATGAGCTTTATTTTTGTTGTTAAGTGAAAAGAAATGAGGGCTTATTGATCAATTATATAAGACAATATGAAAGAGTAAGAGTGGTCGATGCTTTGGTGTAATAATCAACAAGGGAAAGAGAGCATTTGCTCTATGCTTGACATATTTATGACTAACAGGGAGTAATTTGTACTTAGTCTAGTTTGAAAGCAGTGAAACCTAGGGATGCACACCCGGCCTAAAACCCAGGACTACCAGGTGCAGGGACATCCCCGGGACGGGTACTTGGAGTACCCAAGTACCCCCACTGCTGCCCAAGCATCGCCGCACCCGCCGCCGCATTGCTTGGGTGCTTCGGGATGTTTAGGGTACTTGGGTACTTGGGTGCTTGGGGATGTCAGGGGTATTTGGGTGCTTGGGTGCTTCATCCACTCTATTAAGAGGAACAAACTTACCTCTAAGAGAGTAGAGAAGCACGTGTACAAAGAGAGCCCAACAACACGATGGGATGTAGAGTCAGAGGATCCATCTCAGATTGCAGCAGAAATAGATGTAAGGTTGGTTGGTGTTCCTTTGGCAAAACTTGAGCGTGAGCAGTCCACTAGTTCCAATGATGAGGACTTTGGCTTGGGGGATGATTAGAGTCCTCCTATCACTACATTTTGTCATTTTGACATGATTTTGTACTCATTTTGATATTGATCATGATTCATATCACGCATGATGCTACTCATTGTAATCTCTTTATGATATAATTGATATTTGATAGAACTAATATAAATCCTATTTGCCGATAATTTGAATTTCTATTTGAATTTTGATTTTTGAATGTTACTATTGGGTATGTACTATAATGAATGTTCAATGGTTCTGGTTCGTGTTGCAATTTTGCAATGTTCAAGTATTTCAATTTGGTATGTTATATTGAAACATCATTTCATAACTAGCATTTCAAGTTCTATATGTATTGTATGCAACACCCCTCCCCCTCCCCCCGTCCCCCCGCCACCCCGAAATTGAGGCCCTTCTTTTTCCCGCACCCGAAACTCGTCCAGGCATCCCCCCGTCCCGACATACCCCCGCACCAGTGTTACACTGTTTGAAAGACACTACGATCTAAGTCCTTTGCCCCTGCCTCTTCTTTCTTTGTCAAACTACTCATGTTCAACAGGAGTTTTAAGCTGAATATTTCTCACTTAAAACAAATTAACTGCTTATAGATGAGTTTAAGACCTTGTGGAAACTCTCAGAAACTGTTAGATTTCTTCAAGTTCAATTTAATATTCAGTTGTAGTAGAACTTTCTGAATGCAGCAGTGGAGCTTTGTAGGGCTTGTCACAGAACTAAAGCAATACACAGAAAGAGGTTTTTACGAGATCTTAAGAAAAGGTGGTCAAGTTTGAAACTGCAGTATTGTATCTGTCACATCTTTGTAACCTTCTGGAAAGTGCAATTCACTGGTCTTATTTAAGCAAGGGATTTAGGATAAGGTCTCGGGCTATTTGAATTAAAGAGGAAAAAATTGGAAGTGTTGACAAGGGGTCCTCTAATCCGAAGCACATTAGAGAACTTCTATGGTTTGTACAAGAGCTTGTTCTCATCATAAAGCCTAAACAGGCTCTCATCAGGTGAATTTGTCAGGAAGTTGTCCTGAAAAATTACTTGAACAAGGGCCTCTTGGAGCATTATGGCTCATCTTATCTGCTAAATTGTTGAGGAAATTATGGCTAACCTTATTTACTGAAATATTGTGATTTATATAGCAGCAGAGAAATTTAGAAGTTTTTCAAGAAAAGGTTAGAGCTCCTACTGAGTTCATCAGCGACAACTGACAACAAACTTTGTACCGTTGTTTCAAAGTTTACACTCCAGATGAAAAGACTTGAAAATCAACTCAAGAGATTGCTAGTGTAGCTGCTCAACCAAAACACTGCAAAATTTAGCAGACCAAAGATGAGAGAGAATCCAGACCCTCCTAAAGTTCCCCCCAAGCCTGCAGTTTATGAACAGTTTGATAATGAAGGCAGGGAAAAACAATTGTAATAAATACTCAAATTAGAAGAGTTGGGACAAATGGTTTTCATCTTTCCAATGGGAGTATACAAAAGCCAAGACAGGCAGATAATGCTGATAATACTAAATCACAGTATCGGAATAATCAGGGAGAAGGGTTGGCCTTTGAAGCCAAAAATTACTTGACTATGTTAGTTGTTCCAAAATAATTGTGTTGATCGGGAAAACATATAACAGAGTAATTAAAGGGTTCTACAGGCAAGGAAAAATGGCAGAGGCTCAGATGATCTAGTTGTTATGTAGAAATTCAAGCTCGTGTTGGCGTCCGGGCTCCTTTTCCAATGATCTTTGTACCCAATTCTAGCTCTTGAGGCATCTCAGCTGATGATTCTAATAGTAGTTCAATTTTAGGTGAGTTAGACCTTATGTGACCCATGCAGTTGAATCTATAGAACAAGTATTGTAATGGAAGGGTGCTTGTCTTGTTGCTTCATAGTGTTGTTTGTTCTGAAAAAATATGGATCTAATTGCAGGTCATGATTGGATCAAAATACGTTTGCACAAGGAAAGCAGTGAAAAATGATAATGAGAGTCATTTTTCACAATTTTCTCTTTCAGTTCTCACTCATTCAAAACATTGACAAAATAGTCAATAACTCACAAGTCTGAAGGTCTCTGTGATCTTGAAGACCTTGATTTGGGCTTGATGACGGGGATTCTGCCCTTTGACCTCAACCTATATCACAAGAAGGAAAGCACAAGGGGCATGGGCCTTGGACACTGCAAAGGACGCTGCAAGCCCCCAGGTCCCTACTCTGGTCTGAAAAAGCAAAAAACAAATTTTGTTTTGAGACTGTTTTATATGGATGAAACTTGTAAAAATAATGGTACGAATTTGTAATATACAATTATGATACAATGATGTCTATTGAACTTGCTTTTTGATCTATAAATGAAGGGCAACACCAGACTACTTATTGACTTATGTAAATTCAGTTTAATGCGTGTTTTTAAAGATTATTTTAAAAATTTATGCATATATTAATGTTTGGAAATTTTGCCAACTTTTGAACTATGATTCCTTATATTTCTGCTAGTAATTGTAATGTTACGTGTCTCTCCTCAAATTTCATATTACAAGCTGCTCCAAGAAATAAAAGATGAGATAAGTGGTGATGGGACTGAGGAAATAAAGGTTATAAATTGTTTCTGATTTTGACTGTTCAACATCAAAGGGACTGCTGTAATTGATGAAGCTGCTTGAACAGACTAAAGTAGTAATTATAAATGTATTGTGTCTCTGCTCAAAGCTCGTATTGAATGCTGCTCCAAAAAAAGGAGTGTGGGATCAGGGATACTAGAACTAAAGAATGAAAGGTTATAACTTGATTCTGATTTTAACTATTCAATATCAAAGGGACTACTGTAACTGGCAAAGCTGCTTCTCTTCATGACAGTAGAAATACTATGAACGATGTTGGTCAAGAAATGTCCAATGCTGGACGGTATCTTTTTCTTGGTTTGAACATGGTCCAGGATCCTGTGTGGCCTCTTGAAACTCCCTGTTTTTATTTTTTTATTTCATGGCAATCTCTATATATTAAGCTTGAGAATCTGGACTGAATGTATCTGTTTAGTGGTTTTTGTTACCTGCTATTACTCTGTGATTGTTACTCTCACTGACATTTTGTTGAGGGGCATGGCAATCTCTATATATTAAGCTTGAGAATCTGGACTGGATGTATCTGTTTAGTGGCTTTTGTTACCTGCTATTACTCTGTGATTGATACTCACTGACATTTTGTTGAGTGGTGGGTCCCTTGTAAGGGCATATCAGTAAATAAGATTTTGAAAAGATACTGTTTTAAATAAAAAACATGACACTCGTACCAATGGCTTGATACATGCTCCAAGCTCAGCAGGTCAATAATAGATTTCGATGAGAACTATATAAAGTGCAAAGTGCATTTAAAATGGACTCCTGCAAAAGTAGTCATGAATAAAATTGCACATGAAGCATGGACAAGAAAGCAGCTCTCTGTTCAGTATTTTAGCATATTTTCTTGCATAACTGGATCTGCATTCCCTAAGTAAAAACACAAGATTAATTCCCAAGGCCACATATGTATCTCCAAGGTTAACCAGAATAGTGCATGACTTACAGATTATAGGATCCCATCAAGTCTAAAATCATCATTTACACAGGCATAATGTTCCTTTTTCGCTCCATTCCATCATTCTTGGAAAGTGCCAGTTTTATTGAGACAGTTTTCTAACAATGGCAGCATTCCAAAAATCCCAAGGCCAAGATGAATAACAGTTTTCTCCAAGTGCAGATCCAACTTTCACAGAGCATTCCAAACTTCTTGGAGATTTCCAACATCCATTGAGAGCACCAACTTTCCTAAGACCTTAAGATGTATAGATAATAAAAATAATTAAATAAATAATATAAGTTGCCTCAAAGTGACTTGATACTATAAAAGCAACTTATGTTTACTTTTTTATTTATTTTAAAGCCTATGTCATAAAGTGTTTTTAAAAGAGACCCAAAACGTTGTTAGGATAGATCATCCTTAACCCAGGAGACAGTCTAAAGCCATCCTCCAAAACAGAGTGTCAAAGAGATATAACACATGAAATGTATTGTAATGAGATGAGTAACAATGTACAATAGGCTCTGCTTAAATAGGCAAGAGCAGTTAGGAAGAATGGACAAGGTTGAGACAAGTGTCTCAACTTGGAGGAAGCAAAGTCCTGACAAAACTCAACAATATCCATCTACCTCATTAATGTGTTCGCTTTAGTAAACTTTAGGTAAAGAGTAAACTGTAAAATACTATTTACTCCAACACCCTCTCTTAAGTGCAACTTAGGGAGTACAACAATGCAGTAGAGATGCTTTTATGGGTCTCGGCAGAAAAGTCATGTTAAGTACCCATGTGCAACTACAATGCAATCTCTCATAACTAGAGAAAAGGAGAAAACCCAGTGGGATAAAACTCCTCTCCAAAAGAAAGAACGTTAAGGTTTGAGAAGCCTTCAAAAAGATGTCCTAAAATCATGAACATGTACATCACTAAAGCACGAAGAATCTGTAGACTATTGTTGATGACTGATATGGTGATATATTTGAAGATCCTCCTCTGAAAAAATGATGATTAGGAAGACAACAATCTGCATGAGTGCTCCAAATGGCACTTCTCAAACAATGATCAAATGAAAACAATGGCAATAACATCTATCAATCAAAAATACAAACAGCACATGAATCTGCATAAGTGACCTCACTACACAACCAATGAAGTTGTTTGAGTGATACCATCATCATTTTTCAACCAAGTTGAAAATGCAAGTGAAATAGTCTAAAAGGAATGTATGAGTGCCTCAACACACTTCAAGTGAAACCAAGAAGCCTCCACAAAAGGAATGCAAGAGTGTCTCAACACACTTCAACCAAAACCAAATAATAAGCCCCCCATAATGCTGACTCGAGAGAGACAGCACACATCCATTGAAACAGTGTGTCACCATGCTATTCATAAGGGACCAAAAGAGTATCAACAACTGGGAAAAGGGTGTGTGTCAAACTACACACTCGCATGAGGCAATAATATCAGAGATTCTTCTATTATCTTGGAGGAACTCTCACTTTGATAAAGTTGTGATTTGACAAACAAAAGCTTGACACAATGCGGCATGGCACTTTATAATTCAGTGAGTACAATAATATTATGGCACATCATGTGCACAAAGATCCCCAAAAGGCGTGACACTGGATTTAATGCGTCTACAATAGTGCTTATAAAGGATGCTCAACTAATCCAAAGGACAAAAACTCAAGAAAAAACTTGCACTAATAAATAGTTTGGTGGTAAAAGAGGATGGGGTGGCAAGGTCTCACGAAGGCTCTGTATGCTACCCCTCCCCCCCCAATGCATAAAACCACCAAAAGCCATCAAAGTCGAAAGCAAAACATTGCAAGACATGATGCAAAAACATATACAAGTGGGCATAGTGAGGACCATTGTAGATAGAGCAAAACAAATGTCTTACCCATTCCGAATATGTTATAAATCCCAAGGCCTTAGCATTCACACCATGGGCCCACCTTCAAAGCTCCTCAAAACATGCTTACACCTCGACCAAAAAGCTATGGGAGCTACCATAACATGACTCATGCCAATGAATGTTGATAATGAATCCGTCGTTCTCCATGCAAACTGCCAATCAAAGGGCCAAGTAATAAATGTCCCTTGCAAAAAGAGAGCTGCCACCAATTATGAGGCACTGTCTAATCACGACCCGACTACATCACCATTAATGAGCCCAGCAACCAAATCTTTGAATATCTTGCGATAATAATGAAGGTGATCTACACAAAGCACTAATAAATAGTTTGGTGGTAAAAGGGGATGGGGTGGCAAGGTCTCATGACAGCTCCATATGATACCCCTCCCCTCCCCAATGCATAAAACTATCACAAGCCAACTCCATATGCTACCCCTCCCCTCCCCAATGCATAAAACTACCACAAGACATCAAGTCGAAAGCAAAACATTGCAAGACATGATGCAAATCAACATACAAGTGGACATAGTAAGGACCATTGTAGATAAAGAAAAACAAATGTCTTACCCATTCCAAATATGTTATAAATCCCAAGGCCTTAGCATTCACACCATGGGCCCACATTCAAAGCTCCTCAAAACATGCTTAAACCTCGACCAAAAAGCTATGGGAGTTGCCTCAACATAACTCATGCCAATAAAAGCTGATAATGAATCCGTCATTCTCCATGCAAACCACCAATCAAAGGGCCAAGTAATAAATGTCCCTTGCAAAAAGAGAGCTGCCACCAATTATGAGGCAATGTCTAATCACGACCTGGCTACATCTCCATCAATGAGCCCAACAACCAAATCAGGGAATATCTTGCAATAATATGAAGGCAATCTACACAAAGCTCATTGCACATGGAAGACAAAATGACCGCCAACTTGGAATGGTCACAACCATCAAGGTGAAAACACTTGCCACAGATGTGTATTTGCTCCGACCAACGCCAAAAGAGAGAGCTGCAAAAGTCATTGAAAGCTCCCTTACGACCAATTAAAACTGCTACCACTAAATTGATATGCAACAATCCAAAGGCCTAGTTGTTCTAAGGCAGAGCACCAACAATTTCTGGACAATGAACTTTGATTTCCTGTAGTCATTGGATCCATAGCATGAATGCAATAGAAAACGGTGACCAAAATCAGGAGAGAGAAAAGAGCATGTCTCTATCTCTTTCTCACTCTATCCTGTTGTTAAAATGCCATATCAATTGGGTCCTTTCACTTTGTCTCACAGAGTGATTTTAACACTTTTAAAAAGACAAGATCTTATGATTGCAAGCCCCGACCGCATGCAATTCTTTACTACTCCCAAAGAGAAAACCCCGGAGGTCTCCTCATTGCAAAAGCCATTGGTGTCTCTCCCATTATACAAGGGTATCCAAATACACCTAGAATATGGAGTGAGGAGCGGGTGGAGGCATGGAAGCCTATTGTGAATGTTGTGCACATTAGAGGTGTTTTCTTCTGTCAAATTTGGCACACTAGAAGGGCTTCACACGTCGAGTATCAACCAAATGGGCAAGCTCTCCTCTTCTCAACAAACAAAAAGATAGCAGGACAAACTCTCAAAGCCAATGGAAAGGATATTGTTGAATTTTCTACTCCTCAAGCTCTCACAACAAATGAAATACCACAAATTATGACCAGTTCCACATTGCTACTAGAAATGCCAAGGCTGCTAGTTTTGATGGTGTTGAAATTCATGGGGCTTGTGGATATCTCATTGAAAATGAAAAAACTTTAGCCACCAAAACGAACGTAGTGATTTGAGTCGGTCTAGACAGTCTGGTTTTGGCAAACAATTCTAATCCATGCCAATAGAACTAAGGAAAAACAATGTTGCCAATAAGGGCCATCGCTAATGGAGAGGCGTGATAAAATAGTAGTTTGCCTAACATCAACCAAGAGGAACACCCTATGCCACATGGATCTTGGAGATGGAACCAACAAATAACATAAGAAACTTGTCAGCGTCCAAGAAATGCACTGGAAATGGAGATCTAGAAGCTAGATGTTAGATATATGAAGAGCTAGACACACGAGGCCAATACTTGGGTTTGGTCAATTAATAGCCAACCACTACCTGTAAACAATGAATGTTTCCTAGGGAAATTATGCAATGTAATGACCAAATAGAATGTACAGATCTCACTTGTACATATCACTAACACAACAGATTTGGCAAAACTACTACGGATCTTAAAGTTGCCACAGATCTACAAGACCTCAAAAAATATGAAAATTCTCAAAAAACTAGGGGTTGTTAGACTGTAGGCTCTGATACCATGTTAGGATAGGTCATCCTTAACCCAAGAGCTAGTGTGAAGACATCCTCCAGAACAAAGAGATATAACACACGCAATGTATTGTAATGAGGTGAGTAACAATGTACAATAGGCTACGCTTAAATAGGCAAGAGGAGTTAGGAAGAATAGACAAGGTTGAGACAAGTGTCTCAACCTGGAGGAAGTAGAGTCCTAAAAGAAATCAACAATATCCTCTAGGATAAGTTAGAGTCCAACTAGGACTCAAGAATATCCATCTACCTCATTAATGTGTTCAGCAAAGAGTAAACAATAAAACACTATTTACTCCAACAAATGTGACAGCAATAGGCATGGGGTACAAGTGACTTAAAATATTATTATTTTAAAGAGGCATTGAAATGAAGGATTAAAAATAATTATTTAATTAAGAGTACTCGAAAAGTCAATTTATTTTATTACCGAGAGGAAAAATGAAGTATTTAAAAGGGAAATTATCTGAATGCCCTAAAGTTGCTCTAAAAGTGCCTAGTTAAGGAGTTGTGAGCACTTGTGAGAGAGGTTAGACTGACTATTATATTTGCATTTTGCTCTAAGTGAGAACTTGAGTTTTCAGATTTCTTGAGGGAGTAAACCTCTTTGAATACCCCATTTTTCTCTAAGTGAGAAATTGAGTTCTCACATATGTTACCCATCATGTGGTGCCATAACATCATTTCCTCTACTAGTAGACCATTTCCTCCAAAGCATGAGCACCTCGAGGTAACAAAAAAGCGCAACAATTAGAAGTAGACAATACACCATTTTGTTGTTGGTTCCAATGGTGAAGGTAAAGATTCTACAAATCTCTTCACTACAAGAATTGAAGTACAAAGGCGTGTATTTATCTAGCTGAAATAGACTCAATTTAAACAACCTTAACAAGGACCATAACTCCTCTAACCATCTTGTACACCTACATCATTTAGTTCATTTACAAAAAGTAAATTCAATGTCAAACCAAGGATATGTGGTACACCATTGATCCCCTTCGCCCATCCATTGGGGAATTGAATCAAGTATTTACCACAACAAACAATCTTCAAATGAGAATCATTTCCAAGGTACACCTTCCCACCATCATATTCTTCATATTTTGTAAACCAACCTCAATGTGAGGTCATGTGGAAAGAAAAACTAGAGTTTATCAACCACACACCTTCCAATGCATGTGTAGTTAACGCAACAACAAAAGCATCACCTTCAAACTAGGAAGATCCCTTCGATTCATCATCAAAAAAAATAACTTCTCATTATGGTCACTTCTTAGATGTCCAACTTTACCACAATTCCAACATTTTGACTTTAACTTACTAAGTGATTTGGATCTCCCATGGGATATGGATCTAGGCTTATCTTGTTTCTTGTTCTTGCCTTTTTCTTTAGATCTTCAACAAACCACTAGGGCCTCCTTATCTGACTCAAAAGTCTTCATTCTCATTTCTTCAAATTGTAAAAAACCTTTTCCATCTTGAACTTGGTGTTAGTGCTCCCAATGGCCATACCCAGGTGGTCCCATGAATCTAGCAAAGAACACAGTAAAGTCATACATCAATCTTCCTCCACTTTCACCCCCATAGAGTGCAACAAGGTAACTACAATATCAAAGGCACTCAAATGTTCAACCATAGACCCACTATCCTCCATCCTAAGGGTATACAACTTCTTTCTCAAAAAAAGCTTATTCGCGAAGGATTAAGCTTGATAAATTTCTCCAAGCTTATTTTAAAGATCCATTATGATAGTCTCTTCATACACATTCAACAACATCAAATAGGCCAAATTGAATCTAATGAAACCCTTTGCTTTTCTATCCATCTTATTCCAATCTTCTTAAAGTATAGCTGCAAGTTTGGATCCAAAGACCAACAACTCGTAGATCTTAGTCTACGAGCACATCCTCCCTATTGAGCTTCCAAAACTCAAAGCTTGTACCTAAGAACTTCTCTATCTCTATCTTTAATGTGCTTGTTATCTCAACATGTAGAAAAATCAGAACCTTCTCTATGCAAAATCCACTCAAATGAAGATTAGTACAAAAAATCTCTCTACCCAACACTTAAAATTTGAGGTGATCAAGCTCTAACACCAAATGAAGGGAAGCAAGGAACACAAAAACACTTCCTACGATAAAATTGAACGTTGTGCAAATTTCAATCTGTTACCAATTACAAAAAGAAGAAACACATGTAAACATAATACACACACACACACACCATAACACAAGTTAAGGTGGAAAAGACCCTTTGAAAGGAAAAACCCACACTCAAAAGAACAATATATTATTAATAAACAACACAATTACAATACACCTGCAAAGCAAGCCTTAATTGGAGTATCACCAACCAAAGATCTGAAGGAATTATAATAGCTTTAAAATATCTACAAAAGTCTCCACTCAACCTCCATCTCAAGCACCTAATATATAGGAGATACAATACATGAAAACCATCAAATGGCAATTGGAAAGTCATGAGGTAAACCTACCCAAAAGGTGATGCCCAAATCCAAATCTCAAGATGAGCCCAAACGCTAAAAATAGCAGTGTAACACCGGCACTGGGGTACGTTGGGGACGAGTTTCCAGGATGGGGGGACAAAGGGCCTCAATTTCAGGACGGCGGGGGGGAGGGGAGAGGGGTTGTTGTATACTATACATATAGAACTTGAAATGCTAGTTATGAAATGATGTTCCATTGTAACATACCAAATTGAAATACTTGAACATATCAAAATTACAACATGAACCAGAACCATTGAACATTCAACATAGTAACATAGTACATACTCAATATTAACATTCAAAAATCAAAATTCAAATACAAATTCAAGTACCTGACTTGGCGGAGGTGTGGTTGCGGAATGGTGGAGGTGGGGGTACTCGGGTACTCCAAGTACCCGGTGTGGGGACGTCCTGGGAACGGGTACTTCGAGGTTTTTGGGGGGGGGGTATGAGTCCCCAGGTTTCACTGAAAAATAGCATAGTCCTTCCACTGTCAACCTCATTAAAATCCACTCATCAAATTGGGCATTCCACTTTGGTTCCATTATCTTCAACCAAAGATGCTTTATGATGCATAATAACATGCACCATAACATCCCTTGACCTCCAATACAAGGACTTTACTCAAACAACAAATTTTAAGGAGACTTCCCATATCATGTTTTAAGGGAGACTCATCCCTAACATCAAGGTGTATATCTACTCATTAATAGGGCAAGGTTGAAATAATTCTTAATGCAAATAGATCAAGTTTAAGTGCCCCAGTTTAGTCCTATGGCAAAAGAATATAAATCATTGCCCTTCATTAGTTTGCAAATCAATTCTTAAGAAGGAAAGGAAAGTACTCAATATATTACAATGTGACAATAAAAAAATGATAAATTTAGATGGAAATTAATGAAGATGTTGTACTAAATCTCCCTCTAATACTGCCTCCATGCAACTCTTCCTAGTTTGGAAACCCAAATTTGAACAAAAAGGGAGACAATTCTATCACATCTCAAAGTGAATAAAAATGTTTCTCCAAGTTTCTTTGACAAGGGGGCAAGAGATGCAAAAACAGGTTTTTGGGGATGGCATACATACATACATACATATGTAAATACTCTTCTTCAATTTGGAAATCTAATTTTGGAAAATAAGGAGAGAACTTGAAACGTTTCAAAGTGAAAATACCAATGTTTCTCCAAGTTTTCCTAGACAAGAGGATATGAGATGCAAGAATGGGGTTTTGGCTATGGCACACATTACATAATGGACATACATAAAAACATACACACATATCCACACACAATGTCAATCAAATGGTTTATATCATAGTGACATTACACAATATTAGGGGATACGAGATGCAAGAAGAAGGTTTTGGCTATGGC
This sequence comes from Chamaecyparis obtusa, assembly GCA_027943335.1. Classification (NCBI taxonomy): domain Eukaryota; kingdom Viridiplantae; phylum Streptophyta; class Pinopsida; order Cupressales; family Cupressaceae; genus Chamaecyparis; species Chamaecyparis obtusa. The sequence goes on along the minus strand of BSBK01005150.1, from coordinate 86,950 downwards.
ACACACATTACATAATGGACATACATAAAAATATACACACACATCGACACTCATATGGGATACGGAATGCAAGAATGGGGTTTTGGCTATGGTGCACATACTACATAATGGAAATACATCAAAACATACATACACACGTCCACACACACAATGTCAATCATTAATTTTTACGGATAATTCAAAATGGCCTATATAATAGTGACATTACACAATAATAGGGGATACATGATGCAAGAATGGGGTTTTGGCTATGGCACACATTACTTAATGGACAAGGTGATACAAGATGCAAGAATGGGATTTTGGCTATAACACACACATTAACTACATACATATAAACATACGCACACATCCACCCACACAATGTCAATCATTAATTTATATTGAAAAGTCAAAATGGTTTATATCATAGTGACAATACACAATATTAGGACTTAATTGACAAACCAAAAGAAAATAGGGAATTCAATTACATGGGTCATAGGATTTGATCAAGGAAAAAAAAAACTTTTCCCATTTGACACAACACAAAACAAACATCTTTTTATTGCTTTTTAAAACCAAAGCTAGGGTTGGTGGGTGACAACCAACAACACCTAGTGAGGTTGAGAGTTAACATCATCGTGGGGCGAGGGTTGAAGGGAGAAGTCCCAATCACCAAGTAAATTAAGGGCTTTAAGGCCACAAGAACCTCCATATCAACAATTGTTTTTCCCTTTCTTCATGCTTGCAAAGCTCAATTGTAACAATGTGAATGACAAATGATGGAAACATTAAAAAATGTGAGTTAGGGTTTTTAGCTTAAACCCAAAAAAGGGCTAGATAGTTTTTTCATTTTTTTAAGGGACATAGGGAAGTTATGGTTGGCATGCCACCCCTACAAAGCCCCTACAAATGAGGGGCATCCCAAGAAATGATCCCTACTTTGGGAAGATATCCCAAAGACATTCCCACAAAAAAAAAATAGGGGCAATGAGAAGACATTTTGGAGGAGGAGAAGATGTTTTGTTTGTATTCCCAAACAAAGGGACACAAGTGAAACCTTGGGGTGCATAACCACAGTACACACAAAAATACATTATAAATTTTGGTTGGAACCTTTTTTTCTCTTTAAATTGATGTACTAAATTCACACTTCTACTACCTCCATGCAAATCTTCCTAGTGAGTCACCACTAAATTGTGATGTCTATGGCTATCACTAGTTGGTGACACAAATTCCAAGTTGGACAACAACATATTGGTTAAGAAGGGTGCATGCCACATCTTTCTATAAAATTTAAACTTTATTGATTGGATAAACATTATTTGACAAGTTGTTTCAATAAGTTGGGGTGTAAGCTACTGCTTATCTACACTACATGTTGCTTTCTAGAAGTCGCAATACAAGTTCAAATGATTTTTTTTTTAAAATATCATCTCAATGTTTGTATACTCTTTAAAGAAGAGTTAGCCGCCATCACCATAATGAAATTTTATAAAAGCGAGTTTAAGGATTTTAAATATGTTGCTTGAAAATTTCTTATTTGTTGCATTTGAGTTTTTTTTGTTAATTTGAATATTATCTTTTTACAACTCTCTTTCATCCTATTGATGGATCATTGAGTATGATCTGAAACGTTGATGCAAACAAAATCCACATAGTTGAATCTAGAAGCATACACTCAATTTGAATATTATTAGTTTCAGTTTTTTTTAATTAATATTTTGAACACTTATTGATTGGACAAACACTATTTGACAAGTTGTTTTTCAATGACTTGGGGTGTAATCCACTACTCATCTACAATGCATGTTGCTTTCCAAAAGTTGCAATACGAGTTCAAATGATATTTTAAAGAATCGTATCAAGATTTATATACTCATTAAAGGACAGTTAGTCGCCATCAACAAAATGCAATTTTATAAAAGCGAGTTTGAGGATTTGAAATTTGTCACTTGAAAATCTCTTATGGGTTGCATCTGAGCCTTCTTTTTTTTATTTTAATGTTATAACTTTCAGCTCCAATAGAACTTATATGAGGCATGTCTTTTAGTTTTTTTCCCAATAGGTGGCCAAAACAGTTGTAAACTTACAAATACATCTGTATTGTTAATAAATCATCACTTGCTTCAAAAACAAATTCAAAACTTCAAATAAAGAGAACATAGAACATTCACAATAACAATAAGGAATAAACAACAACTTGCCCACATGTGAAACGGGCAATCGATTTAAAAATATTGCATACTCATATAACATAAACTGAATTTCAGAAGGAATACACTTTAATTTACATACCTGCAAATAAATGACGTATTCTTCTTCCTTTTCTGAGAAAAAGTCGTTGAATTTCTCTAGCTCTTCATAAATGAGTTGAATGAAATCTTCCCCTTCAAGGATTCCCTTCTTCCTTTCTAAGTTCCTTTCTTCATGGACACTACATTGACTTGACACCTCATCATTTGTTTCTGTGATCTCTGGGGCAGGCTTCAAACTACCCACTTCATCTGTACTCTCATTTTGTAACCCCTCTCTAAGCTCATCAAGAGCTGCATTTACCACTGACGTGGAGTTCACATTCAGTGGAAGGCTAGTTGCACGCAACATAACATCTTCAAAATACTCGGGATCTAAGAGCTTCTTGAGCCTCTTCTTGAGAGGTTTGTAAGACAAAAATTTATCTCGCCACTCAGGGAGAGTTTCCTCCATCTGGCTTTGAAAACGCTTACCAAACTTCATGATTCCTCTTGATCTTGTTTAGTACTATTGTTTATATTGTATCAACTAATAGATTGCTATGGTACCTCAAGAAACAACCAAATGTATGACTACGGCTTCAACCTTGCAGCTGCATCATTTAACAAAGGCAAGAAAAAGGACATGCCAGACCATTTTAGAAACTCCAACTAACAGAATGAGTAACATTATTATTTCAATTCCTCTATAATCAAAACAGATATGCATGCCAAACCATTAGTATACCTCAATATACACCCAACCTTTAAATCAGAACAAAAAGGCTCGAAAATTTCAGAAGAATTAAAATGCATTACTAAATTCTTCCTTATCAGTCCAATCCTTGAACAAGAACGTTCTTGAATAGTTATTATGTGTGCACATATGCAATGTTTGTTCAAGAATGCATGCCAAAGGAGAGCAGAGAGCTGATAATCTGATTATAAACAAATTAGCTAAAGTATTATTTGTATGCACAAATCATGGTAATTCTCCAAACCCCAAATTCAACAGGGCAAAGAGGAAATCATAAAAATGTATGCTTCAATGCATTTTCAATCTCTCATTAAATCATTGCAAGAGAAGTTGAATAAAGATAGAGTTGTCACAGGCTAGCATAGTGGACATTAATAAAAGAATCATGGGATACATGGTTGAAATTTGATAGTTCATGCATGAAATTTGTAGAATTAAAAATTTGAAACATGTGACGGGTAACACTTGTTTTTACAGATATAATAACCAATTCCCAACAAAAAAGCAAGTATCGGCCTGAGTTTACCAATCACTTTCTTTGGATTCAAGGTTTCATTAGACAGCAATGAAGAAAATTTTGCACACAAAACTTCATGGTATATTACTCATCAATTGGTTAATGTTTTGACATATAATTTTTAAGAAGTTACCTATTTATATAATTTCGGCAAAATGCTATCAGAAGCTTTAAAACAAGTACAACTAAAGTGACTACATGTGGCAAAATTCACAAGTAGGGTCTACACTTTTTTCTCATTTTATTACATGATGTGCCAAATATTATAAGATTTGTGCTAATTAATACAAATTTCCATGCTTTTTCCATCAATATTAGGCTTAACAAATAATGTTCATATTTAATGATAGAAAATGAATCGACCAATATAATGTATTTCACAAAATGGAATGTGAATATAACTCAGCAAAAGGCAAGGCAACTCCATGACACTGCAGTGCAACGAGAGGCTGAACACCCTGGACTGTAGTCTGTTGTGAACTAGCATTGAAATTGTCAAATTGGCCATGGTTCAGCTGATTATCGTAAAGAGTCAATGACAATTCCTAGACCAAGGAAACACAGCCTGATGAGGCCTGTAATTTGTGGGAAAATCTATTGATCACTTATACCTTAGCAGCTTAGTCCATTGAGACCAATCGTTCATGATATCCAAATCATATAGGCAGTTTCAAACCTCAAACAAAAACCAGAAATTCCAGAAAGTGAAACTATAAACCTAGAATGTCAAAGGTGTCTCTATTTCCCCTGCAGTGTACCTCAAGAATTTCATGAAAGGCATTCAAACCATTACAGAATAATATCCAGACATATAATAATATTGTAACCATATTTATCTATTAATATCTCAGATTTTTAATATAATATATATAAATGATAGATGTACATATTTTATATACCAGAACTGTGACTAGGAGATGAAAAGGAATCTCAAAGATAGAAACACTTCCCTGGTACCGAGAGATCTATCGGAAATGGAAAATTTATTTCACAGTTTCCCTACATCTTCAATGCAATCTCCTAACTCGAACAACAACCCCCAATTTAAAATTAAAACAATTTGAAAATATTAAAAAAACATAAAAATGACCACTATCACTAATCGTAATCCACAAACCCCACGCCCTAATCTCATAACTTCAAAGTTTTTTTACTGCATTTTACAGATAATTTAGAGTCGTTTCCGAATAACTTAAACAATTCAATTTGTTACGGTACAGTCCTCGTCTCCCAAACCAATATACTCCTCATCTACCAGGGACATTGACACATTATATCAAAAAAAATAAAAAATGCAGAAACTGTAACCTCAGGAAACAAAACAAAAAAGAAAGTCAACAGCTCCACCTTAAGTTTTATCAGATTGTCATTCGTCGGCTAATAAAGTAAAGATTAACATGGCTGTTGAAAACAAGACACAATGCTGAAAAGCAGAAAAAAAAAACGCACTAAGGAAATTAAGTTACCATGATCGAAAAGAACCTGCACCGGAAAGAACAACAGCAAAAGAAACACCACAGACGTAATTGAGAAAACCGCAGCGTTGATAAGGAAATATGTAGGAAAAAAGAAGAAAGAAATGAAAATGCCTACCTTACAAAGAAACCGTCTGTGCGTTACTGTGGACAAATGAATAGATGAAACCCTGGCGGAGTTAGAGTTGGAGGGACGCTTAGTCCTTCAAATCTATACATATCATATAGAGAATATTCTCCGGCTAAATTCGAATAAATGTGGGCCTTGCTTTAATGCGCACCAGTTGCCATGTCGATTCTTCCGATAAGGAATATAATCTACAGGATACCCGCATCATTATTTGGTTCTCCCTTTGCTCATTTTAATATTTTATTTGACCTGGATATTCTGGACTCGATACCATTCTTTTATTAGACTGTAAACACCCTTTTATGCGGACGCCAAAAAAAAATTCCAATTAGAATTAAAACTTGCAATTGCACCTTGGTGTGCAATGGAATTGGAAATTAGAATTGGTGAATTGGTATAGGTCAATTCTAGTTTTGGTCTAAAATAAGTATTTTGTTATTCCACCTCATAGTCAGGAATTAGAATTGAGGCATGGAATTAGAATTGGAGTTGAGAATTCAATTTTGAGAAGGGAAACCAATTCTCATTTTCCAATTCCAAGTCAATTCTAGCAACAGAATTTAAAAACACTTATTTTTGTCACTTGTCATTAGCTATTCAATATATTCTTAATGTTTTTTTTGGTGGAATTTTGTTTAAAACAAGTTGATGGGAGACCAACGTAGTCATAAGAGGAAAATAACTTAAGACATAGATTAGCCTTCCAATTTATCCTTTTTTTAATCTTTTGGTGGTTCCCATCTCACCAAAAATCTATTCAATTTATTAATTATTATTAAAACATAATTATATAATAACAATTCTACATACGACATATAAATTATTTTCATTTCATGTTCCCAAAGAAATGATTAGTGTGCCAAGGACTGTGCAGCTTTTCTACTATGTCACTACAATGTCTGATGTGGAATCTATATGCTGGGAATAAATCCAATTTGGAATAAACAAAAAATTAATAACCATTTTGTATTTAAAAATCCATCCTTTCAAATCATATACATGTCCATGTGCTATTCTACTACACATTTATTTTTTCCATAGGAAACACCAAAATTGTACAATGCATTTGTTACAGTTTTCCATAAACATTAGTTGTATTGTTAAGAAATTAGAAATATGCTCATACGGTCATTAAATATAATCCAAGCTTTGGGCCCTTTGTATAATTTGTAGGGTTGCAAACACACATCCTGCTCCGAAGTTGTTGGTATTCGAGGCTAAATTTACTAAATTACGATGAGTATAGAGAAGCCAATTTGACCACGTCTTTAGTTCTAGCATTGTTGTTATATAAGTTAGCCCATTTGTGAAAATTAGTACACAAGCCAAATATTAACTCCTTATGTGATTGGTTTGATTATGAAATTATAAGAGAAAATTTCCAACTGTCAGCAAATCGAGTTGTAGAGATAACATAGAGGATGGATTCAATGTCAGTGAAATCTAGTTATCAACAATGCTTTCATAAGAAATGTGAAATAAAACATCTCCAAATGTTTGTGTTCTTTTTCCTTTTTCTCTTTAGATTTCTTTGAAGAAAACGATTGAGAGATCTTTGAAGAAGTGGCGGAGGAGACCAAGATTTGTGAAGGTGGTTTTTTCTCCGTAGTGGTGGATGGAGATGTCAGCATATAATAGATATCAAAGTGTGTGTGTGTGTGTGTGTGTGTGTGTGTGTGTGTGTGTGTGTGTATATATATGTTAGAGTAAAGTATTAATTATGTTAATTAATATTTACTCCTTTTTTTAAGATGTCAACTCTTTTGCTTTAGTTGTGTATATTTAAACACACATGCACGAGTTGTTTTAAACTCATACACTAGTTGTTTTAAATATAAACTTGCATACATTAGTTATGTAATAGTTAAACTAATTATTACATGCACTAGGGTTTGCCTTTCAAAGCTTTTGATCTCCTTTATAAAGATGATCCATTGTACATTTAATTAATTCATTATTTGAGGATATTTTGTTCTTCATATTTTTGAGTCAAACCCTTGCCCTCTTCTTGTCTCTACTTCCTTGTAACAGGTTTTTGTATGCAGGTGATCTTTGGGTTTTGTGGATTTGTATTGCTCAAATCGTACATGGTATCAGAGCCTAATCTGCTACAACTTGTTCACGTTTGAAGGATTTAGATTAGAGCTTTTTTGGCTATTTTTTATTGAAATTAGATGGTCCCTAAATTTTGGTGCACTTTGAGCTCAAACGGACCTCATCGTTGAGCTTGCAATGCCCAAAAACCCCTATTTTGATACAAGGCACGTCCAATTTGGATAACTTTGCATTTTGGGACCTTTTTTTGTACCAAACAGCTTGACACACTTTTCGAGGTAGCATTTGTACAGACTTGCACATTTCTTGAGGTGAAATTCTCTGATTTTGGCATGCAAATTGAGGCAAAAAAATTTGTTGCCTAACACGCAAATTAAAACCAAAAAATTGGCATGCAAATCGAAGCAAAAAAATTGAATAGCCTCACACAAATCCTGAGACGCGCATGCGAATTTGCAAAATTTTTTTTTTTTTTTTTTGCTAATGATGGCCATTTGGCCGTCAAATTTAAGCCAGCGAATGCAGTTTTAGCCCCTGGTGATATGGCGACCAAGGGCCCAAAATTTTAGCCCCAAGGGGCTTGCATGCTGTGACAGCCATTTGGCCATCAATTTTAAGCCCGTGAAGTGCTGACATCAGCACATTTGGGCCCGTGAAGTGCTGACCAACACAGCAGTTGGTATTTTGCTCATAACTTGAGCATACGGTGTTGAAATTGGGCAAACAAGATATCGCCGGAAAGCTAGTTCCAAGCTCTATCCAAATCGAGAGGTTTGAATTTATGACTTTGCTTTTTTGATGGGTTTTTTTACTATCAAAGCTAGATGTTTAGTTTTGCACTCTGGAAGCTCTATATTGCACATCCGGACTCCGTTTTGGGAAAGCGAGATATCGTTGGAAAGCTTGTTCTAAGAGCTTTCTAGTTCTATGATTTTTTTTCCAAAATTTGCTCCAAGTATATTTTATTCAATTTTTTGCATTTCTGCACTCTAGTGGATATCTTGGATGTTACAGGTCTTGGGATCTCTTCCCTTTAGGGGATGACTCTTTTTAGGTTGTTCTTTTATTTCAACAACCTTCATTCTTCTTTGAACAGTGTATACCTCACTTTTGTAGCATTCTTTTATGCACACGCACTAAGATAAAGTATCATTTTATTGCATGTATGGGATCTTGCACATGTTCGTGCTTTATTTACTCACACTCCATTATAAAGTGTTATGGGGGGGTTTGATGTTTGCCTTTGTTTTCCATTTACCTTTGTCAAGTGAGTGTTCCTTCCATGATATTAGCCTTAGGTATCTCTATATGTGTTTGTACTCTCTCTGCACATTTGGTGTTTCAGATTCTTCTTCATCATGCAGTTCATATTGGATGATCTTTCCAATGTACCTATCATTACTCCCTTGTCAGCAGTATGGGGGGGTTTCTACTGTTGGTTCTACTGCTTCCTTGGTTTGATTGTGTGAGTCATGTATTTAGTATTTGATCCTATGTACTAGGCGGTTGCAATGGCTGGGTACCTATGCATTTCGGTGAGATGGATCATTTACCGTATGGACACTCTTTTCTTTCCTAGTTTTTGGATGCACTCTTCCATCTTTGTTTGATCAGCTCTTCAAACTTTTGGTGTTTATGCCATCTGTATCTTTGAGTTCAAGTGTTTGCCTTTGTTTGCCTCCTGATTTGAGTAGTGTTATTTGAGGGCACTCATGCAGATTATAGTCTTCTATACCTAGTCATATTTCTGTGGAGGATCTTTAGATCAGCAGTTATTTCTTGACAGAGTTTGCATCTTCTTGCTTCAGTGATGTTCTACATGTTCATTTTTGTTCCTATTTTCTGGAACATCCCTAGTTTTGGAGGCTTCTTCAGTCCTTCAAATTAGTTTTTGTCTCTTTTTGGAGTAGAGTTTTTCTCGTGTGGTTTTTTCTATTTCTCCACTTTATAGAGACTCTCTTTTATACATGGGTACCTCATCAGGCCATGTTGTTGGGACCCATTTTTATGCTTTCAGCACTGTAGTTTCCTTTGCTTTCTTCTTGCATTGTTTGTAGCTGTATTGTTGCTCATCTTAAGGGGGGGTGTTAGAGTAAAGTATTAATTATGTTAATTAATATTTACTCCCTTCTTAAGATGTCAACTCTTTTGCTTTAGTTGTGTATATTTAAACACACATGCACGAGTTGTTTTAAACTCATGCATTAGTTGTTTTAAATATAAACTTGCATGCATTAGTCATGTAATAGTTAAACTAATTATTACATGCACTAGGGTTTGCCTTTCAAGGCTTTTGATTTCCTTTATAAGGATGATCCATTATACATTTAATTAATTCATTATTTGAGGATATTTTGTTCTTCATATTTTTGAGTCAAACCCTTGCCCTCTTCTTGTCTCTACTTCCTTGTAACAAGTTTTTGCATACAGGTGATCTTCGAGTTTTGTGAATTTGTATTGCTCAAATCCTACTATATATATATATATGTGTGTGTGTGTGTGTGTGTGTGTGTGTGTGTGTGTGTGTGTGTGTGTGTGTGTGTGTGTGTGTGTGTGTGTTCTTTTTCCTTTTTCTCTTTAGATTTCTTTGAAGAAAATGATTGAGAGATCTTTGAAGAAGTGGCGGAGGAGACCAAGATTTGTGAAGGTGGTTTTTTCTTCGTAGTGGTGGATGGAGATGTCAGCATATAATAAATATCAAAGCGTGTATGTGTGTGTGTGTGTGTGTGTGTTTTAAGCATTATTACATTAGGAAAGTTCATTATTTAAGGTGAATTATGAAAATAAAATTTAAACAAAAGCTATTAAAATTAGAGTTTAAAAGTAAATCTAAAGTTATTTTATTAAACAAAAAACTTTAAAAATAAATTTATTGCAATTCAAATTAAATATCATCGACATAACAAATATTTCAATAATATCAATATAAATTTTAATAATATCATATTATTATCCAATTTATTAACTTAAACAATAAACTCATTAATTGATTGATTTTAATATTTAATTCATTAAATTAACAAATGAAATATTCTAGAAAACTTACTATTTAGAATTTAATAATATAAATAAATGAGTATATTTAATTTCATTAAGTATAATAAATTAGACAATTATATTTTAAATTACTTAATTCTCTTTTATCAATTTATTAATTTTGTAATAAATTTTTTAGCATTAATATTTAATTTTATTAAAATAATGACTTAAAATTAAATAGTTATATGATTCATTTAAAAATATAATATATAATAATACTAAACTTAATACTTATCACTATTTGTAATATTATAACTATTATAATTATTTTTTAACAAAATTAATATTATAACATTCTTAATTAATAAAACTTCTATTATTTATATTATATAAAAGATATTATCTTATAATTAAGTCGAGAGGCTTTCTACAGTGGTATCTATTTTCAATGTAAATAATTAGCCATTTTTAATAAAAAGTTTGGTAGAAGTGATAATGCACGGTAGTGGAAGAGTCACAAACGCACAGTAGTGGAAGAGTAAGAAGCAGATGGTAGTTGAACAGTCTTGAAATATGCATTTAATGCTTTATATTTGGTAGAGATTTGAAATATGCAAATTTTTGGGAGCGTTCTTGTTAAGTCGAGAGGCTTTCTACAAAGGCATCAATTTTCAATGTAAATAATTAGCCATTTTTTTAAAAAATGGAAAAAGCAACTGACAGTAAAGCTATCTGAATTGATAGAATAATAATGTTTAATAGAAGTGATATTACATGGTAGTCGAAGGATCACAAACGCACAGTAGTGGAAGAGTACAAACATATGGTAGTTGAATAGTCTTGAAATCTGCATTTAATGATTTAGATTTGGTAGAGATTTGAAATATGCAAATTTTTAGGAGCGTTCTTGCCAGTCCACATTCACATGGTTGTTATTTAAATCATACATTCTCCCATTCTTTCAAATCATTTTATCTTCTGTATTTTCTGATCAATGAAATCCATTTGAGATTATCTATCTTTGTGGAATAAGGAAGCAGAGGAAGTTTCCATGGCCAGATTTATCTCTATGCTCGATTCCAAGGCTTTCTATTGATATCCAAGACATTTGATTATGTACAAATTACTATCGATTATTGTGATACATTGACTTGAAATCACCATCGATCAATTTAAGTTTGCATTAGTTTTGGTTAATTTCTCATTTGATTCATTGTTTCATTAATAAATTTCTTTGCAGGCAAATTGAAATATAATTATCTCTCTCATAACATTAGATTCAAAAGATCATAGCTACAAATAATGTTGACATAGTAAGATACACAATCGCATGTGCAGAGAATCTTAATTACTAGTGCTTAGCTTCTATTCATTTATGTGTAATCTTTGCATGTAGGAACGACAACTCATAATTGTAATACCCCAAAAATGGGCTTCAGTACCATTGACCTCCTACATCCACAAATCGATTGAAATCAACCCTAAATTCCTAACCTAAGGCACATCTACACATAAAATCATCAAAACCCTAATTGATCCTATTCTAATTCTGCATCAGGGAATATTCCTAATCTATCCTCATTATTTTTAATTAAATATTATTTGGTGATAAATGATATTATCTTATTTATCCTAAGTGCAATTGATTGAATATGTTGAATATTTAATTAATTAAACTTTATTCTACCACTTAATTATTTTAATTAGATATAATTGACATTATTCTTAATTAATGTTGTTTATTTGACAATAAATCACAATTTCTAAAAATAATCGATTGAATATTTATTTAATTGATTAAAATCAAATTGTTAAATATAATAATTTAATTTTGGATAAAGTTTGATTTAATAATTGATTAACCCATAGAAAAGTTATTTAATGGATTAAATCAGTTAAGTTGAGGATAAAACACATGGAAATTAAATAAACTCAATAATTATCTAAGCAAAAATCATAAAAGTTGTTAAACTCAAAAATAATTATTTGATTCAATTTGTTAACTTTCCAAATTCAACATGTGATTGTGAGTTGAAAAGCATATTGGAGTAATCTCAACTTCCCATTATGAGTTAAAAGTTGATTTGCATGATTTTACTAGATAATTGTTTCTAATTTCTTGATAACTCACCAATCAATTCGAATTGATCAAGGTGTTGGTAGTATTCTTTGTGTTTCTTGTCCCCCCCCGAAATTTTGAGGTTTTGGTGTCTTCCTGGTTTTTATGTTGAATCCCTCTGCATAATTTTCTTATCTTTAGGGTTCAAGTTTGGTCAAAATTGCAGAAAACCCTAAGTGCTAGGGTAAAATCCCTTTGTATGCCTTTAAAAAACCCAAAACCCTAGTTTGCCTCGGCCTTATTCTATTCCTGTGTTACCTTTTCAGGCCACTTAAGTTCTTAAAACCCATGTGCTTAAATATTTTTCCTAAGTCTAGCACCCGGTGGTATTATTTTTTCCATAGGTCTATCCGTTAATATTTCTAATGTTAAACCCTTCAGAAACTTGTGGTTGTCGTTAATCCACAACACTGCAGGTTGTCAGACTTTTTGACATGTGAAATGGCGACAGGGTGACACTTGTCCTGGCGGGCCCATACTCAAGTTTGCTAACAGATAAATGACAGATCAATCTAGTGGTTGTCGTTACACCGTGGATATAACATGCATGTTTCTTAACATCGCGGTGTAGTGACAACCATCCGATGCAAGGGTGGACGTGTTGGTAGGTGGGTCCTTAGGGTGCCAAGTTGGAGTGACATGGTGGTTCTTTATTGGTTGCCAAGTAGTGACATGGAATTCTCAGTGGGGCCTGATTTTTAGTCTCTTTTATGATCAACAGATGGCGTAAAAGCGCAAGGAATATTCTTCCTTTATCAGATCATACGATAGTCGTTGATTCGGTATCAGACTATCAGGGATGATGTTAGTGGGGCCTGAGGTCAGAGATTTGAGATTGAAGGTCAGCGCGTGATCGCAAGGAATATTCTTTCCCCTTACGATCATGCGCCCATGGCCTGATTAGATGCCGAAAGGTTTCTTTGCGGTGGGTTCGATGTGCCACGAAGTGCTGAGTTGCTCACTCCTGATTGGTCGATGGATTTATGACTTGGCAGATTTCTCCGTGGGGCCAGTCTTTCGGTGTCTTGGTGTATTTAAAGTTCAGGCAGATCTTATGGTTGTTGTTATACTGTTGATTGAAGATGCATGCTGTTTAGGCATCGTGGTATAATGACAACCATTTGATTCTCTTTATGAGATGCGATATGAGTTGACTGTTGTCTTATTTTGGTGAACCGTCTGATGTACTGGGAGGAAGTGGATCGACAGTTGTGTTTTAAAAGAAGATCAAGTGGCCATTGCCGTAAGATTTCAAATGTTTTGAGGGTTTTTTTGCAAGGTTAGGAGACAGTGCGCCGAAAGAGCCATATTGCAGGACCATTTTTGGTCATTTCCAGCTTGGTTGCAGGTGAGAATTAATGAAGTTGATCCTGGTTGTTGTTCTAGTGTGATTTTACATCCTTGGGATCCTCTGCTGCAGCTAGAATTTGCGGGGTTTTTTATAATGATTTTGTCCTTGAGGCTAGTACATGGCCAGATCAGTTGCAGAGTTTGATGTTTTTTGATCTCACCGGCCTTGCGCTTGGTGCCTGTCTTGTCTGCATTCACTTTTTGATTGAGTTAGGTGATTTTGAATTGTCGCTTTGAATGATCATCAGTTGCTTGTTGCAATCCTTGAGATAAAAGGATTTTTTATGATCATTCAAAGGCATTGGGAGTCAGGTGTTCATAATCTCTTGTTTGGTGAGCTCTATTCTCAGTCAGGGTTGTAAGAATTTTGTTTCAGTGCTTGTTAATGGAAGATAAAAAGTTGCAGGTCTAAGCTGTAGTTTGCAAGCATGGTTTTTTGTGCTTGATTGTATGCATAGAAAGGATTCATCATACTTAATACAAATATATGATTCTTCTCTCTCCTCTATGTCAAGTCAGGTAGGCTTTGAGCTTTCTAGTTCATTACATATTGTTTTATGTATGTATCTATTGGAAATTGCAATTGAAGCAATTATTGTATTGTCATTGATGTCAAACCTTAACTAGTAAGACTGTTGCTACTTAGGAAAGTACTATATCTATTGTGAGAAGGGAAAGAAAGGTTGGTAACAATAGCACCTAAGGAAAGGTTGAGTTATCTTGATACTACAAAGTGTACTTGATTATGTTGCACAATGATGAGACAGTGTATTGTTTATCTTAGTAAGATTGAAGACTAAACTGGTAGGTTTAACCGAGCAAAAATGAAGAAATTATGTTTAAGCCGAGTTATGATAGTGTCGACCAAGTTAGTGGATGCCGAGCAAAAATCTAGTGTCGACCGAGTATCAGTAAATTGTCGAGGAAACAGTTTTGCAGTGACCGAGCGTTTTACATGGTGACCGAGTGGATGATCACAGTATTGACCGAGCATCAACAATTTTATATTTGAAGAGAATTCAGATTTGGAGCTGACATTGTTGAATTCTTGGATTATGTAAAATGTGTTGACTTTATTTATTGATTGTATGGAAGCATTTAATGCTTTGTAAAATATTTTATTGTAAATCTTTATGAGATTTGAGATGATTCTAGAAGAGGAGACGAAGAACATGAAGCGGGTAGATTCAATGAATCTAACCTAACCCTAAGATCTACGAAGGAGATTAAGTGGCAAAAGATAAGTTAACCTAACAGAGGAAAGTATTAAGGGAACCGAAGCATTAGGTATGTGTATGCATTGGTGAAGGAGATGCTGGAAGAACATTAAAGTTTGATTGACTATATAAGTGAAAAGGTTGAAGGAAAAAGTGTGGTGATTGCTTGAAGGAAAGTTCCGAGCAGATCAAAAGTGGAGATGACAAGTTTCAAAGTTAGTAAACTAGCATTTGTGTACTGAATTGGATCTGACATTTGCAAAGTGAGTTGTATGTTTTCAGATCAATACTATTGCTACTTTCTAACCATTGTAATAGTCAAAATCCTTTTACCAGAGGTTGACCTAATAGTCATATGTTAAATCCTTTAAACAAGGTTGCATTCTAATGGAGTGTATGTAAGTCCTTTGACCAGGCTCACTTTTAATAGGGTGAATGAAATCCTTTAACCGAGTCACACTTGACAATGTGTATTGTAACCTTTGACAAGGTTGGCTTTTAACCGAGCTCACTTCAGAAGAGTGAAAATAATAGTAGCATGTTACAAAGTGGTTTTTCCCATATTGGGTTTCCACTATAAATCCTGGTGTCAAAACTTGTGTGAATGTTTTGGTTTGAACATTTCTGTGTTTTACAAGTTAGATATAGTTGGGTAGTGGACTGCTGAGTTATATGTTTCTATTATTGAATCAGTGATGACCGAGTTTGATTTGGTTGCTTGATCTGATTTTGGAAAAGTTTTTAAAGTTATTTTATACATCAAGACCCAAGAACAACTGATTCATCCCCCCCCTCTCTGTTGTTCTAAATCTTATTAACAATTGGTATCAGAGCCAAGTTGCTTATTGGTGTTTACAGAAAGCAAGTTTAAAGGGACTTGAAGCAAATGATCAAGATGTATAAGAAGGAGGTACCGAAGTTGAACAAAGATAACTTCCCTGCATGGCAAAGCTTGATGAAGCTGCATCTGGCCAGTATTGGTGATTCTGCAAAATACTACATTGAGCATGACTATGTCACACCTATTGCACCTTTGACTACCGAGGAAATGAGAGCCAAACAAGAACACAATCAAACAATGCTGGAAATTGCATCTGCCCTAAGCTATCCAGAATTTGAGGACATTAAGGACTGCACAACTACTAAAGATATGTGGGACACTCTTGCAAAGATCTATGGTGGTGATCTATATGTACTGAAAGCTAAAGCTAAGAGTCTTAGAGGTAAGTTTGATGAAATGAGAATGAATGAAGATGAAAACATTGCACAATATTGTGATAGAATAAAAGAAGTTGTGAATGCTATTAGAGGAGCAAATGGAACTATTGATGATGAAACCATAATTGGAAAAGTGTTAAGAACCCTACGTCCTATATATGCTATTAAGATCTCAGCTATTCAGGAATCTAGATGTAACTCTGCAAATGTGCTTACTTTGGAAGGTTTGATTGGCAAGATGACTGCTTTTGAACTGTCTAATTATGATAATTTCATTGTTGGTAGTATTGGAAATGTTGAATCTGCTTTCAAGTCACAGTTAGTCCTGAACAAGCCTAAGAAGGAAAAAGAAAGATGCATCAGTGAAAGTGAAAGTGAAAGTGAAGATGATAGTGACACTTCTAATGAAGATCTTGAAGATCTAGAAGCTCTTATGGCTAGAAGACTGAGAAGAGGAAAAGGAAAATACAAAGGTAAACTTCCTATTATATGTTTTGCATGTAACAAGGTCGGTCATATAGCTACTAGATGTCTTGACAGGAAGGATAAAGATGAAGAAAGAAACAACAGACACAAAGATAGAAGAGATGACAAAGGCTACCGAAGGTACAAAGACTATAAAGAAAAAGGTAAGAAATCTTGTTACATTGCTGAAGAAGAGACTGATACTGATAGTAATGATTTTGAAATTGAGGTAGTCGATGTTGCAATGAAAGATGAATCTGATGAGGATGAGAAAACTGCATTGATTTCCTATATGAATAAGAATGATAAATGGATTATTGACAATGGTTGTTCACATCACATGACTGGTGACAAAAGCAAGTTTGAGACCCTACATCATTATAAAGGTAAAAGTGTAACATTTGGTAATGATGCACCATGTCCTGTTAGAGGAAAAGGATTGATTAAACTGACTAATAAGATCTCTTGTGAAAATGCTTATTGGGTTGAAGGATTGAATTATAACTTGTTAAGTGTTGCTCAGCTCAATAGAACTGGTTATTGAGTGGAATTTCATCACAAGAAAGCTAAGATATTTGATACTACTGGTGAACTGATTGGAAGTGGTGAGCAGACTAGAGGTAATTTGTTCTATCTTGACCTATCTGAAGAAATATGTATGTTTGCACAACTTGATGACATTTGGTTATGGCATAAGAGGCTATGTCATGTTAACTTTGACAATCTAGTAGAGATAAGTAAGAAGAAGAAAGTAAGAGGCCTACCTAGATTAAAGAAACCTGAGAATGTAATGTGCAAAGAATGTCAGTTAGGAAAAATGACTAAGTCAAGTTTCAAGAGCAAATCCTTTACTTCTGAACACATTTTAGATTTGGTTCATACTAACCTTTGTGGACCTATGGGTGTACAAAGCTACTGTGGAGCTAGATATTTTATCTTGTTTGTTGATGATCATACCAAGATGATGCATGTAATGTTTCTAAAAGAAAAATATGATGCTTTTCAATTTTTCAAGTCGTATTTGGCTAAGGTTGAGAAGGAGACAGGTAGGAACCTGAAATGTCTTAGATCTGACCATGGTGGAGAATCTACATCAAATGAATTTAATCTATTTTGCAATGATAGAGGAATGAAAAGATAGATGTCTGCACCTAAAATGCCTCCATAGAATGGTATAGCAGAAAGAAGAAATAGATCTATTTTGGATTGTGCTAGGACATTATTGATTGAAAAGAATGTGGCACAAAAATATTGGAAAGAAGCTATAAGTACAATTGTTTACACTCTTAACCGGGTATAGATCAAGAAAGGTACAAATCTGACACCCTATGAATTATGGTATGGGCATGCACCAAGTGTTAAATACTTTAGAATATTTGGAAGCAAGTGTTACATATTGAAAGACAATAGGAATGGAAAGTTTGATGCTAAGAGTGATGAAGGCATATTCCTAGGCTACTCCACAAAAAGTAAAGCTTATAAGTGTTTGAATTCTAACACTAACAAAATTGTGGAAAGTGTGAATGTAAAAATTGATGAGTATGCAGAAAGAAATGATGTTGATAGCAAAAGAGAACCAGAAGATTACAGATCCTTTGTGTACATTGAGGAAATAGAAGAGGCAGGTAATAGACCTGCACCTGATGCCAAGTCTCAGGCAAGCAATGCCGAGCGTTAGACAACTGATGTCAAGCATTAGGAAAATAGTGTCGAGAGAGAACAAGAACATGCCAAGCTACAAGACAACGCTGTCGAGGATCAGGAAGAGGTTGTCGAGCATTCAGAAGCTGAATATGACAATCTTGTTGAGGAACCTGATGAAATAGAAGAGAAAAATGATGAACCTATTTTGGCAAAATATGTAAGAAGACATCACAAGCCTGAACAGATAATTGGAGATAGAGACACTAGAATTCAGACCAAAAGCAAGACAAAAGATCCAACATGCTTACTATGTGAATTTGAACCTAAGACAACTAAAGAGGCATTAGAAAATGAAGACTGGATACAAGCAATGAATGAAGAGATTGACTAGATTGAGAAGAATGAAACCTGGACTCTAGTGCCAAGACCTGCAGATAAGAATGTTATAGGAACAAAGTGGGTATTTCAAAACAAGTTGAATGAAAAAGGTGACATCACTAGGAACAAAGCTAGCCTAGTATGAAAAGGCTATACACAAGAAGAAGGAATTGATTATGGGGAGACATTTGCCCCTGCAGCTAGATTGGAAGGAGTAAGAACTCTGCTTGCATATGCTGCTTATAAAGATTTCAAGGTATATAAAATGGATGTCAAGTCTACATTTTTAAATGGTATACTGGAAGAAGAAGTTTACATAGAATAGCCAGAAGGTTTTATTGATCCAAATAGAAGACATATGGTATACAAACTGAACAAAGCTTTATATGGATTAAAACAAGCTTGCAGAGCATGGTATGAGCGGTTGCATAATTACCTGATACAGATTGGATTTTCTAGGACAAATGACACAAGCAATCTGTATATGAAAGATGAAGAAGGTAGAGGTATTTTGTTGGCCAAAATTTTTGTTGATGACATTATTTTTGGTGGACAAGATGCATTGTGTAAAAGTTTTTCACATGAAATGCAAACTAAATTTGAGATGAGTATGTTTGGTGAGATCAAATTCTTTGTTGGTTTACAAGTATATCAGATGAAGAAAGATATTTTCATTACACAGTCTAAGTATGTTAATGAAATACTGAAATTTTTTGGAATGGAAGATGCTAGACCAGTAGGAACTCCTATGGTTACTGGACAAAATTTATCTAAGAATGATGATGCTGCAGAAGTTAACCAGACTTTGTATAGATCCATGATTGGAAAATTGTACTATGATGTACATAGTAGACCTGATATTGCACTAGCTGTTGGGATTGTGGCAAGATTCTCTGCCAATCCTAAGGAAACACACATGATGGCTATGAAAATAATCATGAGATACTTGAAAGGAACTGTTGACTATGGGTTATACTACAAGAAGGATGACAAATTTGAACTTAGAGTATATATTGATGTTGATTGGGCAGGAAATGTTGATGACAGAAAGAGCACTAGTGGTGGAGCTTTCTTTCTTGGACAGAGATTAGTCTCCTGGACAAGCAAGAAACAAAATTGCATTTCCCAATCTACTGTTGAAGCCGAGTATGTTGTTGCTGCAGTAAACTGTTCAAATTTGATATGGATACAACAGTTGTTGATAGGCATGAAAGAAGAAATCACTGAACCTGTTGCTATTTTCTATGACAACACAAGTGCTATCAATATTTCTAAGAATCCAGTGATGCACACTAAGACCAAGCACATAGCAATCAAGTATCACTATTTGAGAGAATTGGTACAAGACAAGGAAGTTCAAATGGAATATGTGAATATAAAAGAACAATTGGCAGACATATTCACTAAAGCTTTACCTAAAGAAGCCCATGAGTACCTGAGAAGTCAATTAGGGGTTCTTCCCCTAACTGAGGCTGCCTAGCCAAGCTAGGAGCACTGCATCAAATATGCTACAAAAAAACATTTGACACATTGATGCAGAAGATTGTCACACTTTAGGACGGTCCTAGAGCTGTGAAGAAGGAACAAAGATAAGAAGTCGGTCATGAGCAAGATGATAGAGGGAGAAACATTATGCTGAACAAATATATCTACATCTATTGGATGTATGTTTGAGTTGTTGCTTTGACATTTTTGTCAAAGAGGGAGATTGAACTGAAATGATACCATAACACATGACATTGAAAGAAAGGGAGATTGAACTAAAATGAAAAATTAGGATAGAGGGAGATCCAGATACTTCTGATGGTCACAGAAGTGAGATTTACTGATTTTGAATCAGAATGAAGCTAAGGATATTATAAATTTTCTCTGATGGATAGATAAGTTTTTTTTTGGATTGGTTTGTAATCCATGTGTTATTCAGGTTATATCATATGGTGTTGCCATCAATGCCAAAGAGGGAGATTGTTGGAAATTGCAATTGAAGCAATTATTGTATTGTCATTGATGTCAAACCTTAACTAGTAAGACTGTTGCTACTTAGAAAAGTACTATATCTATTGTGATAAGGGAAAGAAAGGTTGGTAACAATAGCACCTAAGGAAAGGTTGAGTTATCTTGATACTGCAAAGTGTACTTGATTATGTTGCACAATGATGAGACAGTGTATTGTTTATCTTAGTAAGATTAAAGACTAAACTGGTAGGCTTAACCGAGCAAAAATGAAGAAATTATGTTTAAGCTAAGTTATGATAGTGTCGACCGAGTTAGTGGATGCCGAGCAAAAATCTAGGGTCGACCAAGTATCAATAAATTGCTGAGGAAATAGTTTTGCAGTGACCAAGCGTTTTACATGGTGACCGAGTGGATGATCACAGTATTGACCGAGCATCAGCAATTTTATATTTGAAGAAAATTCAGATTTGGAGCTGACATTGTTGAATTCTTGGATTATGTAAAACGTGTTGACTTTATTTATTGATTGTATGGAAGCATTTAATGCTTTGTAAAATGTTTAATTGTAAATCTTTATGAGATTTGAGATGATTCTAAAAGAGGAGACGAAGAACATGAAGCGGGTAGATTCATTGAATCTAACCTAACCTTAAGATCTATGAAGGAGATTAAGCGGCAAAAGATAAGTTAACCTAACAGAGGAAAGTATTAAGGGAACTGAAGCATTAGGTATGTGTATGCATTGGTGAAGGAGATGCTGGAAGAACAGCAAATTTTTATTGACTGTATAAGTGAAAAGGCTGAAGGAAAAAGTGTGGTGATTGCTTGAAGGAAAGTTCCGAGCAGATCAGAAGTGGAGATGAAAAAGTTTCAAAGTCAGTAAACCAGCATTTGTGTACTGAATTGGATTTGACATTTGCAAAGTGAGTCGTATGTTTTCAGATCAATACTACTGCTACTTTCTAACCATTGTAATAGTCAAAATCCTTTTAACAGAGGTTGACCTAACAATCATATGTTAAATCCTTTGAACAAGGTTGCATTCTAATGGAGTGTATGTAAGTCCTTTGACTAGGCTCACTTTTAATAGAGTGAATGAAATCCTTTAACCGGGTCACACTTGACAGTGTGTATTGTAACCTTTGACAAGGTTGGCTTTTAACTGAGCTCACTTCAGAAGAGTGAAAATAATAGTTGTATACACATAAAAATGGTCATCTAGACTATTAGCCCCTTTTGCTAAATCATCAATTGCTTGCTCTTGATCAAATCCTAGTTCTATCATTTATTCGATTATTTTATATGGGCTAACCATCTTATCCTAAGTCTTTATTTAATTAAAAAAAATATTTCCTCCCCTTTTATTAAATAAAAAGCCCCCACTTTTCCTCTTATCCTAAGTTGCACAAATAAAACATTATTCTTATTTTATAAAAAAGAGAAAAGCACTTTTTGTCTCATATGGACACAAAAGTCAACTCCTATTTTCTCATTGGAGGATACTTGTGCAC
This sequence comes from Chamaecyparis obtusa, assembly GCA_027943335.1. Lineage (NCBI taxonomy): Eukaryota > Viridiplantae > Streptophyta > Pinopsida > Cupressales > Cupressaceae > Chamaecyparis > Chamaecyparis obtusa. The sequence continues at coordinate 64,963 of BSBK01005150.1, read as the reverse complement.
ATGGATTGCTCCCTCTTCAAGCTCCACCATTGATTAAATCTTTTGCCTCTTAATCTCCATGGTCCATTCCTTTTCATTTCTTATAAAAGAAGAGTTCTCTTCTTCATTCTAGATCCCCAACTTTTTATGCTAATGTTATGCTGCAGGTTTTCTAGGTCACTTTGAAGCTTTTGAGATTTGGAGTATCCTTGGCTTTTTGCATCTACATGTTATCATAGTTTCATTTCTTGCATTTTCATGACATTCTTAGCTTAGGTTTCCTTTATGCTTTAGATTAATTCATCTAGCTTAACTAGGAGGCTTTGTAATATTTGCATCTTTCATTTTCATAGCTTAACTTGCATTTCCATTTCTAGCATAGCATTGCATTGCATTTTCATTTTTTATTTTTGAGGATATTGGCATTCTTGCCCTTGTCTTCATTGAATCTCTCATTGCATGGTTTACTAGCAAGGTTATAGGCTAAATAGCTCTAGCTGAGAGCATTCTTAAAACCCTTGCACTCCATGCCTAGGGAGCTATGGATCGATTTTTGAGACCTCATCCTTGAGTGTTCTTGAATGTAATGATTCATAGAAGTGTGACACAATTATAGCACACATTTTTGACACCCACCGTGGGGTAGAGTAGACTAGCTTTGTCCCTTCTTTTTCTGCATTTTAGTCATTTTCCGTCAATTTTTTGGCAAGTTTTTTGGCTTTATTTTCGGTCTCTAGTTTTTCTGTCTCAGAGTGTCGCGCGACATTTTGCCAGAGTCGTGTGACAGTTCTTTGTATAGCGGTGTGACACTTTACTAGTTAAAAGTGTCACCCCCTTTAACAAAAAGTGTCGCACTGTTTGAGGAGTTCTATCGCCTGCATATAGTGCGAACTGTCGCCCAGAGATAAAGTGTCGCACTCGTATACGGAAAAGTGTTGCATGACATTTCTGGTGATTGTGTTGTCACCTGTACCTGGCAGTGAGCTTGTTTTTAGCTTTTTTTGTTATCTTGCAAGTCTTAGATTCTCTGCTATCTTTTTGAAAATTTTTGAAAATTTTAGCGTTTTCACTCTGGAAAACGGGCACCCATTTTTTAAAAAAAATTCACAAATGGTATCGAAACTTTAAGTGTGATATATCATTGGAAAGGTCTTTTAGAGCCTAATCCAACCATGCTAGTTTCATTCTCAAATTTTACCATTTGATTAGTTGTTTTACTTGCAAATTATCTTATTTTTTATTTTGCTAACCTTGTGGGCCTAACAAGTTGTGGTTGTAGGTGCACTTGCTTGAGATATTTTGCCAAAAGAACACATATCAAAGAGGGCTACTAATGGTTTTTGCAGGGCTGCCCTAAGCATAAAAACCAAATCAAGTGCTTGTTTAATTGCTTTATTTATTGAGTGCGGCATATACTAGTTGTTTCATTTCATAGGCACTTAATACCTTGTTGTAGGAATTTTGAGGTGGTAGGAGAGTATGCTCTTCACCCTTGTGGTAAAACATAAATCTTGACCCATCTTGAGATTTTGAAAGCAAGGGGGTAATTAAATCTCTGCTTGGTGTGTTTGGGTGAAGTTTTTGAGATATGGGAGTATGCTCTTCACCCTTGTGGTGAACCAAAAATCTTGAACCTCAAGAATTGATCCACTTTTTGTTTAGTTGTTAAAATCCTTTAGCGGGCCTGCTCTTGAGCAATCAAGAGGAACGACCCAAGTGGGGACAAGCTAATACCAAGCTATTCCAACCCACTATAATCTCAAGGCTATCAAGGAAATAAAACCTTGGTAGACATAACACTTGTCTTCACTTGATGTGAGTAGCTCATGGGATTGTGACCATGGGGAAAACATTGAGCAAGAATGCTTAAGGTACTCTTGAGGCCATGAGGTCCTAGTCCTTTATGAGGAGCAAGAGGGTTGTTATGAATGGAAGCCCTTACTACGAACCATTAGTTAGAAGCCACCTTATTTTAGCCACTTAGCTTCTTGGTGCAAGGATTGATCCAAGTGGACTTACCCGGATCACCCCAAGACACTCACCATATGTGTTCCTTTGATTGTGTTTTTGACACTTCCATGACAACGCCAATATCTCTTGTGGGCAACCACTTGGTGTGAGGCAAGGGAGCATCAAGTTGTGGGCAAAGTTGCTAAGTAATGAGCCTTGTCCTTCTAGGTAGTAATTGCTTGAATTGTCTTCGATTATGCTATACCAGTGTAAATGTTCTCAACATTTAACAAAACAGTAGCACTCATAGAATTTTTCATTTTGATATCACAAGTGCTTGTCTTGGCAAGGTTGCTTTTGCCCTTGTTTCAAGTGTTTTATGACATGTTTGATCCTATACTATTTGCAAACCTATCTTTTATCTACTATTACTGCTTGTCAAACTGAGAAATTGCACTATCCAACCTTTGAACTTGATCAAAACGCTTCAAAACTAAGATTTTTATGTTCACTGGTCAAAGAATCGCCCAAATCTACAACAGTATTATGCGCCTTACTGAGAAATATCGCGCGATAGTTTTTGCCTGCTGGACTATCGCCTGGCCTACCTGAAGTCTATTGCCCAGCCTTACTAGAAACTATCACCTAGCTTAAGCCAAAGTATCACTTGACTGAGAAGTATCACCCTGTCTGCCTGGAAAGTATTGCCCAAAACCTTTTTGTTGTCTTGTTGCTATTGCAATCCGGAGCTGCTAAACTTGCATTTTAACCTGTCGTAGAGTGTTTTTTTTTGTTCTTACCTGAAGCTGGTCTGTTATCTACATGCTTAGACTTGTTCTAGACTAAAAAAATGAGCTAAAACTATTGGATTTGAGTTTAACGAATGCTACTCTTGATCACTTGTTGCATCACGGTTACCTCTCTAGCTACTTGCTTATTGAGCTTCTTGCTCACTGCTCGGCTTTAGTCAATTCCTTGTTGTAAGTGCTTGAGCACTTTTGACGAGCCATCTCTCTATTGTTCTACTTTAACAAGTGATCTTTATTAGCTTTTCTTATCTCAAATCTAAGAAACTTTGTCTCATTTTATTAGTCAACCAACATCTCTTTTCATGCCAGTTACAACTCGGTCTCAATTTGAGTAGGAGAGTCATCCTCCATTTAATTATACATAGTTACCTTCTCCAACTATATGCTCACGAGTGCCCATTAGCAATAACAGTTCTAGTTCTAACCAATCTAAGGATTCTAAGGCTACCCCATGGTACAAAGGAGGTTTCCTCTTTTCCGCATTCAAGACCCCCAAAAACACAGACAATGTCTCACTCACTTTGACTGAACAAGAAAAATTCCAATGCTTGCAAGAACACTTTGAGCATAAGGATAACCAAGCACGCTTAGACAAAGAACACAATCAACAAAGGATGGATGCTGCCAGGTGCATGGCTTATAGAGGAATGTCTTATGAGCAACTTGAGACTAGTAACTATGAGCATAGACCTCTTTTTAATGGCAACAATGGCAAAAACACGCCACCAAGATCTCCTCCAAGACCCACTTTTGGTATGCCTTCTTCACCTCCTAGACCTCCTCCCTCTCAACGTGAGGCAGAGGCTGATGATGAGATTTCTAGTGAGGATCTTATGAGATTTGAACAAGATGTGGTCTCCCAACAAATGATGCATAAGCTTTTAGAGCATAATGGTGACCAATATTTCCAATATATGACTTCTAGAGGATACAAGCTTCCTCCCGGCTATGATGTTAGACAAATTGTCCAACAAAGAGTACTAACTAAATTGGAAGTCCTTTAGGAAGAACTGCGTTGGACAAATCAACGCCTTACCCAAATGGCATTAGAAAGAGAGCCTCCAAAGGTCTCTTTTGTAGAATCAATTTGTGCTCTTCCCTTTGATAGGAGTCTATACATGGTCCCGTTTCCTAGGGATATTGAGGTTCCCAAATACAAGTATGATGGAAATGGTGATCCCCATGACCATGTGTGTCACTTTTACACTCTTAGCATGGACTTCCTTCATGAAGAGACATTTCTTCTATGACTATTCCCTAGAAGTTTAAGAGGCCAAGCTTTGGAATGGTTTGCGAAATTGACACCACCGCTTAAGACTTTTGATGAGTTGGCTCAATGATTTACCTAGCATTATTCTTACAACATCCAACAACCTGTCACCATGATAGATCTTAGTAATCTAGGACAACATCAAGGTGAGTCATTTGCAACTTACTCACAATGATGGAGGTCATTGTATTCTTGATATCCTTGTCAGCTACCTGAAAGAGAAAAGATTGACATTTTTGTCAATAATCTGGTGCCTGAGCTATATTATGATCTAAGGAAACAACTATTCTCCTCTTTCAATGACATGGTTGAAAGTGCATATCGGATTGAGGATGTAGCTATAAGAAAAGGGGATATTGTTATTAATAAAGATGCTAAAGGAAATGGCAAAGACAAGAACAAACCTTGGAATAAGAACAAGTATGTTGTTAATGATGGGGTTGTTGACGCTCCTAAAGTTAAAGAGCCTGCTTTCATTCTCTCCAACGCTATCTATGCAACAAAACAGCAAGAAGCTGCCAATGCTCACGGTGCTCCTAAACCTCAATATGCAGATAAGCCTAAGAAGTCATTTCGAAAGTGGGTCTATACCAAGTTGGCAAAACCTTACGATGTGATCCTTAAGACTTTGGTTGACAATGGATATCTTACACTTCTTGATAAACCTGGTAACTGGGATCTGATAAATAAGCGTGACTGGTGGAGAGAGGATCATTACTGCCATTATCACAGAAACAAGGGACATTCGACAGACAATTGTTTTAAGCTTAGGGATGATATTCAAGACCTCATTGATAACAACGCAATCTCCACTGATGGATTAACTAAAATTTTTGATCATACAGCTTTCAAAAATCCTCTATCTAAGCATGATAAGGGGGAAACCTCTCAAGCACATAAGAAGAATCATGATGCTAAGATCAATTATACATATACTTCTGATACACCTGTGATCAACATGGTAGAGCCCGTTGAGAGTGTTCTAATGATGAGGTCTCAAGATGATAATAAAGCCAATCATGGTAAGACAAAGTTGGTCTTGCAAACATGTGGTAGTTCATCTTCCCAAAGTGAGACACTGAATGTTGTTACTAGGGGGAAAGCCAAGATTGTCCTTAAAACTACGCAAGATCCCAAGCAAGCTTTGCCTTCCAAACAAGTGGCTCCTTCAGCCACCCCTAGCTATGATCTTGTCCAACATTTGCAAAAGACACCAGCACAGATATCTATCCTTGATTTGCTTCAGTTATCCCCTTCACATAGAGAGATTCTTGATGAGGCTCTACGTACAACACGTGTTCCCAACGACATTGATCCTAATCGATTCTAGGCTATGGTCAACCACATTTCATCTCCACTATCTCTCTCCTTTTCTATAGAAGATGACATATCTATTGCTCACCCTCATAATCTAGCTTTACACATCGAAGTTCTAGTCTACCACACCTACGTGCGCCGAGTCCTGATAGACAATGGTGCAGGGTTAAATATTGTTTCTTTCAATGTCATACAATAGTTGGGTTTGTTAGAATTCATTGTGGATTCTAAGAAGAAGATTACTATAAAAGCTTACGATGAAGTGGAAAGATCTTCCAAAGGTCTTGTCACATTGCCTGTCCAAGTGGGCCTTGTCACAAAAGATATTAACTTCCAAGTATTGGACATCCCACTTGCATATAACATTCTTTTGGGTCATCCTTGGATCCATGACATGTAGGCTGTTCCTTCCACTTATCATCAGTGCGTCAAATTTTCATACAATGGCACTGAAGTTGTGATTCCTGGAGACCATACTATTGCTATTAATGCTCTTGCTGCTATTGAAAAATTTGTTCCTCACAATGAACCTTCTATTGATGCTAGTACATCTCTAGTTGCTGCTAAGAAAACACTTAAGATGATGAGCCTTGGTATGGGTGAATATACACTAGATTCCTTTGCTTCTATACCTGTTTCTCCTAGGTCATATGGGAAACCTTCTGATCAAATGAAGCCTTCCACTTCTGCTATGATGATCTTTGATACTTTTGTTCCTTCATCCATTCCTTTAGAAGCAGAAAGAGAAGAACAAGTTGTTCAAGAGTGGATCTATAGAGAAGATGAGGGTAGTATGACAAATGCTCTCCTTGATTATTCTAGAAATACTCCCATGCTTAGTAATTCAGACACAGATACAGATGAGTCACCACTACACACTATGGCTCAGATGGGAGATGATCTTCCTTCTACTTCACTTCTTTGGGGAGAAGCATGTATATCTATTGATGATATGGCTGAGGCCTCTATGTCTAGAACCTATGTGCCTAAAGAATCATTGCACTATGATAGACAATGTCGCAACATTGCATGACTGCTACAAAGAGGTGATCTCTCACATAATGACATGAGCATCACTACTTCTCGGCATCTTAAGCCTCTTCCAGAAGATTCTTCCATGACAGATATGGATGTTGATGTAGTTCATACCTCTCGTAACCCACCCAACATAGTTGATGAGTCTCATGTAGGGTCTGATGAGTTTGTTCCTCGTATTGCCTTAGTTGACTACATTGGTCCTTCTCTGATGAATCTAGATCTAGCTACTTTTGGAGCTTACCCTATAGGCTCAACTTCTCTTGTCACCAAAGATGACACCTCTCACATAAATGTTGTTGAACCAGTCACTTCATTTCATCGTGCATCAACACCTGTTACTTCTTCCACCAACGAACTAGCAACAAAAAAGATTGAATCAGCAATCAAGTATCATAGTCATCACGTCAAAAGAAAAGATCAATGGTTGGATGGTGAAAACCACATTGTGGTGGTATCCGCACCTCAGAAAAGTAAAAATAAAATTTTTCTCAAAAATAATGATTCTCAAATAAAAGATGACAAGCTGATTCTCTACAAAAAAATGGTACACTACTTCAAGCACGATCTCATATTTGTTATACTTCAGCCCATTCCTAAAGCTAAGAACAAAGTTGCTAATGCCTTGGTTACTTCGACATCCATCTTACGAATGAAAAGGCATAAATCTCACTTCAAGTTCCTGGTGGATGAATTACGCTATCCTGCTTACAAATCCTACAATCCTACCATCTTTTCATGTCTTCCACCTCATATTCCTCCTGAAACTCTGCCATGCCATTCTTTTCGCCATCCCTTACACTTTGCCTTTGTCTCTGGTGACTTGTATAGGAAGGGTCTAGACGGAACACTCCTTAAGTGTCTAGAAATAAAGGAGTAAGCAAAAGTGCTAGCTGAAATCCATGATGGCATATGTGGATCACATTCTAACAATCCTCCGCTAGCTCAAACATTGCGTAGGGTTAGTTATTATTGGTCGAACTGGTTGAGACCTCCTATCATCACAGTTGCAGCATTTGGGCCTGGGGTCTATCAATTCTCTACGTCAGAGGAAGTAGATTCTTGATGCCCGTTTATGTCTGGGGCATTCTTTGTACATACTTTATTGATCCTGAAAAAATTCTAAAAAAAAAATCATATATGATGTTGAAAAAATCCTAAAAAGCATAAAAAGTACTAAAAAAAAAAGAGCATCCTAGTGAAAACCTAGCAATAGGCGCTTTGATGTCTCACCAAAAAAATAAAAAATTTAAAAAAAAATTTTAAAATTTTTTTGAAAAAGTTCCTTGGTGAAAACCTGGAAATAGGCGCCTCAGTAGCAAAAATACAAAAAAAGAAAAGAAATAAAAGTCCTGAAAAAATCTATCAAGTGGTGAAAACCTAGAAACAGGGACTGCTTGAGACCCTTTGCACCTATGTTTATCAGTCTTGCGTGGTGCTCCTTCACTCCACTTCTTGCTTTGCCTCTCCTAGCCTGGAATCAACTCTTGTCTTAGTCTAGGGGGCATACATTGTTTTAAGCTTATCTTGGGTCTCTTTGTGTGTCTGGGTTTCTTAGGCACCTTGCAAATGGTCTTTTTCAACATCACCTCAATTGTGTTTTTCAACACTTCCCTAGCGTCGAGTGTTTCTCAACACTTATCCGATATCCTACCTGCCGTCTTAGATGATGCAATATTTCTCACTGGCAGATGCAATACTCAAAGTTTGACTCTATGACCTACACACATGCACTTGACTTGCTGAGATTTGTTTGACTTCATTTCTTTGCGTGTTGTCTATGTTGATTTTTTTTGCTGAGTGTTCTTCCCCTATGATTGTTTTCGATGATGCATAGCTAGAAGACTGAGGGAATGAGAACATGTTTTATTGCTTTCTACTTGTGGATATATTTTGTTGGTCCTACTTTTCATTAGCATTTATGCTTGTTCCACTTGACATTGGGATCTACAAGGTATTATCCTTGACTATTTTCTACAAGTGCATGCTTCTAGTCATCTTGACTTTCTTGTGTCCTACATGTCTCTGATGTCTAGGTGAGATTTCCACATTTTTATTTGATATAGATCATATTCAGATTCACATAGTTATGCTAGTGTGTATTGTATGATCTTGCGACGCTACCAATAATGCTTGATGATGATAATTAGATGTCTATTGGCTTCGTGACATTGCAAGTAAACCACTTTTTATGTAGCTTGCATTCTTAAGTTCATGTTAGTTAGTTTTTCATCTTGCATATGGAGAGAGCTCTCCTTTTCATCTTACGTGGACTTGTTAGTCAAACTGCACTCACCTTTCACTTCTTCTCGATCATGTCTTTCTCTCCTTGTCTTTCATATCACATCATTTTCTTTCCATTTCGGGATCGAAACCAAAATCTGAGTTCACCTTGATTATTCCCATCGCTATTCTCCTTCTTCCATGCAGTTGGCTGACCTTTTGAGGCCTGATCCTTTGATCTTTGCTGGGGCATTCTTCACCTCTTCATCCCCATCTCTTTCAAACTTCCAGTCTTTCATTCACTTTCAAATCCCAAGTTCAAATTCCCCCCTCCATGGTGTTTACAGGTTGAGGGACCGATATGTTCGTGCCCCGTGTCCCATGTGTGGGGCATACCTTCATTGCTTGATGGTTATTCTATTCTCTCTCTTCGATTATGATTTCTAGTGATTTGATCATGTTGCTCTTGCTTTTGCCTTTCCTCTACCAGATTTTGCTTTCGATCCCGAGGGGGCAGACACATCATATCTTAATGGCTATCTTTTTCCTAAGTGTTCAGTACTGTCACTACCAGGTTGACCATGCAGGATTTGCTATTTTTCTGCACTTCATTCTTTGGAGTCAGAATGCTATTGCTTGCCTTCTTGGCTATCTCTTGCTTTCTTGGCTGATCTGAGTTACTTTGTGATCCCAAATCGATCTCACATTTCAACTTCATTCTTTGACTGCATGTGTTCCCAAATCGATCACACATTAGTCAAAGAGGGGCAAATGTATACACCTACAAATGGTCATCTAGACTATTAGCCCCTTTTGCTAAATCATCAATTGCTTGCTCTTGATCAAATCCCAGGTCTATCATTTATTCGATTATTTTCTATGGGCTAACCATCTTATCCTAAGTCTTTATTTAATTAAAAAAAATATTTCCTCCCCTTTTATTAAATAAAAAGCCCCCACTTTTCCTCTTATCCTAAGTTGCACAAATAAAGCATTATTCTTATTTTATAAAAAAGAGAAAAGTACTTTTTTTCTCATATGGACACAAAAGTCAACTCCTATTTTCTCATTGGAGGATACTTGTGCACATGGATTGCTCCCTCTTCAAACTCCACCATTGATTAAATCTTTTGCCTCTTAATCTCCATGGTCCATTCCTTCTCATTTCTTATAAAAGGAGAGCTCTCTTCTTCATTCTAGATCCCCAACTTTTTATACTAATGTTATGCTATAGGTTTTCTAGGTCACTTTGAAGCTTTTGAAGATTTGGAGCATTCTTGGCTTTTTGCATCTACATGTTATCATAGTTTCATTTTTTGCATTTTCATGGGATTCTTAGCTTAGATTTCCTTTATGCTTTAGATTAATTCATCTAGCTTAACTAGGAGGCTTTGTAATACTTGCATCTTTCATTTTCATAGCTTAGCTTGCATTTCCATTTCTAGCATAGCATTGCATTGCATTTTCATTTTTGATTTTTGAGGATATTGGCATTCTTGCCCTTGTCTTCATTGAATCTCCCATTGCATGGTTTACTAGCAAGGTTATAGGCTAAATAGCTCTAGCTGAGAGCATTCTTAAAACCCTTGCACTCCATGCCTAGGGAGCTATGGATCAATTTTTGAGACCTCATTCTTGAGTGTTCTTGAATGTAATGATTCATATAAGTGTGACACAATTATAGCACACAATAGTAGCATGTTACAAAGTGGTTTTTCCCATATTTGGTTTCCACTATAAATCTTGGTGTCAAAACTTGTGTAAATGTTTTAGTTTGAACATTTCTGTGTTTTACAAATTAGATACAGCTGGGTAGTGGACTGCTGAGTTATATGTTTCTATTATTGAATCAATGATGACCAAGTTTGATTTGGTTGCTTGATCTAATTTTGGAAAAGTTTTTAAACTTATTTTATACATCAGGACCTGAGAACAACTGATTCACCCCCCCCCCCCCTCTCTGTTGTTCTAAATCTTATTAACAATATCTTCATTCTTGAGTTCTGATCTAGGATTGGATTAAATAATGCTCTAGATGGGATATGAGTTTACCCTTGTCTACATAAAGATTCTTTGTAAGCAATAAGGATTGTGGTAAATGTATTTATGGCTATGAATCTTAGATATTCTCTGGTCTGTGTATCTTTTGTGTCTAAGAAATCTTGCCTAATGGATGAGGCACTAGCCTGAATGAGTAAATCTCTTGTTAACATCATTGATTGAAGTTGTTGCAATCCAAATCTTAAAATCGAGAACCATTTTAACTTGTAAATCTTTGGTTGTGTAGTTCTGTTACCCCATAGCAATGGAGAGTCAATGGATGTAAGGTTGACATTTAGTACTTTCTTGCTATCATTTGTTGTATAAACCCAGACTTTGGTGTGTAAGGTATAATTTTCACTGGGTTAGGTGCACCCACCTTGGTTTTGCAGAGCCAAAAGTGAAGAGGGAAGTCTTGTCCCTACAGTTGGTCCAGTTGTCTTACAGAGCTCTCATACTCGGAGCTAACCACTCCTAACATCAGTCTCAAGGCATATTGGCAGCCCTAGTTGGCGTAAGTGTTTTGAAACACCAACAAGATGGTGACTCTGCTGGGGAGAACATGTCAAAGATACATCTATTAGAATCTCTGGTTATAAACTACAAATATCCATATCTTATTGACCAGATTGGTTTGCCCATCCGAGTCACCAACAAGATGATGACTCTACTGGGGAAATGTTACACAAGTCTATAGTAACAGGTAGGTCATCATTGGAAACATAGGGTTATTCTTGCCCCTCATCTTGTCAAACTCATTAGGATACTTGTTAGTGAGGAAATAGTGTTTTAAGATTCCCAATATACTTGGGCGGCGACTCAAACATCTTTGCAGCAGTGCTAGTTAGTAGATTTTTTATAAGATGAGTTACAGAGGTACTAGGTCTTGGAGAAGGGAGCATCCTGAAGACAGATTGGAAGAAGGCCCTCCAAGCAGTTCTAAGCCTAGTCAGACAAGGAGGGGAAGAAAACAAAAAAATATGTCTCATACTTGGAAACATAAAGAAGATACAAGACAAGAAAATCAAACCAAGCCAGGTCAAGAAGAAAATGTCTCAGAATATGAAGAGGCTGTTGATTTGGGGTTGAATCAGTATGAGGATGAGTTACAAGTGGGAGATGCTGAATCTGAGACTACTCTCTTGGAATCAGAAGAAATTTTTGAAGAAGTTTATGAGTTGGAAAGAAGAGTCCAAGAACATATTGCTATCAGACAACAAAGAGAAAAAAATAAAGAGGACAAAGTAAGACAGGCCATGATAAGGGCTGAACGGTTAAATAGGCAGTTATTAGATTTGGAGGCTATTAACTATGTCCTGGAACCTGAGGGAACAGAGGAACAACCTATTGTGTATAAAACATATGAGACAACTAGACCTAGAGATAAAGGTAACCAAAGAGTTGTTGGAATTACAATCAATGAACATGTTAATGATAAGGATCCTTTAGATCAAGAGTTGAGAATAGATGTGGATCTTGAGAAGGCTAGGAAGGAGAAAGAGGTGTGGGCCAAAGAACTTGAGAAAGCAGAATTGGAGGCTACTGCTGCAGAAATGAGGAAGAAGATTGAGTTTCTCAAGCATACTTCGGAACCTTCAACATCTACATCTCAAGGAATGGATCCACCTCGAGGAGGTCCTATTCATGAAAGGTACAAACAACTTATCTTTTTGGGTAGTCTTGGTTATCCTAATGTAATTCCTGATGAAATTAGAAAAAAGCTCCCTAAATTTGCTGGAAATAATGTCATCACATGTGAGGAACATCTAAAGAATTTTATTGATGTAATAGATGATTATAATATTGAGCCTAATGATGTTGTAATGAAGTTATTTGTACAATCTCTGACCGAAGATGCTAGGGACTAGTTTAGAGGATTACCCCATGCCAGTATAGGGTCTTGGAATGAATTTAAGAATTGTTTCAAGGAACATTACGGTGATAAAACAAATGAGGGTTTTATTTTGAATGAATTCAATAACATAAAGAAAAATCAGAATAAGGATGTTCTTAAATTTAATATAAGATTCCAAAAAGCTATGCATAGGCTCCTACAAGTTATCAGATTGGATGATAGGGTGTGTCTTGTGACATACTTAAATGCTTTTGATGCAAAGATGGGGTATCTTTTAAGGGATAAGAACCCTAGAAATCTTGGGGAGGCTTACAAGTTGGCTATTAACATAGAGAGTAATCGAAGAATATCAAGAAAGTTGGGAAGGAGAGATGATTGTAGGCCTCAAGCACAAAATAAGAAAGAGATGGGAAGATCTGCAAACTTTAAACCCAAAGAGGAGGATAATCTAAAATAGATTCTAAATGCTTTAGAGGTTCTGAGGCCTGATGAAAAAAGAAATAATAGGGATGCAACTAATGACCAGTCAATTCCTAATAATTTTAGCAGGCAGACAAGAATGCAAAATTACCCATACAATACTCAGTGGAAGGATGGCAAGCCCATTTTTCCAGTTAAGAATGATAGGATTCCTGATCCTTTGTAGAGAAATTCAGTTAATATGAGTGATGATATCCCATGGTGTGCTGCTTGTCAATCTCCTCACAATCCAGAATACTGTGTTATTGCCTTGAATCTATCTGAGAGACAGGAACAAGATGAGCAATATGATAAGAGTGGCTGTGCAATGATTTCTTCACATGCATGGGATGAGGTTGACTCCACTGATGAGATTGAGAATCAAGATGTTGTTGGCTCTCAAGATAGAGATGAGGCTTTGCATCAGTACATTTTTTATGATGAAGAGGAGGAAGAATTTGATGATGTTGGATGTGGTGTAGTGAAATGTGAGGAGCATGTTTCCTTAAGGCAACCTTTTGATGAAGAAATTGCTCAAATCACTGCAAACATGGTCACTCAAGCCAAGAGCAATTACAATTTGAGAAACAGGATAGTTGGAAATACAGCTGGTAAACCAGGTAGCATGTTTATCAAAATATAAAAAAGGAGTACACAATAGCCTGAGGAAAAGGGGAAAGGTGCTGATGTTGTTAGTCAGGTGAAAATAAAAAAGAAGATTGGGCCTATTGCAATACCTAAGGGTAAAGCAAGGACATCAAAAGTAGTTGTTCCCATACCCCAGAAGGAAGATGAGTCTCTACACAAAGATAAATCTGACTTGATTGTCCGAATAGAGGATAAAGATGTCACTATTTTTAGAGGGGACATGGATGACTAGAAATATGTTCCTATTGATATGACTAAAGTGCTTTCACAAATGACTGTCAAAGTTCCACTTTTGGAAATGATGAGGATAGAAGAGCATAAGGTGAAGGCTTTGGATTGGGTAAATGGTGCCTCTTCTACAAAATTCCAAGGTATGAGTGGAAGTGATAAGCATGTGGCTTCTTTAGAGGACACACCTGATAGTAGAAATGAAGAAATCATCTCTAAGATTCCTCAGATATATTTGGATGCAAATGTTGCAAATACTACATCAGGGACAGTTGATGATTTCTTTTTTTCTCTTATGATAAATGACAAATTATTTAAAAATTGCATGATTGATTCTGGGGCATCAAACACTATCATGCCTACAGAAATCATGAAGTTACTGGGACTGAAATTTGATACACCTCATGGAAGGTGCCAAGCTATGGACTCAAGAGAGGTGCTAGTTATTGGTACCATTAAGGCTTTGCCTTATAAATTAACAGCATTTCTTGACAAGCAGCTAACTATGAGTGTTTTAGTGGTTGATATCCCTCCACAGTATGGGATGCTATTATCTAGGAGATGGAGTGCTTCTATGGGAGGAAGTATCCAGTGTGACTTGTCTTTTGCTACTTTTAACATTGGAGGAGAAAGTGTGAAGGTGTCAAGGGAAACTAGAACTCCACATATGATTGAGGAGAATGAATATGATAACATGAATTGTTTTGTGGACACTGACATTGGTTCTTTCCAAGTTCAGGAGAAAGGGATGCAAGAAAAGGTCAAGCCTGTCCCTCTGGTTGATGATGAGGATAACATGGCAGAAGGTAATGTCTTATGGACTTTATATTTTGATGGAGCAAGTTCAAAAGAAGGTGCTGGAGCAGGAGTGCTACTGATATCCCCAAATGGTAAAACTTTTAAGTTTTCTTTCACTCTCTTGTTTCCTTGCACAAATAATGTTGCTGAATATGAGGCCTTACTGATTGGTTTGAGACTAGCATCAAGACATGGAATTAAAAATCTTAGGGTGATTGGTGATTCTGAGTTAGTAATCTCTTCGATTAGATCGAAGTATGCATCAAAGAATCAGAGACTGAAACAATATAGAAATGTTGTTTGGGATGAAATTGAAAGTTTCAATGCTTTTGGTATTGATTGGGTGGATAGAAGCCAAAATAGGATGGCTGATTTATTGGAAAACATAGCATTGAGGCTAGAGGATATCACTTTTGTAGGGATATCCAAAATTGAGTTTATGTCTAGGCCTTCTATCCCAGACAATGTTGAAAATTGGCAAGTATTTTCTGATGATCAGGATATACTAAGATTCTTGCAGTGCGAGTCTCACTTTGGTGGTTAGGAGATGGATTTTAGCACTTATGTTGACATAAAAAATGGGAAAGAAAATGTTCTTGGGAAAGAAGTTCTGCAATTGAAGTCAAATAGGGTCCCAAGGGGATTGGTTTCTCTTGAGAGGGCATTTGATAATAAAGAAAGGGCTTGTTTTCCTAAATTTGTTGATAAGATCAATGATTTGGAGGAAATAAATCTAGGAACAAGTAAAGTACCCAAAAATGTTTATATAGGTAGGTGTTTGTCCCCAACAACTAGAAAAAATCTGATTGACCTTCTCAAAAAATTTAGACATGTTTTTGCATGGTCTTATGATGATTTAAAAGCCTATATAGAAGATCTGTTCCAACATGAGATACCATTGATAGAAGGTACCAAAGCTTTTAGGCAAAAATTAAGACTTGTGAATCCTACCTTGGCACCAAAAATGCAAGATGAACTTAAAAAGATGGTAGATGCTAGAATCATCAAGCCTGTTAGACATTCTACTTGGGTGTCAAACTTGGTTCCAGTCAGAAAAAAGAATGGTGACATTAGGTTGTGTGTTGATTTTAGAAATCTGAATGTCAATTCTTTAAAGGATAATTATGGTTTGCCAAACATGGAAAAAATGTTGTAGAGGGTTACTAGATCAGAACTAATGTCCATGATGGATGGCTTTTCTGGATATAATCAGGTCATGGTCAAGGAGTCAGAACAATTTAAGACTACATTCACTACCCCCTGGGGAACATATGTTTATGTTAGAATGCCCTTTGGCTTGACAAATGTTGGAGCTACTTTTCAGAGAGCCATGGATGTGGCCTTTGCAGACTTTATAAAATTTTTTTGGTAGTATATCAGGATGATCTCACAACATATTTAGATAAGGAGAGTCAACATTGTGAGCATCTTGAGAAGATTTTTTTCAAGGCTTTAGAGTATAGGGTTTCTTTGAATCCAAAAAAGTGTGCTTTTGGTGTTGTGGAAGGAAAAATCTTGGGACATATTGTGTCTAAATATGGAGTGAGGATTGACCTTGAGAGGGTTATGGCTATAGATAGGCTTTCCCCACCTAGAAATGTAAAAGGAATACAATCCTTCTTTGGGCAGGTCAACTTTCTAAGGAGATTTGTTACAAATTTTGTAGAAATCAGTATCCCCATCTCTAGAATGTTGAAGAAAGAGGCAAAGGTTGAATGGAATGAAGAAGCACATGAATCTTTCAGAAGTATAAAAAAGGCCATCAAAGATGCTCCAGTTTTAAGAACACCTGATTATGGTAAGCCCATGCAGATTTTTTCTTTTGCCTCTTGTCATACAGTTGCAATAGTTTTATTACTGAAGAATTCAGATGGATATGAACAACCCATATCATTTTTTAGAAAATCCCTACAAGTAGCATAACTAAAATATGACATTATTGAGAAGCAGGCTTATGCCTTGGTCAAAGTAGTCAAGGCTTTTAGATGTTACCTTGTAGGAGCTAATGTGGTTGCTTATGTTCCTAGTGCTGCAGTTAAGGATATATTGGTACAACAAGAGGTTTTAGGGAAAATATGTAGATGGATCAACAGGATCCAAGAATTTAACATTGACATTCAGGTTAAAAAGTTGATAAGAGGCTTAGGTCTTGCAAATTTAATGGCACAAAGCAACTTAGTTGCCAATCATGTAAATATGTTAGAGGAAGAACAAAGGCTATATATTTGTGATATGGATTATTGTGACTGGTACAAGGATGTTATTGGTTACTTGCAGAAATTGGTCCTTCCCCCAGAAATAGATGAATAAATCTTTTGTTAACATACACTGATTAAAGCTTTTTCAATCCAAATCTCAAAATCAAGAACCATTTTAAGTTGTAAATCTTTGGTTGTGTAGCGTTGGTTGTCCCATAGCAATGGAGAGTCAATGAATGTAAGGTTGGCATTTAGTACTTTCTTGCTATCATCTGTTGTATAAACCCAGACTTTGGTGTGTAAGGTATAGTTTTCACTGGGTTAGGTATAGCTGCCTTGGTTTTGTAGAGCCAGAAGTGAAGAGGGCAGTCTTGTCCCTATAGTTGGTCCAATTACCCTAAGATCCTTCTACATTTTGGAACTAACCACTCCTAAAATCTGTCTGAGGGTATATTGGCAGCCTAAGAGCATAAGACATTTTGAAACACCAACATAAGGAGTGATTTTTGGTTTTTTCATGAGTTCTCAAACCCTGAATTTCTATATAAATAGGCCCCAGTCCTTCACAAATGATCACGTGCAATTTTTAGAGCAACAATGCTATACTGTCGAATTCTTGAGATTGTGCAACTTTGGAGATTCATTGCTAACATTGTTTTCTTGTTTTTGCATTCATAGCTAGATTCAATTCATTTCATCAAGTTTTAGATCAATTTCATTTAGCTTATATTGTTATTGCATAGAAAAATCCAAAAATATAGATTAAATCTCACATCCATTTCATAGTTTTTGCATTCAAATCCTTCGTTTAGGCATTGCATTGTCACTAATCTTGGTCAAATTCTAAGAATAACATACTCCTGTCTACTAGAAGGCAATAAATTACCTAATTAATGAGATATTTCTTTACTGCACATTTTCTTGTCATTAATCAATAATGTTTTACTGATGTGTTGTGTCTTCTGAATAGGTACAATTTTCACACACACATTTATGGCACCCACCGTAGAGCCTGACTTCGAGTTTCCATTTTATCTTTCATCAATTTTTTGACAAATTTCTCAAAGTTTTGAGTTTTAGAAAAAAATTTGTACAATCTCATATGACATTTTGCAGATTATCATTTAGGAAGTCTCTAACTGTCGTACGACATAGGACATTCCATCAATTGTCGTATCAGTTCATACGCACTATCATATTAGGTTTGAATTATCGTATGGGTATGTACACACTATCATATTAGAATTGAAGTGTTATATGGGTTGAGGTATATTGTCATACAACATTTCATGCCAGTATTTCAATTTTCATATGGAATTTTTGATCAATTTTTGAGGTTTTTTTTATTTGAGATTTGACTAACAGCTAATCCTAACACTTGCTATTTTTTGGTGCGTGATTATTTGAGACAACCTAATGCTTTTTATAGGATGAGATGAAGATCTGAGCATTAAAACCTACCTTTTTTCCTTTTCTTGTCTTGTCTTCTAAGCCCTTGTTTGCAAGAAACCCTTATAGAAATTCGATGGCCAAAGAAAGCTCATTCAACAAAAAATTTTGACAACTGGTTTTGCAGGTTGCCAAATCTTCATCAAGCAAATATTTTGTTTTCTTAATTTTTTTTTTCATTGGCACCTAGTTACTTAGGTACATGCATCTCTTTCCATTGAGGCGAATATTGAGGGGATTATGCTCTTCTCCTTTGTAGGAGAACCAGAAACCTAGAAGGTATCTTCCGCAGTGCCAGTTTGTGTACTATCTTTGGATTAATTTTGCTTGGCATGTCTTGGATAGGGAAAAGGGAAAGGTTAGGGGATTATGCTCTTCTCTTCTCAGAGAATCAGAAACCCAGATCCTATAGTCCCCAACCTCATATTTACTTTAATCCTTTAGAGGGCCTATCGGCAAGGTAAAAAGCTCCCAGGAATGACCCAAGTGGGGACAAGTCTTAAGCTGACTCTTCCACCCCACTATAAAATTTGACACTTCCTTGAGGTTAAAGCCTCGAAAGACATAGCTTCACTTGTTCTTTGGATTCATTCCATGAACATGCTTTGATTTTGTCTAGAGCGGATCCTCTTGAATCTTGCTTGTGAGACTACACGGATTAGAGTACTCATAGGGTTAACAACCTCAATCCTTCTTGTGGGACTATGGGAGAGAGTTGTGAATGGATGCCTTGATTAACAACCTAAGCTAGTTTGCTACTGATCTACCTTTGAAGGATTTGCAGTGCTTGTGCAAGGTGAATAGTAATCACCCCAAGACACTCATCATATCGAGCCCTCCTTGATGCTTGAACTTGGCTAATATGGGCTTCAACATCCATTACATGTTGTTGGACCACCATATTCTGAGGAGTCATTGAGTGTGTTCCTAAATTAATGAGTAAATAATATATCTCTTCTCCTAGTTAGGTTAAGCAAGGTGTGTTTGATTCATTGAGTTAGTTTCCATGTGTTTGTTGTGATTGTGAGCCTATTGCTATGTTAAACACCCTCAGACAATCCCAAACACAGATATGAAAAATTGGATAGAAATTTTTTAAAACCAACTAAGACTGAAAACACCAAAAATTTGAAAATTTGGAGCAAAAATCCTTTTCTAGCGTCAACAGTCATCTAGACCCTTCAATTATCGTACGATAATTGCCTTGTTCCACCAAGTGTCATATCAAAACCCCTGAAGTGTCGTACGAGAAAATATGCACTATCATACGAGAATTGCCAGCAATCTGAAAGCAAAAATTATTCCTAGCATCAACTATCGTATGAGTCTCTAGATTGTCATGATAGACCCTTTCAAGTGTCGTACGATCTTGCATACTATCATATGAGATTTTGCACAAACCATTAGAAAATCCAAATTTTGTCAGAAAACCAGTCAACAGTTAGCCCTGGTCAAATTCTGTCAGAATATCCACTATGTCAGGTACTGAGAAAAGAAACAACATATCCATCTTACTTTCCCAAAGTGATCTATTTAGCTCAATTTGTCATCTGATTGATCAGTCTGAATCATGTTTCATCTTGTGTCAAAAATATTGTCAAAACAACTATGATTCATCATATCAAACAACTAAGTGTTGTGAATTCATGTCCACCATCTTTTGGGTGTCTACCAGTACCCATACATCTTAGGCACAATATCCTTCATTTACGTCCAATCATTCTTTTCATCAATAATCCAATCCAATCTTGACAAGGTTGTGTCACTCAATATTTCCTAAATCAAATTATCTGTCAGTTGTCTTATCTTTCTCTAAAGATTCACCTAAAGATTAATGGTGGAAACTAGAGCTTCCTCACACAAAAAACCAAGAGAAGATCCAAAAGCATCACCTTCATCTTCTCTTATTATTTAGTCTCTTCATTAACCATACGATTCAGATCTTTACGAAGAAGATGAACTTGGCGACTTGCGCTTAAAAGGAGGTCACACAACCCCTCCTGAATCAACACAAGATCTCAACCAAAATGCTGTCATGTCTCAAAGGGGAGATAGCCACAACTCACAAGGACACAACTTTGATGAGGGTAGAAATCAAGAACCCACACCTTCAAAAATTGCACAATACCGAGATGATGAACTCTTTAAGAAAATGATGAAACACTTCTTATGAGAAGACAAAGAGACACACTTCCTCGAATTGGCATGGCAAGGAGCCAAACTTCCTCAAAACTTCAATATCGAAGATTTCATCACATAAGAGTAAGAGACTCCTATCACAACTATGATGAAATAGATGCATGCTATGCAAGTGAAACTTAACAAATTAGAAAAAGAGAAAGAACCCATGGAATTCTCTATGGATGCCCTATGTCTATTTCCATTTGATCAGAGCTTGTATATGCCACCATTCCTGAAAGGAGTGGAACTACCCAAATATGATAGAAATCCATATCCTCAAGAACATGTTAGAGAGTTCTACACTCTATCCATGGAGTTCATGCATGAACCAACATTCTTGATGCGTCTCTTCCCACGATCTTTTGGAGGAGCAGCCATCAACTGGTTCTCTAAAATACCGCCAACCATCAAAAATTTTGAGGAGTTAATAAAATTGTTCTATCAACAATACTCCTACAACATCTAGCATCTAGTCACTATGATTGATATCTGTAACTTTAAACAAAAGCCAGGAGAACCCTTCCTGACTTTCCTCAAATGTTGGAGAAAGAAGTTCTCGCTCTATGCTTGACAAATTCCAGAGAATGAAAAATTGGAAATCTTCAACAATAATCTGGTCCTGAAAATCAATTATCCTCTTTAGATGCAAAATCATACCTCATTTGACAAAATGGTGGATAGCGCTATGAAAATAGAGGATGTACTTGTTCACAAGGGAGACATATCACTTCATAAAGAAAACAAGTATGATTCAGGTTCTAGATCGAACACCAAAGATAAAGTCAAATTATGGAACAAGAATAAAATGTTGTCATAGATGGTGTTGTTGATCACATTAGTGCTCCACCCAAAGCACCAGCATTTAACCTCATGATTGGCACTGAAGCCATAAAAGCTTCAGAAATGAAGGCAACTGAACCTACTAAAAAGTCAAATGACTATAAACCATGGGTTACAAAACCAAAATGCGAGTTCACTCCTTTGGGTGAGTCCTTAGAATCTTCCATGAGAACCTTATTGGAAAACAATATCATCACATTACCTGAGATCAAACCATATGACCCCGAAGTCAAACCTAAGTGGTGGAAAGAGATCGATTTCTATGACTTTCATCGAAACAAGGGTCATAAAACCAATAACTGCATATGTCTAAAGCATCTTATTCAAGACAAAATTGACATTGGAGAAATTGTGATTGACAACCATAAATCCAATAATGCCCATACAACATTCACAGAACCTTTTCTGAAGCATAATGAGGGAGAATCATCATCTTCCAAACCAAACATGGATGCTAAAGTCAATTACACTTACTCTAGAAACAATGATTTCATCAATATGGTAGATCCATGCACATCTCAACACTGTAATGTAATCACTATCACCAAAAAGGACAAAGACAACATATCGGCTAATGCAATCACTCAATCTCAAGCTTAGGTAACTCTTCTAGGACCAAACTCAGGTTCATCAAAGGTCCCGAAGGTGCCATTTAATATTGCATCTACTTCTAAACAAAGGGCTACACCTAAATATTCCAATTCTAAAGAGTCCAAAACAATGTCCTACAACATCATCCAGCAACTGCAATACACTAATGCCAAGATCTCTATATTTGAGTTCGGATTTCTCCCGCTCATCGTGCAATTCTAGATTGGTTCTAATGTTCCCAAAAATCTTGACCTTGTTAGGTTCCAAACCATGGTCAGTCAGTTGACCTCTCCTTAATACATTTCCTTTTCAGAGGAAGATGACAACTCACTAAGTCATCCGCATAACCAGCCCTTGTATATTGAAGTCCTAATTGAAAACCATCGTTTCAAGCATATTTTGATAGATTGGGGAGTTGGTCTAAACATTTGTTCTTATAAACTAGTTACACAACTGGGATTGTCAAAAGATGTTATTGATCCTAAAAAGAAGATAACCATAAAAGCATATGATGAGAAAGAAATATCCTCAAAAGGAGTCATTGTGCTACCTATGAGAATGGGACTTGACATTAGAGATATCACCTGTCAAGTGCTGGACCTCCCACTTGCCTATAAAATTATTTTAGGAAGGCCCTAGATTCATGAGATGCAAGCTATTCCATCAACATACCACCAATGTGTCAAGTTTCCCTATGATGGAGTAGAGGTCACTATACTTGCAGACATGTCAGCATCTTGCAATGCTTTGAAGGAAAGTGTAGACAAACTTGTCCCACACAACAAAGAGTCTTCGACCAAACAAATTGACATAGCATCCACATCTAAAATGGAAGACATAGCAAAAGAAATCAAGATCAAAGATAAAGGCATGGGAGAATACACTATGAAACCGGTCCTATCTCTCACATCTCTCTTGCTTTCACCTAAGTCTTATGGACAACCTTCAAAGAAAGTGAAACCTACAACTAAAGAACCCTAGGTTGTCTTTGATGGGAGTTTCATCACATAATAGGTATCCAAACAAGAATCAGATGAGGAAGAGGCTATATTAGCTTGGTTATACAAAGACGAGTCTCAATCACAAGCAGTTCAAAAGTGTGACTCTAAATCACCTAAGATTCCTTCAAAATCATATGGACTAGGACACAAGCTAATGTCTAAAATGGGATACACTGGAAAAGGACCTCTAGGAACAAGAGGAAAAGGTATCATCAAACCCATTGAACACTGTGGAAGGAAAACCAAAGATACTATAGGCATAGGTTATCAGAAGAAACCTTTCCATCTTAGTGGAAACTCTACACATGTCATAGAATAGATAGCACCAGAAATGGATACTCAGCAAAAGGAAGAAACACAACACTCAAATAGTGATGATTCAAACACAATTGATGTTTTTCCTTATGAATGTATACCTCAACATATCTTAGACCTTCTTGATGACAAAAAGAAACCTAAAGAGAGAATCAACATGGTAGACACACAAGAACCTACTATTGCACAAGAGATAGTCACAACACAAGAACCGACTGATCCTAAAAACAAATAAGAAGAAGAAAGTATACCTCTCACAATATCTGAACATTCGGGACACTCTAGTGATTTTGAGACAGATTCTCATGAGTATGAATTCCGCTCAAACTTTGAAGGAAACCCTGCTTGGGGGATTTGTCCTAATTTTACACATGTTCATCACTTTCCCAAAGATCCTGAAGAAGAATCCAATGACTATGAATGGGGAGTAATTCCAGAACCAGAAGAGGAGGACATTATCATAGATAAACATATTGATGCCATTCACCAATATGCACCTACAACCGACGTGAGTCTAGAATGACATTAAAGACCTTGTGAGTTTGATTCACTTATTATTAACGCAAGATCCAACGATGACGTTGAGACACTTAATCAACTAAATATCCTGAGTAGTAATATCACCTTTGAATTTGAGAGTCAGATCATGACCAATGATGACAACATTGTATGTGTTGGGTGTTCCCTTTGATCTTCAACTTGTATATTTATACTTTGATGGATAACTTTAATATAACTTTGATTCTATCACCACTCCAAAGTCTACAAGGAAGAGGGCCAATTAACAAGGATCAACAATGAGATCCTCCTACACTTTGAGCCTTAATGCTTAGGTGGGTGTACCCTTGACTCACTTCTCCAAAGGAGTCTCAAAATAATATACAACTATGTCCTTTACTAATTGACTGAAAGATATTATCATTTAAATTTGGGTGTGTGGTTGATGACAATGAAAAGCCCCCAGAGAATTGACCAATGCCTTAACCTAGGGCAAAGAGTCACCCAATTACATACATCAGCTGAAGATCTTAAATCAAACACTCTTGGGCTTAGGATAAGTGCTTTGCCTATTACCCCTCTCCCTCAAACACTAGGACATCAAATTCTTATTTGGTTGTAAACTCACTGAACTCACCTAGAAGACTTTAATCTTAACTTTGTTAGGAACTTAGAGATGACTTCACAATACTCTTTGTTTACCATATGCTAATACACTTTGTGATACTAACATATATGAGCTCATAACCAAAACAAGAAGACATACACAAATGTAAGATTGGAACTCAATAGCATTCTCATTAACATATTCAGGATCAATATACAATCAAAGCAACACAAAGATAGGAAACAGACCCAAAATCCAGCTCCTCTTTCCTCAAATGTTCATACAATCACAACCACTAGAACTGACTAAAATTCAAAATAGAACCTCAGGATTGAACCCTTACTCTATCAAAAAACTAACTACTTATACCCCTAGTCACCTTGGAATCCTCAAAGAGGATGCATCAAGCTTCAGGTGACTAGGGTTAGGGTTTCAACTACCCAATCAATCAAAAATACAAAAAAAGCTATTGCAGGGGAAGAAACATAGGCAACCTGGAGAAAAAAAATCTTAGATAGATCTGCCATCATCAAAATCTACAAGAATAGTACAGAATGTCAAGGAATTGCCATGAAAACCAGTCAAATCGGCCACCTACAAACACACCTCGAGCACAAAACCATACTTCTCCTAGTACAAAAACATCATGCCACCGACCATAGAGACCCTCAGATCAGTCTGCAACAACCAGTGCCACCAAATCAATCGAAATCAGTCACTAAAACAATAAATTTTGGTACATCCTATTGTTGGAACCCTCTCAGAAAATTAAATTTGAAATCAAATGGTCATTTCATGGTGCCAACAGCAAATTGGTGATCAATATTCAAATTGAGATCAACTTTAAGTCACGACCATTAGATCCTTCACTTTTCGCGGGCTTTATGATTTAACTTTATAAAAATTTGGTGAATCAGCGACTGAAAGACTTGCCCATTCGCCAAAACTTTGGAGCACCGCTAATTTATTTGGAGATTCTGCGAATACACATTCACCAATTCACTAAGTCCCTTAGACCTTCGCCAAATCATTCTGCAAATGAGTGAACAAAGCAAACTTATCTGAGCCGCTAAACCCTTTGACCCACACATGGGCCCGTAATGTGCCACTTGTCAGAGGACCCACCCTCGTCAGCTGTCTGAGAAAAGTAGAATCGACGGTTGGCATAAGATCTCATGGCTCTGATAACTTCCATGAGAACTTACACTAACTGTAGATCTTCTGCAGATGTCAGATCCCACTAACAGATACACTAGCAACCAGGTCCCACTGACACATCCAAGTAAGATTCAAAATCAATGGATGGCACATGATCTCATGGGGTAGGAATATTCCTTGAGATCATGCACTGACCGTAGATTGAAAATCCTTCATTACAGGCCCCACTGACAGGATCCCACTCAGCATTTCATCGACCAGTAAGAAACTACCAACTGTGCCAACATGGTAGTGGACCTACTTAGTTGAAAAGATACGTCACACAAGAGAATCAACAGCTAGCGTATAATCTCATAGGTCTGATAGATTCTATGAGAAGATACGCCAACCGCTCGATTGAACCAAGACCAAGACCTGGGCCCAGGGAAATATTAAAGGCCGAAACTATAGGAAAGAATCTAGCGCAGGGACTTAGGACTTAGGAAAAATTAAAGGGGACCCCGCCAAACATAAAAACCTAACCGCCAAACAATATTAAATGTCATTTTAATTAACACATGCAGATTTAAGGATTTAAGTCACCAAAAAGGTAACGATGAAAAAGAACAGGGCTAGGGCATTTTTGAATTTTTTCCACCCAATTGCTAGTTTTTGAAAATTTGACAAGGGTTTCAGGGCCAGAGACTAGGGGAAGACCTGCACAACCATGAAAATTTTTTAGGGTGCTAATAGTGGCTCTGTCTGGGGATGTGTGCCTCCTGCAAGCACAGTAAGGAATCATAATCATCGGTTAAAGCAGACCACCCACAAGAAAAAATTGCAAACAATAGGGAACAAGCAAGGCAGAAGAAGCAACTTAGACAAAACAAGACTAGGGACCAGACAAAATTACAAAAAATTACAAGGCTATACATATATACACAACCTAACTACTGCTCATGGAAGATAGAATACTTCAAAAGAAGTATTTTTTCAAGAATTTTCCATGAACATGCAATTCTTGAACATTACCATTCAGTTCTTTTACAACATAAGAATCCTGGTCTCATTTTTCATGAATTTGATATGGCCCTAGCCAGATGGGATCAAACTTTCCATGTTTTCCCTTATCCTCCAGTCTGGCATTCCAAATTAATACTAGGTCATCAGGCTCAAAATTCCTCTCCATAGCCTTCCTTTCATACAGGGAACTTGACATTCCTTGCAGCTGACTCTCTCCTGATTTCATCCAGCTTGATGAGATCCTCAATCCTCAATTGCATTTCATCGTCTATGTCATCATCATATAATTGCACAAATTTATACATTTCCAGCAGACTATTTTGAGGCATTCTTGCATGTATTCCATATACTAGATCAAAAGGTGCACAACCAATTGCCCTCTTCATAGTTACCTTATTAGCCCATACAGCTAATGGCAGTTTTGAATTCCATGCCCTCTTATTCTTTTCAAGAATCCTCCTGAGGATCTTCATCAGGCTCTTATTAGATGATTCTGCCTATCCATTTCCTTGTGGATGATAAGGTGAGGAATTTGACCTCTGAATTCCTAGACCTTTGCAGAATTCTTTGTACTCAGCAGACCTCAAGCACATTGCATTATCACTAACTATCCTCTTAGGGAAACCAAACCTTGTAACAATATAATTCAACAAGAAATCAGTTACCACCTTATTAGTTGCATTTCTTGTAGGTATAGCCTCTACCCACTTTGTAAAGTAATCAGTGGCAACTAAGATCCATGAGTGTCCTCCACTTGACTTGTTTGGTATCTCCCCTATGAAATCAATTCCCCATTGTT
This sequence comes from Chamaecyparis obtusa, assembly GCA_027943335.1. Classification (NCBI taxonomy): domain Eukaryota; kingdom Viridiplantae; phylum Streptophyta; class Pinopsida; order Cupressales; family Cupressaceae; genus Chamaecyparis; species Chamaecyparis obtusa. Next base: position 37,713 of record BSBK01005150.1, on the reverse strand, counting down.
GGAAAGGAGCTTACACCTCAACTGGCCTCAAAGGCACATTGCCTAAAAATTTAAGCTTACCAAATAACCTTTGACAAGCATCACACCTCCTCACCAAACTCTCTGCATCCTTGAAGATTGTGGGCCACCAGAATCCTACTCTCAAGATCTTTTGAGTAGTAGTCCATGTAATGTCCACCACAAACCCCCTCATGCATTTATTTCAACTATACTTTAGCCTGATTTTCATCTACACATTTCAACAGTATGCAATCCAAATTATGTCTATACAATTTACATTTCACAATTACATACTTGATGGCCTGTAATTTCAATGTCCTCTTCTTATTGTCATCCATCTCATCTGGACACTTCATGTTTCTTAGATAATAGATAATATCTTGATACCAAACACAATCATCCATATCACATGTATAATCAATTTCAAAATGATTTACCTGATTAGCATCAAGATTGGATTGGGCCATGAGTTTTGCCAATCCTTGTCCTCTAACCAATTTGGTAATTTGGATATCAATGTTGAATTCTTGGTTCCTATTGATCCATCTGCATCTTCTTCCAGACACCTCCTGCTGTGAGAAAATATCCTTCACAGCTGCACTTGGCACAAAAGCAATCACAACTATCCCCATCAAGTAACACCTAAAAGCCTTGACTGCCTTCACAAGTGCATATGCTTGTTTCTCATTTATGTCATACTTCAATTTAGCAGCCTGCAAAGATTTACTGAAGAATGCAATAGGCTGCTCAAAACCATCCTTATTCTTTTGTAACAAAACTGCAACAATAGTGTGAAAAGATGCAAAGGAAAAGATGTGCATTGGTATACTATAATTAGGTGCCTTAAGCACATGTGCATCTTTAATAGCTTGCTTGATATTATTGAAAGCTTCATTAGGCTCACCTTCCCATGTAATAGCAGATCCTTTCTTTAACATCTTGGATATAGGTCTAGTGACCTCAGCAAAGTTTGTTACAAATCTTCTCAAGAAGTTTACCTGACCAAAGAAGGACTGAATTCCTTTGATATTCTTTGGTCTCTGAATCTTATCAATGGCTGCCACCCTCTCAGGGTCAATTCTCACTCCTTGCTTCCCAACTAAGTGGCCAAGCAACTTACCTTCAGTGACACCAAATGCACATTTCCTTGGATTTAGTGAAATGCCATATTCTAAAGCCCTCACAAATATTTTCTCTAAATGAGTACAATGGTATTCTTCCTTCTTGAAATAGGCAGTTAAATCATCTTGATAAACAACAAGGAAATCATTAATAAAATCTGCAAAGGCAACGCCCATTGCCCTCTGAAAAGTTGCACCAGCATTTGTGAGACCAAAAGGCATTCTCACATAAACATATGTCCCCCAAGGTGTTGTGAAAGTTGTCTTAAATTGTTCTGATTCCTTAACAATCACCTGATTGTAACCAGAGAAACCATCTATCATAGACATTAGTTTAGATCTGGTTACCCTTTGCAACATAGCTTCCATGTTAGGCAGACAATAGTTATCCTTTAATGAGCTGATGTTTAAATTTCTGAAATCTACACAAAGTCTGATATCACCATTTTTATTTCTCATAGGAACAATGTTTGAAACCCAAGAAGAGTGCCTTATAGGCTTGATAATTCTAGCATCTCTCAGCTTCATTAACTCTTCTTGCATCTTGGGTGCTAAAGTAGGATTAATAGGCCTTTGTTTTTGCCTGAAAGGTCTAGCATCTTCTTTCAATGGAATAATATGCTGAAACAAATCTTCTCTATAAACCTTTAGGTCATCATATGACCATGCAAAAACATGCCTGAATTTTCTCAATAACTCAATCAAAGATTTTCTCACATTGTGAGACATGTCCCTACCAATGTATACCCTCTTAGGTGCCTCATGAGTTCCAAGATTTATCTCCTCTAGATCATCATGATCTTCTCTTTTGATATTCTTTTGAACTCTATCCTGGTTATCAAAGATAGTTTCCAAAACAACAAGCCCCTTGGGCACCTTGTTAGTTTTGAGTTGAATGACTTCATTACCAAGGACAACTTCCTTCCCTTCTATAGTCTCAATCAGAGCTGAACAATCTAATTCTTGACCATGATACTAATCTTCACAACTCATAAATTTCAAAATATCCTAGTCATCCTCAAAAACTTGCCAATTTTCAACATTGTTTGGTACACTTGGCCTAGTCTGAATTTCAATTTTAGAGAGACCAGCAAAAGTAATATCATTGGGATTGATTGCTATATTGGCTAACAAGTCAGCCATCTTATTGTTACTCCTATCCTTCCACTCAATATTGAAGGCATCAAAATGTTTAATCAAATCCCAAACTGCATTCCTATATTGTTTTAACCTTTTGTTCTTGGAACCATATACTGACTTGACTTGGGACACTACCAACTCAGAATCACCAACAACACCTAAGCACTTAATACCATGTTTTTGTGCCAACCTCAGTCATAACAACAATGCCTCATATTCTGCTATATTGTTGGTACAAAAGAAATTCAATGTGAAAGAAAATTTGTAGGTGTTTCCATTAGGAGAAATAAGTAAAATACCTACTTCTGCTCCATCCTTGCAATTTGCACCATCAAAGTACATTACCCACAAATCACCCTTACAGAATTAACACTTACCTCAAAAGAGATAGGTGACAAAATAGGTTCCTTCTCAAGTACATGGATCTCTGCCCTAAAAACATTAATATTAGTATCCACAAAACATGTAGTTTCATTATCAGTACTTCTCTCAATCATGTGGCATACTCTTGGTTCTCACTCAATCTTGACAAACTCATCATCAATCTTGAAAGTGGCATAGGACAGATCACACTGTAAACTTCCACCCATGGCAACACTCCACCTTCTAGATAGGAGCATCCCATAATGAGGAGGGATGTCCACCACCAAAACACTCATTGTTAACTCTTTCTCTGGATATGCTGCCAGCCTATATGGCATTGCATTGATAGTCCCAATGACTGGTACCTCCCTCTGATCCATTGCACAACATCTGCCTTGAATTGTATCAACTTTAAGGCCCAACTTTTCCATAATCTTAAAAGGCATAACAGTATTAGAGGCACCACTATCAATCATACAATTTCTTAATTTCATTCCATTCACAAGGACACTTAAAAAGAATGGATCAATGTTTTCAAGGCTAGCATTGACAGAACTGTCCAAATATATAGGAGGAATTTGAGATACAATTCCCTGAACAACAACTCCTTTCAAAGCTTTATCCTAAAATCCATTGCATGCAACATCATTATTATGAACATTATCTACCCATGCAATAGCTCTATCTTTGTGTTCAGGGATCCTCAACAATTCTGACAATGGAACCTTAATTGTAATTTGGGACAATACAGGTAACATATCAATAGGAGCAGTGGGAGGAATCTCAATCTGCACTGCTTTAGTATCCTTTTGCTTATTTGATACATTAGGTGTATTGGCCACCCTCATTTTTTCATTCTTAGCCATTGTGTTAACTGGCTTCTCAATATCACTAGAAAATCTTTCAACTCCAACTCCCTTAGGATCACAATTCTTACCTTTTACATTCTTGAATTTCACCATGTGATCACCTTTTGATTTGTTCTCATTAGGCTCTTCAGAGTTGGTACTCTTTATAAACATTCCTGCAGCTTTCCCATTTGCATCCCTTGCTACCATGCCTCTAGTTTGCACTTAGGCAATCATTTCTGTAGTAATCCTATCCATTTCTTCTCTAGAAGGTCTTCTTAAATTTACTGACTCAGAAGAAGAGTTCATGTTACATGTCTTCTCATCTATGCCTTCATCATCAGAAAATACCTCTTGATGAAAAAGGGCCTGATTGTGTCTCTTCACATTTACATCTGCTTCTTCATCAAAATCAGAGTCATCTTCATATCCTAGATATGAAGTAGCCATGTTGCATCCAACATCATCTTGATCTTCTTCTTGATCTATGTCCTCATTGCCACAATCTTGATTTGCAGCCATAGAATGTGCCACCACACAATGCTATGCAGAATGAGGGGACTGGCATGCAACACACCAAGGTATGTCCTCCATGATATTTATTGAATCTTTTTTTAAAGGGTTAGGGACACCTCTGTCATTGTTTCCTCTTGCAATAGGGACAATAGGCTTGCCATCCTTCCATTGGGTGTTGTAGGGGTAGTTCTGCAATCTATTCTGCTTATTGAAATTGTTGTTGAACTTAGGCCTTTCATTGGTAGGAGCACTGATGTTCCTATTTGTAGGTGCCTTCAAATCCTTCAATGCATTGAGCACCTTATCCAATTTATCTTCTTCTTACTTCCTAGTTCCAACATTCCTATCATTTTCTTTTTTGTATTTCTTGTCCCTAAACAACTTAGGGTCATCTCTCTTCCCACCCAACTTCCCTGATATTTTCATATTGTTCTCAATATTGACAAAAATCCTAAAAGCATCTCTAAAAGTTCTTGGTTCCTTGTCCCTCAACAAATAACCCATCTTTCCATCAAATGTATTGAAGTATGTAGTTAGACAAACATTTTCATCTAACCGCATAACTTGAAATAACTTATGTATACCCTTCTAAAATCTCATGTTGAATTTAGTTGTAGACTCATTCTGATTTTTCCTTATGGTATTGAATTCATTCAACATGAAACTAGTGTTAGGACTATCACCATACTTCTCTTTAAAACATCTCTCAAAGGAATCCCAAGTATCAATACATTTATCAGGAAGTCTCTTAAACCAATCTCTAGCATCCTCCATTAGAGATTGAACAAATAATTTCATGACTACATCCTCATGCTCTACCTCATAATCATTAAGCGTATCAATAAATAGCCTAAGATGTTCCTCACAACTGATAGCATTGTTACCTACAAACTTAGGTACCTTATCTCTTATATCATTTGGAAAAGCATTTGGGTAGCCTGGTATCCCATCAAAACTAATTTGCCTATAGCCTTCTAGTTGCATAGGTCTTCTTTGAAATCCTAAACTAGTGTTCCCACTAGAATTATTATTTTTATCTACATTCCCACCCACTTGCACATTTGACTATTTATTAGGATCAACAAATGATTTGGTAGATACATTAGGAATTAGATTACTAGTAGTAGCATTGCTAAGTGGAACAGTAGTGTTCATAGATGGCATACCTAGTTCAGTAGCAGAAGGGCCATGAACATTAGCTGATGAAGCTTTCAAGAACTAGATCTTTCTTCTTTTCTCTGCAATAGTAGCATCAACTTCAGCTCTTTCCAACTCTTGAGCTAGAGCTTCATCCTCTTTTCTTTTTCTTTCTATCTCTGTCTCCCTATTTGATTTAGGTGGTGGGTGAAGAGCACACAATTATATTGAGAGGGGGGGGGGGGGAGTGAATCAGTATAATGACTATTTTTCAATTTAAAAACTTTTATCCAATAATAACTTTAAATACTCAAATAGACAATCATGCACATGAACACAATATTTACGTGGAAACCCAATATGGGAGAAAACCACAAAATAATTTGCTTTTATATAATATTGTTCTTTTACAATGTTTTGTAGGCACCAACCTACTAGAGGCTCCAACCCCTATGTTTATGAGCACCAACTCACTCGAAGCACCAACTCTCACACTTCACAAGCACTGACCTACTGGAAGCACCAACTCACCCTGTCCGGATTCTGAGCACCAACTCGCCCTGTCCAGATTCTGAGCACCAACTCACTATTTTCAAACTTTCTTCCACGTGGATACTGTTGCTTTCTTCAAATGATGATGGATGCAATTTAGTCTCTTTAGTCAGCCAATAACTCTCCCTATCCTTCTTATCTTTAGGATAATATCATCATTACTATATATGCATAATATATATCAGATTAAAATCTGAATATATATATCTATAATCATTTAATTCCCTTTTTATCATATTCATTGCTCTTCCTTTTTATTTTCTTCCACTTGCTGACTTTTTCTCACTTTGCTGTTATATATTTATTAATCTTTGCATACATAATCCACCGAACTCTAAATTTTTTATATGCATTGCAATATTCCACCGCCTTTGAGCATATAATTGAATGGAGATACATATAGTTGTTCAAGTATGATCACGTCTGTTGTACGAATCAATTCCCTCTTGTGTATGCGTTTGTTGACTGGATACTTCAAAAATGATGTTCAAACCTCCTTATATTGGTAGATGATGCAATCTTTGATATTACCTTCGATATGTATAATATTCATGCATATGCATCACACCCTATAATATTCATACATATGCATGCAATCTTTCAGACTAGTTCCCTTTATTCATACGCTATATAATTACTTTTGCCATTGACTTTCTCGGACCCTGGATGCCATTCCTTTGATACGTTTGCACTTGCTTTTAACATTTTGTTCTGAAAACATCTTTACTACTGCATATGATCATTTGAACATTGCATTATGTATATATCCTTTGAATGCTGCATACACTGCATAATGTACATATTCATCTCTGCCGTTTGAACACTGTATACATATGACGCATACATATATAGTATGTTCTCTATTTGAATGTTCTTTGTTTGAATGCTGCATAATGATATATACGTATTCTCTTCTCTTTCATCTTTAGTATGATTGGATACGTCTTTGTTTATACATGTTGTTCTACTGCTATGTTCATACATTCTAAATACATACATTTTGAATACATACGTTCTGAATACATATATAAAACTTTGATATTATGATATTACATCATCTCTGCACATATATTATGATATTATGATAATATGTTTGTATGTTTGTTGTATGAGCCTTCAAATAGGCCTTTTCATCATGCTTCATCATGATATAATACTGTATGTATTATACTATCTTGCTGTTCTGTTCAACACTTGCTATGTATGTATCATATATATTTCTTTGCTTTGTATAAGTTCTTCCATCTTCATCATCATACGTATCTATATCATACATCTTTTTATACCCGTTCTATATATGTTGTTCATATGCCTTTTTATTCCTTATCAAATTCAAGAATTAAACACACACACTAAATTTACCAACCAATTATCACAGTCAAACATCATATCTTGTGCCTAGAATAATAGATGCAGTTTGCAAGAATGCTAGCAGTATCACTGGAACTTCTGGAGTTTTATTGTCTTCCCATCTAGTTTTGATGTACACAAATTGGACTTATATGGCTCTCATAATCATTTTGTCTTTGTCAAAACTCCTTCAATTGCTTCATATATGAATGCATACCAAGTCATTCAATCAAGGCATTTCTTTATGCTTCACATTGTTGTTTGATTGCTGAATACCTTAAAAAAAAAACTCCCCAATCTTCAACATGCTTTATAGAATAACTTGCCTAACATTTGGCCTGTCTTCATCCATCATTTGTCTTGGATATCAAACTTTGACATTAATAAGAAAATCTAACAAACATAATTGAGTGCCTTTGACATCAATGACAATATGATATATGCTATATGGTATAGTATCCTTTTTTGACATCAATGACAATTTTCCATCAATCTCCCCCTTTGTCATTGATGGCAACTTCTCAAATATATGATACTGATTGTGCAAGACTCCCCCTTAGTTTGTTGTTCCCTTCATCTTCAATCTCTCCCCCTTTGACATCAATGACAAAGGGTCTCCAAGACTAGAGACTAGCTCCCCCTGACCACATGCTTCCGCTGCACCACTCTGATTTTGACAATGTAAGTACCTCAATCTTTTGTGCCATAGCTGATTTTCATCTTCTTGTACAAAGAAATTTTTCATCATTCATTTCGTAAAACATACAAATTGTTTGTAGTCCTACAAGTATTAGCTATTAATTTTCCATCCTCTTACAACTTTTAGAAGTGTTACATTATGCCCCTGATCACAACAATTACTTACACTTAGTAAGTTTTCTCTTGGCCCTTTTACATACCACACATCTTTCTTATTTTGAGCATGTAAAGCTATAGCGATTTTTCTTTCTTTCTCCAAACCATCTTTTTAGGAAGATCTTCTTTCTTTGCTTGTTTTGAAAGAAAAATTGTTCTACATTTTTGGGTTGCATGTCCAAAATTGTTACACTTTGAACATAATTTATCAAAATTAACCAATGGAGCAAAAGAATTTTGAGTTCTAAAATTTTGGATATTCTTCACTTTGCTTCTACAGTTTAGAGCTTTATGACCAAATTTGTTACAAGAGTAGCAATATCCATTGAATAGGTAAGAAAAATGCTATCTATAATATGGCCTTTTCCAATCATTCATATTTTGTTTTGGCATTCTACAATCTAGTGCTTTATGACCAAAACAATTGCAAGAGTAACAATATCCATGAAAGTTATGACTAGGTTTATGAACACCATTCTCTTCATTCTTCTTATAGTTCCTTTCTTTAAGCTTGTCTTCTTTTGATGGTTCATTTATGACTGTCTTGCTTCCTTCTTTTATGAAGCCTTTGAACGCATTGTTAATGTTTGAGTCTCCTTCATAACCAACCCCTTTTTTGCTGGAAGAGGGCTTTTGACTATCAATGATATCAGTTAGGATTTCTAAACTCTTTCCAAACTTGAGACTATTGTGCAGTTTGATAGTGCTTTCCTCCAATTCTCCTTTTAATTTCTCAATTTCTAATTTTAGATCAGTTTTAGCTTGTTTGGTTTCTTCTAATTGAATCTTTAGATCTTCAATTATTTGTTCTAATTTCTTTACTGCTTCTAGATTCTCCATAGCTTCTTCTTTAAGTTTCACTAATTTTCTTTTTAATTTTTCATTTTGTTTGTATGCATAATGAAGTTCTTCTTTAAGATCAACATCCTCTTCCTCATTACATGATTTGTCTTCCTCTTCTTCATAACTATCACTTGTGTCTGCTTCAACCATAAATAGAATCTCATCCTCCTCATCACTTGGGCATTCCTCGCTACTTTCATTTGAAGAGCTATCCTTCTTGGAATAAAAACTTCTTTTATTTTTGTTTTGATATTTTTCCTTTTTATTAAACTTATTGTTATTCTTCCATTTTACTTTTGTGTATGCTTGCTTTTCATCTTCACTTGAGTCATCATCATTTTGAGGACATTTTGAGGCATAGTGTCCTATCTTTCCACAATTAAAGCATTTGAAAGGGAATTTCCCTTTATATTTTCCACTTCCCCTTTTCAGCTTTCTTAAGAAATGAGCTTCAGCTTCATCAGTGTCACTGCTTGAACTATCACTTGAGATTTGTTTCTTACTCTTACTATTTTTAGAAACTTTAAAGGATATTTCCTTCTTAGGTTCCTTGTTTCCAATCCTCATTTCATAAGCGGTAAGAATTCCATGTAACTCATCTTTAGTAAGACTATCCAGATCTTTTCTCTTTTTGATTGCTGACACTTTAGAATCAAATCTAATGGGTAGAGATCTCAAGATCTTTTCAACCACAAGTTGTTCTTCTACTTCTTCACCAAGGGCTTTTATTGCATTGACTACTTCATCAACACGAGAGAGAAATGAGGCTATGTCTTCATCTTCCTTCATTTTTAGGCTTTCGAATGTGCTTTGATGGGTTTGAAGTTTGGCCTTCTTTACATTGTCGGTCCCTTCATATATATTTTTCAACTTGTCCCATGTCGCCTTTGTAGATTTACAATGCATAACTTTTGTGAACTTTGAGTCGGCTAGATTGCATAAAATAGCATGTTTTGCTTTGGCATTATTTTCACTTCTCTTCTTTCTGGCTGAATCTATTGGTGGTGTCGCTGGTGGTGTATAACCATCTAGTACTGATTGCCAAACATCGAATCCAATAGCATTTAAATATGCTTCCATCTTTATACTCCAAAATGCATAATTTGTCCCATCAAAAGTTGGTGTCTTGTTTTGAAAAATTTCAGCCATTTGTGTTCTTTAGATCTACCTTCAAGCGGTTAGGCTATATAGAAGGAACCCGCTCTGATACCAATTGAAGAGAAAATAATTATACTAAGAGGGGGGGGGTGAATCAGTATAATGACTATTTTTTAATTTAAAAAATTTTATCCAATAAAAACTTTAAATACTCAAATAGACAATCATGCACATGAACACAATATTTACGTGGAAACCCAATATGGGAGAAACCCACAAAATAATTTGCTTTTATATAATATTGTTCTTTTACAATGTTTTGTAGGCACCAACCTACTAGAGGCTCCAACCCCTATGTTTATGAGCACCGACTCACTGGAAGCACCAACTCCCACACTTCGCAGGCACCGACCTACTGGAAGCACCAACTCCCACACTTCGCAGGCACCGACCTACTGGAAGCACCAACTCCCCTTGTCTGAATTCTGAGCACCAACTCCCCCTGTCGGGATTCTGAGCACCAACTCACTATTTTCAAACTTTCTTCCACCTGGATACTATTGCTTTCTTCAACTGATGATGGATGCAATTTAGTCTCTTTAGTTAGCCAATAACTCTCCCTATCCTTCTTATCTTCAGGATAATATCATCATTACTATATATGCATAATATATATTAGATTAAAATCTGAATATATATATATATATATATATATATATAATCATTTAATTCCCTTTTTATCATATTCACTACTCTTCCTTTTTATTTTCTTCCACTTGCTGACTTCTTCTCACTTTGCTATTATATACGTATTAATCTCTGCATACATAATCCATCGAACTCTAAAATTTTTATATGCATCGCAATATTCCACCACCTTTGAGCATATAACTGAATGGAGATACATGTAGTTGTTCAAGTATGATCACATCTGCTGTATGAATCAATTCCCTCTTGTGTATGCATTTGTTGACTAGATACTTCAAAAATGATGTTCAAACCTCCTTATGTTGGTAGATGATGCAATCTTTGATATTACCTTCGATATGTATAATATTCATGCATATGCATCGCACCCTATAATATTCATACATATGCATGCAATCTTTGAGACTAGTTCCCTTTATTCATATAATGTATAATTACTTTTTCCATTGACTTTCTCAGACCTTGGATGCCATTCCTCTGATACGTTTGCACTTGCTTTTAATGTTCTGTTCTGAAAATGTCTTTATTGCTACATATGATCATTTGAACACTGCATTATGTATATATCCTTTGAATGCTGCATACACTGCATAATGTACATATTCATCTCTACCGTTTGAACACTGTATACATATGATGCATACATATACAGTATGTTCTCTATTTGAACATTCTCTATTTGAACGCTACATAATGATATAGACGTATTCTGTTCTCTTCCATCTTTAGTATGACTGGATACGTCTTTGTTTACACATGTTGTTCTGCTGCTATGTTCATACATTCTGAATACATATATAAAACTTTGATATTATGATATTACATCATCTCTGCACATATATTCTGATATTATGATAATATGTTTGTATGTTTTTTGTATGAGCCTTCAAATAGGCCTTTTCATCATGCTTCATCATGATATAATATTGTATGTATTATACTGTCCTACTGTTCTGTTCAACACTTGCTACGTATGTATCATATATATTTCTCTGCTTCGTATAAGTTCTTTCATCTTCATCATCATACGTATCTATATCATACATCTTTTTATACCTGTTCTATATATGTTGTTCATATGCCTTTTTATTCCTTATCAAATTCAAGAATTAAACACACATACTAAATTTACCAACCAATTATCACAGTCAAACATCATATCTTGTGCCTGGAACAATAGATGCAGTTTGCAGGAATGCTGGCAGTATCACCAGAACTTCTGGAGTTTTATTGTCTTCCCATCTGGTTCTGATGGACACAAATTGGACTTATATGGCTCTCATAATCATTTTGTCTTTGTCAAAACTCCTTCAATTGCTTCATATATGAATGCATACCAAGTCATTCAATCAAGGCATTTCTTTATGCTTCACATTGTTGTTTGATTGCTGAATACCTTAAAAAAAAAACTCCCCAATCTTCAACATGCTTTATAGAATAACTTGCCTAACATTTGGCCTGTCTTCATCCATCATTTGTCTTGGACATCAAACTTTGACATTAATAAGAAAATCTAACAAACATAATTGAGTGCCTTTGACATCAATGACAATATGATATATGCTATATGGTATAGTATTCTTTTTTGACATCAATGACAATTTTCCATCAATGGGATCCCTGGTATTGTCATTGGTTTGCTTATTTGGACACCCACCATCTTCTGCTATCCTTTTTCATTAATAACTACAGTAGGCCTAGTGATCTCATGTCCATTCTTACCCTTAGTCAAAGGAGCATAACTTTGCACTTGTCTGATCACAGGGCCTTCTTCATCAAACTCATGGTCTTGCAACAAGCATTCCTGCTCACTTCTTAGAGCTTCAAGATCACCAAAAACATCATGTTGCAACACCCTAGGAGTAGAAGCAAGCATCTTGTTTCTCTCCTTCATTTCATTAATTTTTCTTAAAAGAGACTACCTCTCCATTAGAGCGTTTACTTTTTCAACCTCTCTCTCCTCTTGTAACCTTTTGTATATGGCATCCTGCTTTGCCAACTGCAACCTAAGTGCATTTAGGTCATGTGGATCTATCATGTTGTCTTTAGAGCTTGATGATACTTCCACATCAGTAGGATGCTGATATGGGAAATGCACTTGCCTTGGTTCCATGGGCTGCCTTTTGAATATGTCCTCATCAGGATCTAGATTCAGCCCATAACCTTTTTCTCTAGCATGTTCATCCTGACCTACAGGTAATGAACCCTTATCTTGAAATACTGCTTCTGGGGTATCATAAAATTTATCTTTAGAGCGGCCACTGTCTGATCTAGAACTTATGTCTTTTGAACCTTCCTCATTAGAAGATGCAAGTGGTGCTCTACCCCTGGTATTTCTTTGCTCTCTCATGGGAGCACTAGTAGACTCACCATTTCTTCTAATCCAACTCTTCTTCTCCTATTTAGGTAATTGTTCCAGAGCAATCTCTGGATTTTTCTTGACAAAAGACCTAGTATTCCTTCTTTTTTCCATGATTTACAGTTTATAGCACTGGTTCTAACCTTTTGAGTCGCCACCCAGCAAAGTGGGAAATCTTTAAACTGAATACAACAGGAAAACAAGAGTCCACTTAATAACTTTTATCTCTAGACTCTCCCCAGCAGAGTCGCCATTCTATTGGGTGACTCGGATGGGCAAATTAATTTGGTCAATAGGATTTTGACTATAACAATATAACCTCAACCAAAGATCCTAATGTAATACCCCAAAAATGGGCTATATGTTCATTAACCTTCTATATCAACAATTCGAATGAAATCGACATCAAAGTCCTAACCTAAGGCACATCTAAACATCATCGAATCCTAATTAATTATCTTAAATTCTGCATCGGGGAATATTCCTAGCAATATTCCTAATTGTCTTAATTATCTTCAATTTAATGATTATTTGGCAATAAATCACATTTATCCTAAAGTTTGATTAATTGAATATTTTCATATTTAATTAATTAGATTTAATATCTTGCCACTTAATTGTGTAATTAAATTTAATTCTATCTGTTATTAATTGTATTATTTAATTTTGACAATAAATCCAATATCCTATGAATAATTGATTAAATTCTTATTTAATTAATTAAAGCAAGTTGTCATTATTTAATAATATAGTTTTTAATAAAAGTTTGATAAAATAGTCAATTAACCCATAAATTAATTATTTTATTTCAAAAAATAGTTAAGTTGAGAATAAATCACTTTATTTATTTATTAAATCATAATTATCCATGTGCACATTCAAGGACCAGTTAAACTCAAATTGGAAAATCAATGCAAATTGTTAGCTTTTTGAAACTCAACATCTTTTTGAGTTTTAAAGTTGATCTAAACTTCTAATTCGAGTTGAACTGTGCTTTTGCATGATTTTTGTGACTTAATTATATGTTATTTAAAAATAACTCAAAAATTAACTTGAGTTATTTGAGTGATTTATGACTTTTTTTCATGCACCTCCAAAGCTCTGGATTTCTATAAAACCAAGGCTTTAGCTCATCTCAAAGCATTTCATAATTTTGCAAGCTTACTTTGCCAAAGTCATCTATGAATTGCACAACTATTTTGAAAAATTGGAATTTGGAGAATCAAAGCTTATTGCGAATCAAGGCTATTGTGAGATCAATTTTTTTTTATTTTACATTCATTTAGATTCTTTTTCATATCATTGTTAGATCATTTTAGCATATCAATTTCCATATTAGCATAGACTCATATCAGTTTTTATCATTCTTATTGCATAGAAAATATCAAAAAAATAGATTAATTACATTCAAATCCTTCATTTAGGTGTCGTCTAGGTCACTGATCTCGATAGCAATCTGAGAACATTAATCTCGCACCTACTAGAAGGCAGTAAATCGCTTGGTTAAATTATATTTCAATTTTGCACGATTTTGATTTTTGCTAACTTCTAATATTTTACTAAAGTGTTGTGTCTACAAATCAGGTACAAAAGTCACACACACATTTTTGGCGCCCACCGTTGGGCAACCCACCTTTGCATGCTAGTTTTGATTTTTTTTGGGAGCTAAAACCCCAAAATTTCAAAGATTTAATTTTATCTCCCAAACGGATTGGATTTTTGGTCTAATTTTTTTTTTTCAAGTTTGTGACATATCAGGAAAGCTACAGTAAAAAATTTAGAATTTTCTGAGATATTTTGAATTTTTAATAATTTTTTCTTAAAATTACAGAAAAAATTAATATATGTCCCAAATCAGCATATTTTTCAAAATTTTTTATATTTTCAGAAAGATATTTAAATTATATAGGGGGTCCATTCTTTGTGTTTTAAATTTGGACATAATATCATAGCTCAAATAGTCAATTTACAAAAACTAGTCTATTTTGATAAAATGGGTCTCTAGGGCACAAATGAAGAGATTTTTCTAAAATTTTTGCATTTTTGGAAAGCTCTCTATTTTTTAGTAGGGGTCTCTATTCTGAATTTCTATTTTTGTAGCCAAAATCATATCAAAAAAATTAGATCTTGTTGACTAGGTCAAATGCAGTGCAAAAAAATTAAAATTTTGTGATGGGTATGCACTTATTTTTCATATGATTCAATGCATGATATGAGTTGTCATTTGGATTAATTCTTGGTTATTATTGCTCCTAACAATTGATTTTTAGATCTAACCCTAGGGTTTTCATAAGTTAAATATACCTTGCATATCTTGTTTGCTTGTTGGCTTGTTGGAGAGTTCGTAGCTTGCTTGCATAGTAAAGCTCAACAAAAATTGCTAAAAATTAGGTAAAATCTACTAAGCACGTTGCAAGGATCCCAGATATTCTCCTTCATCTAATGACATTTTGATTTGGGACTTAAAATAAATCTCTCATGTGTCTAGCTTGGGTGATTCTTTTCATGCTTTTATTTTACACACTTGCATAATTGATACTAGGTTGTGACCCCTTAAAGATTCATTAAGTAGTCTTAGATACTTGTGATTGATCTTGATTGCTATCTTGGGTTATTGGACTCGCTAATCTGCTGGCCCCTCATTTCCACCCCATGGTTGCAATCTCAGTGCCATAAAGGGGAGGGGTCAACTGGACATAAGCGTTAAGTGTTCCACTTGGCAACCTTTTTGTGCTTTTAGGAACTCACTTGTTTTCTAAGTTGGGGACTTATTTTCAACTTGTGTGAGGTGTTAAGTGTTCCACCTTGTGGACTCATCTCATATTCGCTTTAAGCGTTAAGTGTTCCTCTTTTTGCTTTTTGGGTACTTTTGGTAGATTTGCTTTTGGAAACATACATCTGTGCTCACATAGTAATTAGGCCCTATGAACACTATTCATGATTCTTGAGAGATTGGATTCGCAGTGAAATCCTTCTTGATGATAGAATCCTTGTAGGTAGAGAGGATACTTAGTGTGTTTCACATTCAACTTGGTTAGTGCGTCTTCTCTTATTGATCGATACATTCTCTCCCAGGAGAGGTTGATAGATCACCTGGGGTAGACATCACAAGCTTTGGTGAATCAAAATTGGTTAGTGCATCTTCCCTTATTGATTGATACATTCTCTCTCCAGAGGGGTTGATAGATCATGTGGGGTTGATATCATAGATCTTGGTGAGACAAACTTTGTCTTAGCGTGTCGGATTAATCTACTTGCTTTGTTTGGGTTAAAAGTGAAGAGGCATCAAAAACCTTGAATCTAGAGCCAAGTCCCCTTGTGGTATACTATTGTGAGTCATCTTTAGAGAGGGTTAACCATAGCAGACAATCCCTTCACAAGGAAAACTATGTTGATGAAACCTCAAGCGGTCATAGCCATTTTCACCATGGTAGTGATAGCCGCTATATAAATGTCCTTGTGGAAGAAATCTCCATGGGTATGGTTCATTGTTGGGTTGTCAGATCTCCCTAGCAGGTTCTGAAGATTAAGTTCTCGGACTGTGTCAAAACCCTGGTGCGCCGGGATTGGAGTTCACCCCTTTGGATCATAAAAGTTGCATAGTCAAACCATTACTAAAAACCCTAGCAAGGCCAAATTTTCATTTTATAGGGTAT
Organism: Chamaecyparis obtusa; assembly: GCA_027943335.1. NCBI lineage: Eukaryota > Viridiplantae > Streptophyta > Pinopsida > Cupressales > Cupressaceae > Chamaecyparis > Chamaecyparis obtusa. Next base: position 21,167 of record BSBK01005150.1, on the reverse strand, counting down.
ATGTGCGTTATTACAAAACATTTTTAGAACATACACAATTAGCGCTTCTGAGGATTAGAATGAATAAGTCACTTGATTGTTCATGCGCAAGGTTGCTTTTGCCCTTGTTCATTATTTTCAGACATGCTTGAAATCACGTGCTTACTGTTTTGCATACTTATTTATCTATTTGGTTATTGAAAATGAACAAATCTATTACAATCCTCAAATCTGGACATTGAAATTTGCAAACAATTCAAATCTGAAAACTCAAAATTTACAAAATCTGAAGTAAAATCCTTTCTGGAGTCAAAAATCATTTTAGGAAGTCAAAGGTCATACGAGTTTTTTCAAGTGTCATTTCAATACTGCCCAACTGTCATATGGTGAACTACCCAGTGTCGTACGAGTTTCCATGCCAGCAAATTCTCAAAGTCAAAATCTTACAACTATCGTATGAGATTTTCAACTGTCATTTCATTGCTACCCAACTGTCGTACAAGTTTTGCAACTATCATTTCATAGCATACCCACTGTCGTACGAGTCTACAGAGTGTCGTTTGGGAAATTTTTGAAAGTTGTCAAAAAATTGTCAAAATTGCCAGATATTTAGCTTTTTCAGCCTATTTCTAGAATCTGTCGAACAAATCATTGTGTCAAGAATAGAGCAATAGCTATTGAGAATCAATACACATGTCTCAAAGAATCAGTACATAAGAGGAAGAAGCTCTAATCACCACTATGATGAAGCAGTTGCAAGCTATGCAAGTTGAACTTAACAATCTTAAGAAAGAAAAGGAACCCAAAGAGTTCTCCATGGAATCTCTATACTCGTTTCCATTTGATAAAGACTTGTACATGTCACCATGCCCCTGGACAGAATTTGAGCAACATGATAACCCTTATAATACCTCTTCCATGAAGAGTGACACATCCAGCTTTGGAGACTATGATGACTATGATGATGGACAATATAATGATACCTATGACACCTCTATTCCTAAGAGTCCTCCTCGTCATGTGTTCCTTCTTACTACAAATGGGCCATCACATTGGATAGATCGTGATGGTGATCCATATGATTCTGATTTTGAAAGAGACTTTGATGGCTTTTGTGGACAATATCTAGATGATACATCTACTTCTATTGAGGAATATAAAATGTACCGTGCTGATTTGAAATGTGCATACTACAAGGATTTCTCCTCTAAGAACTCTCATGCTGAAAATAAAGATTACACTCTCAAGAAAGATCATGTTAATGTTGAACCTTTGTCTTGTGATGGTTCCCTTCCATCCCCTACTTCCTCCAATACCTGTATATTTCCTAAAGCTTCTGAGTCTTTCAAATCTTTCACAGAACCTTCATCCAACACAAGCCCTGATACTTTTCATGCGGTTCCCTATAGTTATCCTCCAGGGCTACCTCTTAAAGAAACTCAAGCTAACCTTCACTTGGCTGCAAATACTTTCAATAATGATAAACGTAAAGAGCCTAAGCTTTCATATGCTATAATGCCTACTCCAACTAGTCCTCCACCATCTTTGCAACAGTCTTCCATACAATCCCAACATGCTTCCTTGTCCTTAGAAGTGGCTCCATGTCAAGAGGACTCTAAAAATAATAAAGAAAAGAACATAAAGAAAGATCAAGATCAAGAACCCTCCATGTTGTCCACTCCTTTTCACAATGTCTCTTATCCACTTCATGGTTCTTTTGATCCTATAGACCCTTTTTCATGCATTCCACCATGTCTTAAGTCTTCTCCTAAGCAAGATCAGGCTACTACTTACACTGTTGAGCTTATTGACAATTAAAATGACCTTACTACACTTGCGCTTTCCAAAGATGATACTTCCATTAAGATTGGTAAAAATAGTGTTGTTACTTCCAATGTTAAGCCTATTGAAAATCAAGAGACAAATTATGCGCTTATGCTATCCAAAGATCATTGTCAAGATCAAAGTCTTCCATCTTCTTATTCTACTGTGTGTGAGTGATTTACACCTTCATGAAATAACAAGATTTAAAAGACAATTACACTATTCAAAGCAAACTAATCTAAATAATGCACAATTAATCTAAATATCTCATGGATCTCTAAAATAAAGTGGTAAATAAGGCTCTCAGCTATGATCCTCACTAGTGACACTCTAAAGATGAGAATTAAGCTATATGATATGCAAATTTAGATCTATTCTATCAAATTCTAGCTCTATTTGATGAATAATCTACTATGATCAATGCAATTTAAGCTAATTAACAATGACAAATGATAAGTGAGTGATGTGTATGCAAATTGATAGAGCTTTGCTACAATTCAAAGATATGGAGTGGATGAATTATGCTTCTAAATGCCTTCAATATATAAGATTTTCCCAAGGGTAGGGGGTAGAGTGAGATAACCATGGTTATGCTTGGGTAAGGTCAATTGGCTTTGCTTTGTCCATAAATGGGGGGACAAGGAGGGGACAATCATTTAAATGGTTTCAAAAGGCTGGACCATTTCAACAAAAGTGAGTGATTTGTGTCCATTTTGTCTCCTTTTTGCTTTGTTGAGGGAAATTAGGATTTATTAATTAATTAAAGTAATTAAATTTAACCATGAAGGGTAAGATGTTCATTTTGATTTTTCATTTCAACAACTATGTCATTAATTTAATTTAATCAATTTCGTAGTGTTTTTCCCCTTTTCAAGCTTTATTTAATCATTTAATCATTTAATTAAATTTTCCTTTGATTTGAATTGTCTTTGTTCCATTTATTAATTTTTCGTGCTATTTTGATGATTTGTTGCACCTTTTTATTGATTTAAGCCTTTTGCCATATTTTCTATGTCTACATCTACCATTCCATGTTCACTTCCGCTTTCTACTCTTCCTAAGTCTTCGCAAGCTTTGAATGATCCTATCAAAGAAAATGTTCTTATTCAAGATGTTCATGATTCTATTGAAAATCCTAATGCTCACTCTAAAGATGTTGATATCCTTGGTTGTCATATAGATGTTGATGAACTTATTAATTATCCTTTTGCATCTTCCACTTCCATCCTTGGACCTCTTCCACCACTACTAAGGGCTTCATGCCTTCCTTCCATCTTGAGTCCTTATGTCCCTTCACTTTCCTCTCCTAACTTTCCTAATTCGCCATCCATCTTGGGTCCTTACATCCCTCCATCTCCCATCTTTCCTCAAGATCAACATAGATGCATACCTTTGAATCTTTTTCATCCACCCACCCATCTAAACCAATCATATCCTCCTCCTTCTTCCACAAGTCCCAAGTCCTTTGGAAGTAACTTGAATGTTCAATACAAGAAAAAAAAGCAATACAAGAATCCATCAAAAAAAGAAGATCACCATGTCTCCTCTAATAGACATGGAAACATAAAGTCAAAAGAGATATCTAAGAAAAAAACTACAAGACAAGTATGGGTTCCAAAATCCATCATTGAAGATATTCTCTCTAGATCATCAAAAGGAAATAAAAAGCCTACCGCTATATGGATTCCAAAGTCTCTCTTGAAAGAGTCTGGTGTTGATCAAAAAGTGAAGTTGACATTCAAGCTTCCAAAGACTTCCACTTCATCTTCTTCCAAAAACATTCTTCCATTCCATGTGCCTAAACCACAACCTCTGCTATCCATTTGCCATATTCCTTCACGTATTCTTTCATTCACGATTCCTCCATCCTCTCACCACCCTTCAAGGTATGTGTTGATGTTGAGCTTGCCTTCCTTTCCATTTACCCTTTCACAATCCTTCCATTCATTATCCTTCTACCTTCTATCATTTTTCTTCATTTGCCTATTCCTCCTATCTTCCAACCTCACTCACTTTACATAAAACCTTATCCTCCATTTTCTCTTCCATCTTCCTTTCCCTATTGGCATCTTTGAGCATATCATCTTGAATCCTTGGTATATCATAGTTTATCCTTTCAAGGAGCACTATCTAAAAAGCTTGCCTTCTTCCAAAAAAGAGAAAAAAATTCAAAAATGTGTGTGTGAATTTTGTACCTGATCTATAGACACAACACTTCAGTAAAATATTAGAGGTTAGCTATAATCAAAATCGTGCAAAATTGAAATCTAATTTAACCAAGCGATTTACTGCCTTCTAGTAGGTGTGAGATTAATGTTCTCAGATTGTTATCGAGATCAGTGACCTAGACGACACCTAAACGAAGGATTTGAATGCAATTGATCTAGATATGAATTGAATGCAATTAATCTATATTTTTGAATTTTCTATGCAATAAGAATGATAAAAACTGATATGAATCTATGCTAATATGGAAATTGATCTAACAATGATATGAATCTATGCTAATATGTAAATTGATATGCAATGCTAATCTAGAAATGATATGATATGAGAATAAAAATTCTAACAATAATATGAAAGTTATGAATTTGAAATTGATCTCACAAAGCTTCAAATCCTCAAATTTATCTTTCAAGCTCCAATTGTGCAAATTCTCCAAATCTGATATGCTATGATTCTTGTAGAGTAAGTTTGTAATTTGCGAGATGAATTATGAAGAGTTGAGCCTTGGTTTTATAGAAATCCAGGGCTTTGGAGGTGCATGAGAAAAAGCCATAAATCACTCAAATAACTCAGGTTGATTTTTGAGTTATTTTTAAATAAAGATAATTAAGTCACAAAAATCATGCAAAAGCACAGTTCAACTCGAATTAGAAGTTTAGATCAACTTTAAAACTCAAAAAGATGTTGAGTTTCAAAAAGCTAACAACTTGCATTGATTTTCCAATTTGAGTTTAACTGGTCCTTGAATGTGCACATGGATAATTATGATTTAATAAATAAATAAAGTGATTTATTCTCAACTTAATTGATTTTTGAAATAAAATAATTAATTTATGGGTTAATTAACTATTTTATCAAACTTTTATTAAAAACTATATTATTAAATAATGACAACTTGCTTTAATTAATTAAATAAGAATTTAATCAATTATTCATAAGATATTGGATTTATTGTCAAAATTAAATAATACAATTAATAATAGATAGAATTAAATTTAATTACATAATTAAGTGGCAAGATATTAAATCTAATTAATTAAATATGAAAATATTCAATTAATCAAACTTAGGATAAATATGATTTATCGCCAAATAATCATTAAATTAAAGATAATTAAGATAATTAGGAATATTGCTAGGAATATTTCCCAATGCAGAAATTTAAGATAATCAATTATGATTCGATGATGTTTAGATGTGCCTTAGGTTAGGACTTTGATGTCGATTTCGTTTGAATTGTTGATATAGAAGGTTAATGAACATATAGCCTATTTTTGGGGTATTACACCTAACAGATGTAGTTCTTCATTGTTGTTCTCCCCAGTAGAGTCACCATTCTATTGGGTGTTCCCTTTGATCTTCAACTTGTAGATTTATACTTTGATGGATAACTTTAATATAACTTTGACTCTATCACCACTCCAAAGTCTACAAGGAAGAGGGCCAATTAACAAGGATCAACAATGAGATCCTCCTACACTTTGAACCTTAATACTCAGGTGGGTGTACCCTTGACTCACTTCTCCAAAGGTCTCAAAATAATATACAACTATGTCCTTTACTAACTAACTGAAAGATATTATCATTTAAATTTGGGTGTGTGTGGTTGATGACAATGAAATGCCTCTAGAGAATGGACCAGTGCCTTAACCTAGGGCAAAGAGTCACCCAATTACATACATCAGCTAAAGATCTTAAATCAAACACTCTTGGGCTCAGGATAAGTGCTTTGCCTATTACCCCTCTCCCTCAAACACTAGGACATCAAATTCTTATTTGGTTGTAAACTCATTGAACTCACCTAGAAGACTTTAATCCTAACTTTGTTAAGAACTCAGAGATGACTTCACAATACTCTTTGTTTACCATATGCTAATACACTTTGTGATACTAACATATATGAGCTTAGAACCAAAATAAGAAGACATACACAAATTTAAGATTGGAACTCAATAGCATTCTCATTAACATATTTAGGATCAATATACAATCAAACCAACACAAAGATAGGAAATAGACCCAAAATCTAGCTCCTCTTTCCTCAAATGTTCATACAATCACAACCACTGGAACTGACTGAAATTTAGAATAGAACCTCAGGACCGAACCCTTACTCTATCAAAAAACTAACTACTTATACCCCTAGTCACCTTGGAATCCTCAAAGAGGATGCATCAAGCTTCAGGTGACTAGGGTTAGGGTTTCAACTACCCAATCAATCAAAAATCCAAAAAAAGTTATTGCAGGGGAAGAAACACAGGCAACCCAAAGAAATCAAATCTCAGACAGATTTGCCATCATCAAAATCTATGAGAACAATACAGAACACCAAGGAATTTCCATGAAAACTAGTCAAATCAGCCACCTGCAAACACACCTCGAGCACAAAACCATACTTCTCCTGGTACAAAAATATCATGCCACTGACCATAGAGACCCTCGAATCAGTTTGCAACAACCAGCACCACCAAACCAATTGAAATCAGTCACTAAAACAATAAATTTTGGTACATCCTATCGTTGGAACCCTCTCAGAAAATTGAATTTGAAATCAAACGGTCATTTCGTGGTGCCGGCAGAAAATCAGCGATCAATATTCAAACTGAGATCAACTTTAAGTCGCGACCATTAGATCCTTCACTTTTCATGGGCTTTATGACTTAACTTTATAAAAATTTGGTGAATCAGCGACTGAAAGACTTTTCCCATTCGCCAGAACTTTGGAGCACTGCTAATTTATTTGGAGATTTTGTGAATACACATTCACCAATTCACTAAGTCCCTTAGACCTTCACCAAATCATTTCATGAATGAGTGAACAAAGAAAACTTATCTAAGCTGCTGAACCCTTTGACCCACACATGGGCCCGCAATGTGTCACCTGTCAGAGGACCCACCCTCATCAGTTGTTTGAGAAAAGTAGAATCGATGACTGGTGTAAGATCTCATGGCTCTGACAACTTCCATGAGAACTTACGCTAACCGTAGATCTTCTGTAGATGTCAAATCCCACTAACAGATATGCTAGCAACCAAGTCCCACTGACATGTCCAAGTAAGATTCAAAATCAATGGATTGCACATGATCTCATTGGGTAGGAATATTCCTTGAGATCATGCATTAACCGTAGATTGAAAAGCCTTCATTGCAGGCCCCACTGATAGGATCCCACTCAGCATTTCATTGACCAATAAGAAACTGCCAACTGTGCCAACATGGCAGTGGACCCGCTTAGTTGAAAAGATACGTCACACAGGAGAATCAATGGTTGGCATATAATCTCATAGGTCTGACAGATTCTATGAGAAGATACGCCAACCGCTTGATTGAACCAAGACCTAGGCCCAGGGAAATATTAAAGGCCAAAACTATAGGAAAGAATCTAGCGCAGGGACTTAGGACTTAGGAAAAATTAAAGGGGACCCCGCCAGACATAAAAACCTAATCGCCAAACAATATAAAAGGTCATTCTAATTAACACATGCAGATTTAAGGATTTAAGTCACCAAAAAGGTAATGATGAAAAAGAACAGGGCTAGGGCATTTTTGAATTTTTTTCCACCCAACGGCTAGTTTTTGAAAATTCGACAAGGGTTTCAGGGCCAAAGACCAGGAAAGAGACTCCAGAGACCAGGGGAAGACCTGCACAGCCATGAAATTTTTTGGGGTGCTAACAGCATGTGTAAATACTATTAGCCAATCCTTTCCTATGCTTACTATTCAACACTTTGAGCTTATTGACCAAACATCTTATGATCCAAACCAAGACATCCATACTTTCTGAACAGACTATGCTCTAGCATGCTACCTAAATGTGGTAGAACCCATGACAGCTTCCATTAACAAACCTAGTGTTAGCATGATGGAGTTGGATATCAAATATCTCAGTTAAAAGAATAAAACCAAAAAGAAAAAGAGTTTTGAGGGTGAAAACCACCATGTGGCAGTCTCAGAACCAAAAATAGTAAAAACTAATGATGTATTCAAAGGTGAAAACCTCTCTGAGGTGCCCAAGGATGAGATATTTGATGTCCTTTCAAGTCATTTACATGACATATCACCAGTTTTGATAGAACCAATTCAGCCTATCAATTTGGGCACAAAAAAGGAACCTGAGTTAATTCATGTAGCAAAATCTTTGTTAGAAGAAGAAAAACAAGCATTCACAAAATTCTTAATAGATAAAAAGATCAACTTTGCATGGAAATATTTAGATATGCCAGGATTGGATTCTATCATCATGCATCATCTCTCTATAGCTCCAAGAGTTAAACCAATCAAGAAAAAGTTGTAAAAAATGCATCCTCATGTTGCACTCCTTATCAAAGCTGAACTAGAGAAATTGCTAAAAGTCAGATTTATCTGAGTCATAAATTATGCAGAATGGATCTCAAACATAGTTTCAATATCAAAACCAGATAAATCTATCAGATTATGCATAGATTTCATAGATGTAAACAAGGCATGCCCTAAGGATAATTTTCCACTACCAAACATTGATATGATAGTGGATATGATTGCAGGATTTGAAATGTACTCTTTAATAGATGATTTCTCTGGGTACAATCAAATAGAGATAGCTCTAGAAGATCAAGAGAAGAAAAATTTCACCTGTGCATGGGGTACTTTCTACTAGAATGTAATGCCATTTGGTCTTAAGAACACTGGTGCTACTTATCAAAGAGCCATGACATCTATCTTTCACGATATGATGCATAAAAACATGGAGGACTATGTTGATGGCACCTTGGCTAAATCAATGAAACGATCTAAACATCTAGTTGACTTGGGTACAATACTAGATAGAATGGAAAAATTTAGTCTTTGACTAAATCCTAAGAAATGTTCCTTTGGAGTCACTTGAGGAAAGCTTCTAGGGTACATTATTTCAAAGAAAGGTATTGAGGTGGATCCAACAAAGGTCAAAGAAATCATGGAAATGCAACCTCCTAAGAACATAAGTGAGATGTGCACTCTGCAAGGGAGGATACAATCTATCATGTGCTTCATCTCTTAGTTAGCTAACATATCACAACCTTTCACTAAGACATTGCATAAAGGTGTGACTTACAATGAGAGTGAATAATGTGAGAAGAACTTCAATCATATCAAACAATACTTGGCGAATCCACAAATTCTCATGCCTCCTATTCAAGGAAAGCCATTAATATTGTATGTCTCCACAATAGATACATCACTGGGGACATTGTTGGCACAACATGATGAGAATAAATGGGAAAGAGCTATTTACTATATTAGCCAAACATTAGTGGCTTATGAAAAGAACTATTCTATGATAGAGAAGGCATGTCTAGCTATCATCTTTGCATCGCAGAAACTGAGACACTACATGTTATCTCATACCACACAACTAGCAACAAAGATTAATCCATTGAAATATTTGTTAAGCAAAGCTACTCTCACATGTAGATTAGCAAAATGGGTAATGCTACTGAGTGAATTCAACATTGAATATGTTGAATGAAAAGCCATTAAAGGACAAGTCATCATATATCAACTAGATGAAGCTCCAATGTTTGATGACCAACCAATGTAGATGGAATTTCCTGATTCCTCTATCATGCACCTATCTTCTAGAACATGGCGCTTATTCTTTGATGGATCTTATATACAAAATGGATCTGGAGTTGGTATATTATTTATCACACCATAGGGTTACTCCATTCCAAAGGCATTTAGGATCAATTTATCTTACACCAAAAACATAGTGGAATATGAAGCTTTGTTAAATGAAATGAAAATTGAAATCAAATGGAGAGTAACGAAACTACACATTCATAGAGACTCACAATTGGTCATACACCAAGTCAATAATGTGTATCAAACAAAAGATAAAAAGTTGGTTCCATACAAGTGCATGGTAGATGATCTCAAGAAGTACTTAATTTCTATAACATTTGAATAGATACCTCGAATGGAGAACAAGATAGCTAATGCCATGGCAATGCTATCATCTCTTCTACAACATGCCAAACATGAGCTACGCTATGAGTTCCTGGTGGAAGCACTGTTATTCCTTGCCTATGATTGTCCAGAAACCTGTATGATTTGCACCATTGTTGGTCATGATTTCTCTCGCTACAAAAACATATACTCATACCTTCATGACCAAATCATTCTCGATACCTTTAACCATCACAAAAAATGCTACCTTATCAAAATGCATCACAATATATCATCATTGGTAATGATCTATACAAACAAAGTCTAGATGGTACACTTCTTAGATGTTTAGAATATGAAGAGTCACAATGTGCATTAGAAGAAGTCTACGAAGGTATTTATGGATCATATTCCAATGGTCTAACATTAGCTCAAAAAATCATTAGGGAAGGGTACTATTGGCCAAACATGGAGAAAGAGGCCGTGAAATATGCTAAGAATTGTCAGAAATGCCAGGTCCATGGTAACTTGGTTCATGTGCTAGGAAGAGATTTAATTCCCTTTACAACACAATGGCCTTTCCAACAATGGGCATTTGATCTCATAGGAGCTATATACTCACATTCATCAAATGGTCACACCCATATAATCACAACAACTGATTACTTCATGAAATGGGTGGAAGCAGTTCCATTGACACAAGCAACTGGTAAACAAATTTCTATGTTCATTCTGAATTACATAATTTGTTAGTATGGTATCCCACATTCCATCATCATTGACAATGGAGGCCAATTCAAAAATAAAGATCTTGATTCTTTATGTTCCAAATTCAAGATAACTCAACATTGGTCATCCATTTACTATCCACAAGGGAATGGACAAGCTGAAGCATCTAACAAAAACTTACTGAAGATCTTGCACTGCATAGTCAACAAAATAGGGTGAGATCGACATCTAATGATAAATCCAACTCTTTGGGCTTACACAACAAGTATCTGAATGCCCACTAGGGCTACTCCCTTTGCTTTAGTATATGGGGTTGAAGCTATACTTCCTATAGAGGTTGAGATTCCATCACTCAGAATCAGAATGCATGGTTTGGTAACCAATGATGATTATAGAGTATCTAGGTTATAAGAACTTGAACTACTAGATGAGTGTAGACAAGGAGCGTATGATCATCTCAAAGTCTATCAAAAAAGAATGTCTAGAGGCTACAACAAGAAGGTTAGACACAAAGAATTTCATGTTGGTGTTCTAGTCTTGAGAGAGAACACTAAAAATCAATCCCATTGAGAATGCAAGGGGAAGTTTGAACCCAGCTGGCTGGGTCCCTTTGTTGTCACTAGTTCTTTTTGATCTGGAGCCTATCAACTCTCAACGACTAACAAAGAATAGCTCTAAGAACTGATCAATGTTCTCCATCTAAAGAAATTCTACACCTAGACATTTAGTTTATGGAAAATGTCTTGAAAAAAGTATACAAATCAGAAAAATTCCTGAAAAAATGATCATCCTAATGAAAACCTAGCAATAGTCACCTTGATGAATCAACAAAAAAAAATGAAAAAAATGGAAAATAAACAAAAAAAGTTGGAAAATACAAAAAAGAAAAGAAAAGAAAAAGAAAAGTTCCTTGGTGAAACCTAGTAAATAGGTGCCTTGGTAGCAAAAATAGAATCTCTGCCAAGATGGTGAAAACTCAACAAACGGGTGCCACTTTTACAAAATGCTCCATCTATAAAAAAAATCTTGGTATTTTCTCAGCTTTCTATCCTGCTTTAGTTTGTACATATCTCCTAAATTGCTTTCATGTCTTGTTTTGAATAAAGTTAGTCTGTGCACCAAACAACAAATGTCTGCATCCTATCAAAGTTTCCAACTTGGGGTCAACCAATGTCATATCCTACAGTCCTCAACTATCTCAAGATGAGTCATATCTAGTCAAATGTCCTTCAAAGCTTTCTTCGAGTCAATTTGTTTGTCTCCTTACTAGAAAAGGATTTTGCACCTAACAAACAAAACAAACAAACACACTATTGCAACAAAACAATCTCCATGACATGATTTAATCTTCTTGTATGCTGACTGATTCACATTGATATTTTTTCATATTATGTCTCTTGAGCTAATCGATGATGTCCTTCATGGATCTAGAAAGGCAAGGACATGGGCATAATCTTTTCTTTATTTTCTTTTATGAGTGATTTCTTACTCAAGGTGTGAACAGGAACATCGCCCAATGATGTGAATGATAAAGGGTCACTATGGTTAATTCACATTGGAACACAAATGATCTCTCAACTTCTTGGTGTGTTTGTATGCAAGGTGCATTTAGGTCATCACAATGTTTATGCTCTGATGCTTATACAAATTGCTAAAACAAAATACACATGATATTCATGTCATCTTGTCTCTTGTGCCTTGGTGCTTATATCTAATCTGACATTTTCAACTAAAATTAAATATTCATATGTTCATGGTTGTCTAACCAGTGGACATTGTATCAACTATCCGATGTTGCCTAAAAATACTCAGTAATCATAAAGACTGACAAATGATCAGTGACTAAGTCCTAGGTTTGCATTTCATTTGCATTTTGTATTTTGTCTAGTTGCAAGTCTTTTTATGATTTGAATTTAGCATGGCATTGGATATTCTCAATTTTTCACTAAACACATCACAAGGACTGAGTGTCACATGAACGTCTCTTCATCTAATCAACAAGCGGTCACCATTCTGGGTTAAACATCCTTTTTGACAACGACTGAGCACTTGAACTCTACATATACCTGCAAAAAAATCAAGTGTATAACTACATTTACATATCAAATCATTTTCATACTCATCTCATATATCCATTGCATACATACATTTGCATCCATACAATATAAATAAAGCCATACATTTTTGTTATTTATCTAACATTTATCATTGCATTCATATTGTATAATCATACATTCCAAGTAAAACATTCAAAATTACATACATTTGCATCACATGATAAACATCATAATCTAAAATGACAAGTGCTATGAAGTCACAACAAAAAATGATCTCATATATATATAAACTCGATATAGTACATGGGGTGCATGATGTGCATACAATACAAAAGAATGAGCTCTAATGAGCTATCAAGTGCAACAAAATATAAAAAATGAGGAATCAACTATAATGTCAACTATCTGCATGATCCTCTATATTAGGTGTTGCACCTCCTCCTACTGGCATGTTCAGTGGTGGATCAGCTCATGACACTCTAGCTCCCTCACATCCTAGCATGTACTAAGAATATGAAGTCACCCATTGTCTAGGTGGCACAACCGAGAAGTATGAAGACACATAGTATGTTTCCCTACCAGTCTAATGTATCACCTCTACCTATAACCATTGAGCCTCTGCTTGAGACTCACGCAACTGTCTATCCTACTCTGCTAGCCTGATCTCCAAAGATAACCACTGGGATCTCAAGTCCCTAATCTAGTGGCATAACCTACGTATGACATCCTTCAGAGTCTGTCTAAGTCCAGGATTTGCCTCCTTAGTCACCTCCTCCTCACTTGCCATCACCTCATCACCTCCTCCCTCTGCCTGTGCCTTACGATGTCTAACCTCAGTACCTAGGTCAAAGTTAGGCGCCTCCTATGCCTCATCCATCTGCACATCCTAGTGTGCACCCAAAACCTCCGTCATCACTGCAACATTAACCATGGTGCCCAGTACAACACCCCCACTTCTAGTTTGTCATCTCTGCAAAACTAACGGTCACACCAATGGAACTACTCATGGGATAGGAGAAGGTTGAACATCTACCACTGGTCAGGGTGGAGCCCATACCACTCTCTGAACTGGAGGGATTGGTTGTATTGATACCTCTCTCCTCCGTTGTCCCCTACACCTAGGTGCCCCCATCATGTTATTCACCTCCTCCATCATAGGGATTGACTCTATCAGGTCTGAGAAATACATAAAAGGGTTCTCTTCTATATGTGCCATATAGGCATCTATCATGTATGCATCTAATACCTGCACTCAGTAGTCCCAATCCCTGCTCTGTAAGTCACTATACTCCTGCATACAAATAGCATAAGATAATATGGGATCCCACCCAGTCCAATCTCTCTAACCTATCGTGCATAGGAGGTGAACTCCTGAGGTACATCCTGTATGAGGCCATACTACCTCTAGACTCAGGTAATCAAGAAATACTCAAGCACACTGGTAGAGCAGTCGATCAGAATCCCACTCTAATCAAAATACCCAAACTGGGCTCTCACAGCTAGCCATGCCTCAACCTATAGGTAAGGGCACCAGATGACTATGATCATGTCATCCAGAACCCTCTTCTAGTACTCTATCCTACCCATGCACACCTATGTCACATATCAGACATATTTGTATATCAATGGCTCATGAGCCTATCGCTCATCACCACATATGGGCCTGCAAATGGGGATATGCTCCCATGCCCAAATCTGCAATACTATAACTCCAAAGGCAAACATCTTACCCTCATGGAAGATGACCTAATGCATCTCAGAAAATATGTGTGCCAGGAGGCATTGACCCCATCCATACTAAACAAGTTGTGTCATCAGACGCTACACCATGGGTGCCCACCCCATCAGGAAATTGTTATGTTGATGGTTTGACGTGATGATCCCACCTATCATCCCTACTAAGATGCACTCCAGGTGATGTGACTACTCGTATCTCTATACCAAGGTCTCCCAAGGGATCTTCTGGGCTATTTGCTCATCCGCCCCAAATAGTGCCCTTAATGCGTGTAGACCTATGTTCCCAAAACTCAGGTAGTCTAGGCGGGGACCATGGAAGGGTATCCATAGGATGCGATACACATCATTCGACGTGATGGTAATCTCCCTAGTAGGAAGATGGAAATTCTGGGTCTTAGAATGAAAATACTCAATCAAAGCTTTAATAAGTTTATGATTCGCTTGAATCTCAGGCAAATCAATCAGGTACTCAAATCCACAGGCTATTAAATGTACTCTCAAAGAATCTGATAGTGACATACACAACCTCTGTGTGGCTGGGTGCGATACAAAAACATGAATATTTGGGTACCTCATCTGCAAACATAGAAAAACAAGAGCGATATCAGTAACTAGATCAAAATCGATAATAAATGCATGCAAAATGAGAAAATGTACATATCACAAGGTGCATTAAAAGCTATAGAATCCAGCTGAGCAGCTAAATTTTTTGGAAAAATTCATTAAAGGCCTTAAATTTTCTTGTTTTTTTTCCATACGACACTTCATAATTAAAAAAAAAAACTAGTGTCAAGTGTTGTACGACACTATACAACAACCCATATGACATTTGACCCTCATACAACAATCCATCAGTTGTCGTACGATAATTGAGGGACACGATGAAATATTGTATTACACTTGGGTGAGCCTCATACGACACTATACTACGATTGAGACAACAATTGAATTGGGCTTGGAATGTCGTACAACACTCTACTAGTTGTTGTAGGACACTCTGTGGACCAAAAGTTAAAAAAGCGTAAAAACTTCTAAAAATCCTAAAAATGCAATTAAAAATGTGTTTAAATGATTCAAAAAGAGGCTCCGAGGTCCACTTACCAAGTTCTCATATTGTCACGATCGTTGGTATCACTCGAAATGATGAGAAGCCATGGGAACCACCATATTTTCTCTTAGAGGGCTCTAGGAATCTCAAAAGTCAACTCACACAAATGAATTGAAAATGACCCCTTTTCGTCTTATATAGGTTTTGACCTAAATTTTCAATGTGCTCCGATTTGCATGAAAATTGTACCCATAGCTAATTTTGACGTCCTAAATCCATTTTCGGGATCAAAATCAAAATCTAAGATCATTTACATTATCAAAATCATGATTTAAAATTTTTGACATAGGACGACCGACTACTTGCATAATCAACCTTCAAAACATCATAGAAATCCAGAATTCAATTTATTTGATTATCTAACATCAAATTTTTGAAATTTCAACTTGGTCAACCATGGTCAACTCATGGTCAAACCTAGTCAAACTTTCTCAATAGGACCATCAAATGATGCAGAATGTGTCCTTGGACATGTATAACCATTTCTACAATTGATTATGTTGCTTCTAATCATTCACGCTGGCTTTCTTGCCATATTTTGATTTTAATCCCAAAGGGGGCATGACATTATATATCATTAACCATTTATCAAATCTGTTGTTTTTAAAAATTTCTTCAACAATCAAGACAACAACTATGTTTAATTGTCGACTCATCAAAAGTCCTCGTCACTTGGGGGCATATCGAATTCATCAAAATCCATATCAATCTAGTATTCTCTTAATCTTGTAAACCGTATCAACTCTTTGTAACCATCGGTTTAGTTGTGTTATTTCCTTGATTCTTCGTTATTGAAGGGTTCAGATTTGGCATCCTTTCGATTCCTTTGGACAAGCAGGTCTGGAGTTAGGATATTCAATTCCTCATAATCATAGGTTCAGAATTAGGTGTTTTATCTCTTCTTTGTAATCACAGGTTCATTGTTGATATTGCTAACATCATTTCGATTCGTTGGTCAATCAGGAGTTTAATCAACATCTTGAAAACTTCCGATCGATTTCTATCTCAGAATCGATCAATCAAACCAGGATCAGTTTCTCTATCACATAACTACGTTTGGATCCCATCAAACAAATTTATCTTTGAACCACTGTGCTTTGCATAGTAATTCAAAGAGGGGAAAATTGTAATACCCCAAAAATGGGCTTCAGTACCATTAACCTCCTACATCCACAAATCGATTGAAATCAACCCTAAAGTCCTAACCAAAGGCTCATCTGCACATCAAATCATCAAAACCCTAATTGATCCTATTCTAATTCTGCATCGGGGAATATTCCTAAATATTCCTAATCTATCATAATTATTTTTTATTAAATATTATTTGGCGATAAATGATATTATTTTATTTATCTTAAGAGCAATTGATTGAATATGTTGAATATTTAATTAATTAAACTTTATTCTATCACTTAATTATTTTAATTAGATTTAATTGACATTATTCTTAATTAATGTTGTTTATTTGACAATAAATCACAATTTCTAAAAATAATCATTGCATATTTATTTAATTGATTAAAATCAAATTGTCAAATATAATCATTTAATTTTGGATAAAGTTTGATTTAATAATTGATTAACCCATAAATCAGTTATTTAATGGATTAAATCAGTTAAGTTGAGGATAAAACACATGGAAATTAAATAAACTCAATAATTATCTATGCAAAAATAAAAAAAGATGTTAAACTCATAAACAACTCTTTGATTCAATTTGTTAACTTTCCAAACTCAACATATGATTGTGAGTTAAAAAGCAGATTGGAGTAATCTCAAATTTCCATTATGAGTTAAAAAGTTGATTTGCATGATTTTACTAGATAATTGTTTCTAATTTCTTGATAACTCACTAATCAATTTGAGTTGATCAAGGAGTGATTTTTGGTTCGTCCATGAGTTCTCAAACCTTGGATTTCTATATAAATAGGCCCTAGTCCTTCACAAACAATCACATGCAATTTTGAGAGTAACAACACTATACTGTCGAATTCTTGAGATTGTGCAACTTTGGAGATTCATTGCTAACATTGTTTTCTTGTTTTTGCATTCAATAGCTAGATTTAATTCATTTCATCAAGTTTTAGATCAATTTCATTTAATTTATATTGTTATTGCATAGAAAAATCCAAAAATATAGATTAAATCTTGCATCTATTTCACAGTTTTTGCATTCAAATCCTTCATTTAGGCATTGCATTATCACTGATCTCGGTCAAATTCTAAGAATACCATACTCACATCTACTAGAAGGCGGTAAATTGCATGATTAATGAGATATTTCTTTACTGCATATTTTCTTGTCATTAATCAATAATGTTTTACTGATGTGTTGTGTCTTCTAAACAGGTACAATTTTCACACACAATAATGATGGGGCAACTTTTGTTGAGGTATTGGACAACTCTTAACGTCTGCAAGAAGATTGCAAGTTTAGATGATTTTTGGACAAGCCCTCAGTGTGTGAGGCCTATCTATCTCACTTGAGTAGATGAGTGTAAAGGTTTTCTAGAGAAATGTTCTACAATGTCTTCTCTTATGCAGGTACCTTATTCATTGTGAGGGCTTTCATAGTGATAGGGATTGTGATATTGCTATGAATGTGTGTAGTTTTGATAGATTCTACAAGAAATGTCAAAGTTAGAAGAAAGAACATTTTGAGATGCATTTGTTCTAAAAAAAATTATAGGCTCATCTTGAAAGATAATGGAAAATCGCTTTTACAAAAAGGGGAAAATTTAAAAAAAGTACATTTAAAATTAGAAATGTTGCCAGTCATAATTCAAAAATTAGTTCACTTAAATAGAATGTAATCACCATTTTAATAAATTTTACTAAATATATGTTAAAAGAATATCAAAATAAATCAATTTTAATAAATAGAAACCTACTAAAATTTAAGTATTTTGAATTGTTCACAATGATAATAAATTTAATTTTAGGAACTTACTAAAATTTACATATTTTGAATTATTGGAAATGGTGATAAATTTTCCCTACAAAATTTCATTAATTTGATAATAGTTTTACTTTAATTATTTAAATTTATCTTCAATTTGCTTTTAGTTTTGAATACAATTTTTTCCATATGAATTCTTAAATT